>WIDE01000095.1:0-127670 GCA_015039315.1 Clavulina sp. PMI_390
ACACTTGTACTAAGAGAAGGAAGGAAGGGCGTAGAGATATCGGGGGGACAGAGGAGTAATCTTCTCCAGCATACGTGGTATAAAAATACTATGGACGAGAAAGTAAATGGCTTGCGATGATGGGGGTTCAGATCTTCATATTCTGTGGTGAACTCACAGTTAGGCAGTAGACAATCCTTCTGGGTTTGTTGTGTTGAGGATCTGAGAACCGGCGGGGGCAAGTGAGAAATTCTGTTCTGAACGTAGCGCAGGCAGCCTACAATAGTCTCTTCTATGAAGATCCAATCCCATAGCATTGCAAGATATTTGCGTGGGCAGACTGTTATGTTGTGCGTCAAAAACAAAATAAGAATGTGAATAATTCTGATATTTGAGGCAATATTGTGGTGGAAATTTGTTGCTAAATTCAAATACAGTGAGTGAGGGGTGGCGAAAGCGTATATGCTATCATCAGGGGATTGCGGGGCGGTGAAGCTATGGACTGATGATTCAAAGAAGCAGAAGTATCAAGTCATCAATGAGAAACAGACGGCGAGAGACTGATCTCGGGATATCTCAGTGGATGGATAGATTAGAGATCAATGAGTACTTGAAAGTAGAGTGCATGGGAAAGGCTATCGTTGCAATACATGAGAAGATGGGATTTATTAGTAGCGCAAGGATGTCCAGTTCTGTCCCTGACGATTGGGTAGTTCAGTCGAATATAGTGATGAGTATCGTTCAGTTCAAGTGGAGTGAGTTCATGAATGAATAATAGATTAGATTGAGCGAAACAGGGAATGATAATATCTACATCGCAGCATAGCGGCGGGTAATTGTTAGACAGCAAAAGAGTCGTTAGCGAGAAGCTTACATATGGACCGAGCCGATCTTGCTACAGTGGTCTAGCTAACAACCCCCCTCGGGGCTCTATTAAAGTACGTACAGCGCTCTCACTCAGTCAGAGTAGTAAGGTGCAATAATGATGAAAATGAAGGGTAAGCGAGAAAACTGCAAGATCATGCCGCGAGCAAGCGGACAATGATGAGATGGTAGGAATACCACATACTGCGAGCACGTTTAACGCCACATACGAAACCGGTTGAGCACCTCCATTCGTTGGCAACAACAGGCGACTGTAGCCGCAGGAAGAGCAAGCATCCACAGTGCAGAGAGGTGATACTCAGAAGCGAGGTGTAAACAACATTCCAGCAGGACAATATGTGCGATCGCCGGATCAAGTGAGCGTTGGTGTCGAACAACAGTCCAGATGATCATCAAGGCCCAAGGAAAGTGCTTCAAACCATCGGATGGCTTACGCAGTGTTGGAGAGAGTGGGCGAGGTACGGAGAGACGGAAAAGGGGCAAACGCCCACGTGATCGTCCAAGCGTGGGGATCAGGCCAACGGGCCAATCAAATCACTGCCGGCGGGACAAACCTTCCCGGTTTTATAATATTAGACACTTGCTCCTTTCGTCCTGCTGTTCGGCTCGCCACGTCCTGTGCTGTCAACGATCCTAATGTCTGCGAGGATGCAGTCTCGTTCGCCCATCCTGAAACCTCTTCAGCACTCGCAAATCGTTCATTCTCAAGTAGCCCCCTCCCCCCAATTTATTCTCACTTCATCGGCTGTTTGCTCGCAAAAAGGGCCATACCGCACTTGCATTTATGGTTTCATCCGCGTACCATCCGAATACATACACCGCTAAAGATACAGCGTCGCTAAACACCTATGCTTACTTGTGCATCTAAATTTAGGTCGCTCTCCGTGCAGAGTGTATCGTGGGTGGGCACTAAAAACTTACCATCAATATACAATCCTCTCTCTCGAACTCTCATATTAGCATAACAACCTCTTTACATTCGATGTCAGCGCTTCCCCCCACTCCGCCGAGACTCCTCACTTAGTTACAGCCATCAGTTGACGATAACTTTAGCCAATCGCTCCTCTTGTTCCCCATCACTGTACCCGCTGTTACCAACTCCACAACAGCTCTCGCCGTCGCTTGTCGCGCATTCTTCCTGCGTCACATTAATCAGAGGGTGGGCCGATTGGTGAGGACCTTACGTTAAGGTAGTGTATGTATTTCACCCCGTGTTCACTAGACCATTTGACACCAACCAAACTTAAGCATAGCTGCCCTATAACGCTATAACACGTCTTTCTCGTTTGGAAATCCCAGGCATGGGGATTCTCCTAATGCCACGCGTGAGTGGGAGGGATGTGAGAATGGTCCTTAGACATGAAACCCATGGTACCGAGCAGAAACTGGGCTTTGACCCATCATCTCGACGGAGAACCTGTGACTTCACCTGAGGGCTTGTAATAGAGGATGATTTTTTTTGCTCTCATTCTTCTCACTTTTTCCTGGCTTTCTTTTAATCGACTAAGCCATTGCGTCCCTCTTCACCTCTTTTTCTGCGCCGTTCACCGCTCACTGCATACCGTGTACTGGGTTTGTTTGCCTCAAAATCTAATCATACGTTGCACCGGTGACATCGGCATCACGCACCCCTCGAGCCGACGGTCCATCCATCCCGAATTTTGCCGCCACTTATTCAACCAGCTACATCTCATGAATCAGTCATACGCCGATGCCAGCATTCCTCTTTCTAAAAAGGTTTGAATCCTCATCATCGCTTACGAAGGATGCCATGCCCAAATCAATCAAATCAGTACTTCTCTGCGACTTGCCCATGATTGTACTCAGATCATAGATTTTTTTGGCGACGCTGTTGAAGATAACTGGTGCATTGCTCCGGAAATAATGGAATAGCAAGACAATAATCGATTGTATTTCTGAGACAACCAAACATGCTCTTATGCCATGCCTCGCGTCTCAGCCGTGAGGATGATAGTGTAAGAAGTAATGTTTTCAGCTAAGATTTGGCCTATCAAACTCTATGTCATTAACGCGCAGTACTTCGAATCCAAAAAAAGGAAGAATAACCTCTGCAGGTCGGATACGGAAGAAGCGAGATAGAACTGAGAATGCCTACGTATTAAGCATCGCCAAGGCACCAGTATTGCTCTATAATACTCAGGACCCTCCACTGTTATCATTGCATAGTGAGTCAGTGATCAAAGAAAACAACGGAGGATACGAAAGCGCACCGCTAGCGATTGTTGTGCGATCATCCACGAGCCCCGTTGACGATTATCAGTACATGGGATTCTTGGGGTCACAGCCAGGACAATCGGACGATAGATTGAGACGAGCGTCATCCTCTTCGCCCTCCATAGAGTCGCTTGAAAGGTAGATATCCTCAATTTGTGCCTCGCGAAAGCCTTTGAGCCGAGTAATCGATCGTCTAAGGCATCGAATGTTACGTGGAGGAGGAGGATGGATGATGTGGAGGCGACTAGGTTGCTCGCTATGCTCCTCATGGGCACCATTCGAACCATTCGATTGGTGTGAGGTAAGCGGCTGGCCATCTTGGTACACATGATAGCACACTATATTTTATCATATTTTGAGCTCCTTGCTATCCACTCATTCACTACCAGAGGCGCTCAAAGTATTGGGAATTCTCCTGCCGAGGGGGTGGAGGTGATGATGCCTTCACTGATAGGGTATCACTGCCGACAAGGCTGAAGGAGGCGGAACTTGGCGTTGGGCCTGGTCAACGGTGTTATGACCGGAAGCAATTCGCTACAAGCTTGCGAAATCCTGCATGCCTTCGTGACTCACCGGAGGGAACAGACATCGAAACTTGTCTCGAACAGGCCCCCCGGGGGCGGGTGCCAGAAGAGGATGCGTATTGTGAGGCACTGTAGGTCTCTCGAAGGCTTAAGAGACCAACGACAAGCTCTGGTGGGCTTAAATTCAGATTTCTAGCAGTCATTGATTGCCGCAAGTTGATCCGCCCAGCCTTCCCGATGATTTTATTGCAATGTGCTCCTCTATAATGGTATTATTTCTGAGCTTTCCATATCGAGTTTTTGACTAAATTGAAATAAAAAGAAAACGAAAAGGGCAAGTCTTGGCGAACCTCGAAACTGAGTGATTGCTCTTATGAGACATGCAGCCTTCTGCGTCCAAATTTCAAGTTGCATCGTGCGCCACTTGATTAGGGAATAATATCGCTCATAGATTTTGGATTCAGGAAGTTATTTCTGGAGGAATTGGTTCTCTCTGATTTTATAGAGTGCTACTATAACGGAACTACTTAGGGCTACCCTCATCTCAGCCACATTTCACCACAAATGTAATTGACCTTGGGCTTCATCTCCATCCGCAAATTGCCCCATAGGTAGAATTGGAGCAAAAGGTCCTCCTATAACTCCTCGAATTCGACCGATTTTACTGGGATGTCTATTGAGGTACGTCACATCTCATGGACACGCGACTCGTCCTAGTTAGATGTACTCACATCCAACAATGCCCTCTGCAACAAGTATCACTCGATACTGATCCTCAGTGACTATGAGGGCATTCAACCGGCCGAAACGCCCTGAAATACACTCAAAAGCTCACCTCCGCTCGCGTAATCTTGGATTTTCCTGAGTGGCTTCCTCGTATCGACATAAAGGAGCGCTCGTTCAGGAATGCGTACTGAATCATAGCTGATTACTTTTGGATCCATTTGTACGAACATCCTTTTGCGTTCTGGGAAGGAGTGAGCCCTTCTCCAAGGTGATGGTGGCATTGCAGAAGCGAGAAGCCAACCCGTAGTACCAAAGAGTTTGGGTTCGGCGGCGGTAGTCCACAGTGCGGGATCAGTGTTTGTGGTGTAGGGAGGGGGACGACGAGCGGCTCGAGGGGCTCCATCTCTGATAATGACCTCAAACGGAGATGTTTCGTCACTTCCTGGAGCAGTAGTGGAAAGATCGAGGCGTTCGGAGTTCCACATGCTGCTCTTGGCACCAGGAAGATAGATATCCTCGACGTCGCCGGCAGAGAAGCCTTCAACGTTTGCAATATATCCCTTTAGCATCTTAGCCGTTCGTGGAGGCGGGATGTGTTCCGGCAGCAGTTTTCCGATCAAAACACTTTCTTCGACCCAAAGTCCGAATTCAGATCTACCATTCTGGCGGACAGAGACGGGAACATGGTTCTGGAAAATACGGTAGTGCACTGACGGTACAGAGGGATTAGGTGATGCCATAATACTGAGCTATAGTGCTCACAATATGCCAGTGTGTCTGAATATATATGGGGATAAGACCGAGGAGAAGCAACTTTAGCTGATGACATACTTGGTTGCCCTGCCATAGTATCCAATCTAGATTTTCTCTCTGAAGCGGCCTAGAGGAAAGGATGTTTCACGGTTGGTGTGACTGGAGAGTCGTGAGTAGCCTGTTCTCAATCTGTGACCCAAGTTACGAAAGAAGACGCGCGCGGTCATCCACACGTGGAAATCTCGGATTGAGACCGTCACAATGGGGGTAAATTAGTATTAGTATGATAGAAGGTGCTGTTACCGTCAGATATTGGAATAATCACATATTTAAAGTTTATTTTGAAAGCCAGGATATGGATATAATCGGAGATTGACGCGCGTCAATTGTGACAGAGTGCTGATCCCTATAATTAACGCAGTCCAAGCGTAGCATAGAGCGATAGTTCAGGATGAGAGAGAAAAGCCTTGCGTCAGCTTCAGTCCGTTTTGAGGCGAATTAACCTGCACATGAACTCTTACTTTCCAGTTCACGGCGCCAATCGAACTGCTTTAGCAAGGTATATTGATGGGCATTAATTTGGATCTGATTCAGTGAGGAGAGAAATCACATCAGTACCCAACTATAAAAAGTACACTCAACTAAATGCTGGAAATGTTTATGTACTATTACAACAGCTGGCCTGCTTTTTCAGAGAGTTAACTTTAACTTATGAACTCACAGGAGTGATATAGGACATGGCTATCCACTGGCATATAAATACTTGCGAAACGGGGCGTGAGTAACAACGAGAGTTCATGCGTGAAAATCGCCGCTTCCAATAATTTAGAGAGGCACTCAGGGATCAGACCGTGACACCTCCATGCACCGAGAATCGCCGCTTTCTCCCCTCCTTCCTCATGATGCATATCATTTAAAATAGATTGGACGTCAATGTATTATTATGGATTTTCTTTGTTTAATTTTCAAGCCGAACGGGGTTGAATTTCAAGGATTTACGGGTTCCAGAACTACACGGGGGTCTGCGCTTCCCCCGATACAGATTCGGTCAGTTTGTGGTGTCACCGCTGTTGGCAGGGCTTCAAACTGCGGCGATGAACCTCCACGTCTGTGTCCTCTCGGGAGTATACATGTAGAGCCCAGCTGTAGTTGTGGCGGTTGGGTTGAGAGCATCTGCAACCAACATTGTGTTAGGCACCCAGAGGCTGCCCAAGGAGGAATTATCGGATATATATATATAGAGAGAGACAAGCAACCACCAAGTAGCCGGAGATGCGTGGAAATGATAGGGTGATGAGATCAAATATCACGCCGGGGTATTGGAGAGCGGAAAAGCAGCACATACCGAAAACTGCCTGGAGTGGAGTCGGGTATAATCATCCAAGGGTGCTGCATCTCTGAGCAGAGTACTGTACTTCCAAGTGTAGGAGATGGGACGCCGTTGGCCATCGGAAAGCTTAGAAACCGCCCATTAGCGTTTTGGATCGACCAAGCCCCCCCTCCATGATTTTGAACGAGCCACTGTAAATGTCAAGATTTTAACAGGTCACATCTCCGACTCTATTAATCCCAAGAAAAATGGAGCCACATACTCGTTGCAGCGATGCTTGGGTATTAGGATGGAACACCATTGTTGAAGCATCGTCCTCCCCACTGACATCAAGAGCTAATCCTGAAGCGACATGGTAAAGCTTTAGGCAAGTCAGCTGCTTTCCTTTGAACTTGATTCCAAGTAGACTTACAGAATACCACCCGTTTGTCATGATCTGAGTTTGCGCTTGAGACTGCATCGCTAGGTTCTGTTGCGCGTCCATTGTCTACCGGACAGGGAAAATGGGTTGAAGAAGTGTGAAAGTGTAAGGGTACGAGAGTGGTAGGTAAGAGCAGTATGCAGTATTACGATCCTTAGTGCCAGTACCCCTCTTGGGTTGCTCTTATAGGTTTGGATAATGGGAGAGGTTGTCAAATGTTTTGCCGCGCGGCGAATATCTCGGAAAAGTCAGAGAGAGCTGCTCGTGCGCATCGTTTGCCCTTGAAGCTCCCCAGCCTTCCTATTTGAGGTCATGGAGGCTTCCGAGACCCCAAAATGAACGATCATGTCTCTTTAAACCATTTTCCTCCCTCTACGCTTGCTTTGTCGATGGATGTGGAGATTTCTCGCTTTTCTTCTCCACATACCTATGATGCTTCTGCAATAGTCCGAAATAGCAATATTTACCTATACTGATTGAAATAATGATACCACATGATGTTCAATCCTTGTCCAATTCCGAAGTCTCGAGGCAACCCATTCTACGGAGCGTCAACAAGAGCCTGGCTGGCGTGAATCCCCGGCTTATACATGAAATTTACCCTTTTTTTGGGCCTAGAGTAGATTATTTTATGCGTCGCACAGCTATCGCTTACTGATCATTCGAGAAGCCGCGGCTGGGCTCGTCTAGCGATCGCAGCCGGCACGCGGCCAAACAGACACCCGATGCAAGCACATGATGCATAGATATTATGAAAAACGTGGGATGTATGGAAAAGAGCCATTCAATCGGAATTGAAATACAGCAAGAGACGCTGGGAGTTATATTGGCGGCTATTTCCCATATTAATTCCTTAGGCTGCCACTACAAGGGATCGCGCCAGCTAGGACCAGCTTGCTACCTAAGAAACCCCACGGAGCACCCCTGATTAGGAGACCGCCAAACAAGAGATCAGAGGTTACGCTGGTAGAGCACGCGCCGCATCGAACTCTTGGGCGATCTCTTGCATCTTTGAAATCGTCTCTTTCCCCCTGCGTCATTTGAAACAGACTATTCTGCACAGACTTCGGTACAGTACGGTACGGTACCACCCTTGAGACGTTCGGCCTCAAATTCTATTGAGTTTTCAACGACCTCATAGGTAGAATGAAACTACTACGGTGGATGTCTGAAACGTTACCAGACCCATGCGGGCTATATCCGTGGAGTGTAGGACCGTAGAAAGTACTGCTACCGCATATAATATGTTCGGTGATTTTTGCTATCACGGGGCATCGAGATCCAAATCTTCAACATTCACAACTATGAAATCCAGGGGGGTTAGTAGTTGTTTCACGATAATGAGCGACGACATCAGGAAAAGCCTTGGAGCACAATGGAGCCTTACTAATTAATACTCTATGGCAAAGCCATATCGCACGATAGAATTCACCTCCATTCGCTGCGATTACGACGACCAATTAGCCAAGGTGCCGAATGGAATACAGGGCAAACGAAGATTTACAGTTTGTGATAATGGATCGGTCATCGACAAGCAGTGCATCCGACTTCCCAATCACCCCGTAGCCTGTGGGCCTTGAAAGGTCATTTTTCTGAAGCAAAAGCGGGTCCAGTGACCGCTTCTTGATGTGCGCCCGTTTCCATCCCGGAGGCTCGCATGATCCACAAATGGACCATGAATTGTCCAGGGGTGAAAGGAGAGCAGGCTCTCCATATCCATTACTATTGACGTCCCAGAAGATATCATTATAGATCATAGCACTGGAGTGCGTAGATAAAAGCTGTGGGGAGGCCGTGTGGTGGAGCACAGGCAGTAGGAGCTTTTGAGGCAAAGATCGACGGGCCCCATCCAAGATAACGGCATGAACAGGAATCAAAGGATGGGACCCTGGACTAGCAGTCGAAAAGTCAAGCCGAGTCGTCTCTTCCTCGCCTTTGACAGAGTCGCGCGAGAGAAAAATATTTGCGACTCCCTGTATGTTGAAACCTTCGAGACGAGCAATATATCGTTTGAGACTTTGTATGCCGCGTGGAGGAGTGATGTCATCAATGTGTAGGCGGCCTATACGATCGCCGCGGTCATCGCTGCTAGGTCCAAATGCTTGGTACGATGCCAGGGGGACACCGTCTTGATACAGGCGATAATACACTACAGGGAGCAATGAGTTCATCAGCGGGTCAACTGGGGATGCTTGAAGCGGCTTACTGTGCTGGGACGCTTGAGCAGGTGGTGAGGGAGAAGGCGTCCTCGCAGACTCCGTCGCGTCGCTAACAAGGTCAAAAGAGGCAGAGCGAGGTGGTGGGCCTGAAATTGAACAGTTAGTGCACGAATATCCCTGTGAAATGATATCGGAGATTTCGTAACTTACTAAACGAATCAGACATGGGGGTTCGTTATGGGGGTAGAGGCGGGAGGATACGGGTTTACAAAAATCCCTTATAATTCTAATTCTTGGTCTGAATAGCGCGCGCCTATCCGATGTCGGGCTGAGAAGTTCTACTTGGGATGATATAGGCCACGCAAATCCATTCTAATGATAAGGCGGCAGGCCTTTTTGGACATATGAAGCGTCATGGGACGGCCCAGAGGCAAGAGCGGCGTCAGAGGACCTTTCATGAGCTGCTCGCAGTCTCAGATGAGCATTCATCGAGTTCAACAGGGCATCTAAAATCATCTCAGTCAGGAGAAGAAGAGTTATTCTTCCCCGCTGTGCGGTGGGACTCAATGCAGACCACAAAGACAGCCGCTTTTTGTTATGAGTCGCGGAACATAAGATGATATTCGCTTCTACAAATCTTCAAACTCGATATCATCTACTTTCAGAACTTGACATCAGAGAGCCAACAGTAATGAATAAATAAGCCAACGTGATGGTGTCAGCAGAAGATTTCGGGACAAGCACTTACGAATCATCACTTTATCGCGGACCCAGATCGCCCGATAATATTCTCCTTCCTCTACCATAATGAGGATCTACAGTCAGCCACCAGGACATAAAAGGATAGAACTACCCGCACCAAACTCAATCGTAGTTCGTTTGTCGACGAGGATTGCGTCAGCTCTCTTAATAGGATCGTAGTACCCGGGATGTCTGTCTCCCATCTTCCAATACAAGGTAGGCCTCATAAATTGGTGCTTGATGTGGCCATAAGTCCATCCAGGGGGCTCAGCTGATCCAGAGATAAACCATGAACGCCCAGCTTCTACTTCGGGTTCGGCAAACCCATGTTTGTCACGTCCCAGAGCGCTCCCTTGTGGACAACGGTCTTTGAGAAGGGAGGAAGTGCCTGGGATGATAGAGGTCGATGTGGTGACAAAGCTGCTAGGGCAGGCTTTTTAAACGTAGCTCGATCAGCGCCGTCGATGATGATGGCGTGAACAGGGATTGCGGGATGGCAACCCGGAGCGTCTGAGACCACGTTAAGCCTAGAGGTATTCTCCTCGCTCTCGCTGGCGTCACTCGTGAGATAAATATCCAGAACATGGGCAGCATTGAAGGTGGGCAATATATCGTTTAAGGCACCATATGTTGCGTGGAGGTGGGAGGTCATCAATGAGGAGTTGCCCCATTCGGTCGCTTCTCTCGTCGACACTTGATCCAAGCCTTTGGTAGCAGGCTATGGGAGCGCCATCCTGATATAAGCTATAGTAGACTGTAAGTTGTAACGTTGTTGAGATTGTGTCAGATACTTGTTGAGAGGTGTATTTTGTCTTTGCTTACAGAACTGGGGAACCTGGGGACGAGCTGGGAAGTCCTTCTTCGCTGGCGTGACCCCACCGCTCACAAAGTCAAAAGAAGCAGAGCTGGAGGCCGGACCTATAATGGAGTGTGGCGTTAGATTTCGCCCGCGATGCGGCCATGAGACCCATTGATCCTGCCGCGACTCACTAGATGGAGCCGACATGCCAGTGTCAGGGGGAGACGACGGTTGGCGCGTGATGGTACAAGAAGCAGAGAGAAACTTTCATACTCAGGAGAGGCGTATATCTTCTAGGGAGCCACTGACAAGCGCGCGTCAATTGTCAACGTCCAATTGCCGACAAGGGAGGGCAGCGCGACAACCTCTCTCTCAGCCCTTGACCCAGGCTTTCCATATCAGGCTAGCTTCGCAGCAGAACATTAGGACGGTTAAGTGGGGATGGGGCATGCTCTGTTGAATCATTCGTTTCAGGAAAGGGAGTAGGAAGGTCACGTCGCAGAGATGAAGTGTATCTCGAACAAGTTCATCCCGCGACGTCGCGCGCCACTCAACCGAGTCTCAAGGTTGACGGTCAGCATTACAGGACGTAGAATTCTATTTTGGTAGCAGAAAGTCTCTACAATGATGCATTCTGGCATCCTAAGGCCTCTTTCTACGCTGCGCCCCAGATAGTAAACCAGCGTGGACAACGACACCTTTTGCTGAGCCAGTTTCTGCTGCATCGTTTGGGGCTTCCATCATAACAGGATATCTCCATTCACGATTTCAGCTAACCATGAACGGTGTCAAGCGACACAATAGTGCTAGCATGTGCGGAAAGAACTAGTTCCCAATAGCGCGCCTTTTGCCAAGCTGACAATTTCGATCTATTGGCTTATGCACCCTCAAACTCGACATCGTCAACATGCATGACTGTATTGCGATATGTTCACGTCAGTGTACCTGAAAATATTGCCTATCAAATAAATTGCACTTACACCCAACGACCATGTCAGCCACGATAACCACCTCATAATGCTTGCCATGGCTAATATTACCTTTGGGCTTGAACTGTCAGCATTGCCGTGAGCGGGAACAAGCTAGGCTGGGATCTCACCTTTGACGTTTTTTATTATCGTTGTGGAAGACTTATTCACCCAAAACAACGAAAACTCTCGCACAGAGAATGCCTGGTACTGTGAATCTTTCGCCGTGCGATCAATCCAGGCGGACTTCTCTTTTCCCTTCACATGGGCACGCTTCCATGGACACGGCGGGCTGGCAGAAATGGCGAGGTGATATGGGTTCTTGGGTTCAACTTTGGGCGTTGGTACTCCGTTTGCGTCAAAAGTCCAAATGGCGGGATCAAATATGAAAGAAGCAGAGTCGGAAACTGAGCGATAGGCCTTGTCCCGCACGATAACCTCTATGGGAGCCGCCGGGTCGGTTCCGACAGCGTCAGCTGAGAAGTTGAGTCGCTCTTCTTCCGCCATTGGCACATCAGCATTCGGGAAAAATATTTCTTCGATATCGCTTGCGGTGAGCCCTTCGACGGTTGCGATGTGGGCTTTGAGATTTTTCGCCGTACGGGGGGGTGCAATGTGCTCCGGTCGAACCCGCCCAAGCCTCGCATTGTTGTCGTGGCCTCGGGATGCTGAGAGGGGAGAGCTGGGGTAAAAGGGGTCCAAAGGCATGCCCCTCTGGAAGAGGCGATAATAGACTAAAATAAGAACGTCGTGCAGGGGAAGCACTGTGAGAAATTCCTGTCGCAACTCAGGGTTTAGAGGGTTTAGACTCACCGAACACTGTCGTGGTGTCCGAGGCTTCGACGACTTCGACCAAGGGTTCTAATGGAACGAATGAGGGAGCTATACCCATTGATATCAAGGCAAGAGGGCGGAATAAGTAGTGCTAGCGAAGCGTAGAGGGGCGTCCGACTCACCAGGTTGAGGGCTCGAGGCGCCAGCCATATGAAAAAGCTTCATGCTGTATCTTTTCATGGTAAAAGGATGCGTCCTAGTTGTTGATATTGAGCATCTTTGATGGATTAAATATCATGAGTTTATAGACCAGCTTTGAGGCAGTGCTTTGCGTCGACGCCTACGCCTTCGGCAATGATGGCGATGCAGTTCATGCTTTCTAGCTGTCTAGCCTGTGGAGCAGCTCGGTCATCATTGACTATGTTCTCGAGTTGTCGGATCCTAGTCGACACTAGGCGGTTTGCTGCCGCTGGCGATTGCGAAGCTCAGGGAAATGAGACAAAGGTTGAAGCTGAACAAGATTTGTCACGAAGCACAGCAAAAACGACTTGATCCCAAAATAGGCAAGGCTATAGAAAAAATGCGGCAAGTAACCCCGTCTAGAATTTTTTGCAGGGGGCATACGTCGCGTGGAGGTGGCAGGTCGTCGATGAGGTGCCCGATTCGGTCAATCCTCTGGTTGACACTTGATCCAAGGCGTTGATAGCAGGCAATGGGAGTGCGGTCTTTATATAGGCGATAGTGGATTGGAGGTAATAATATATTAAGATTATGTCAGATACTTGCGAAGGGAGCTGGTGTTTTCTCGTTGCGTACAGAGCAGGAGAACCCGACCCAGAGAAGTAGGTAGAGAAGACATGCTTCGCTGGCGTCATCCAACCGGTCACCGGGCCAAAAGAAGCAAAGCTTGACGCTGGGCCTGAAATGCGGTATTAGGTTCACCCGCGGTGCTGTCATGAGACTCATGGAGATCGTCGCGACTCACTAGATGGAGCCGACGAGGACATGCCACCGTCATAGGGAGATGACAGAGCGCGCGTGATAGCGCAGAGAGAAGCAGGGAGCAGTCTTCATGCTCAGGAGGGGAGCAAATCCCCGAGGGAGCCACTGACAGGCGCGGGTTAATCGCTCGCGTTCCCTTGACAGTAAAGACGACAGCGCGACAATCTCCCCCTGGATCCTTTTCTGAGCACTCTTCGGGTTTTCTGAACCACTCTAGCGTCATAGCCGGACGTAGGGAAGATAAAGCGGTGGAGGAGCATGCTCTATGGGATCATTTGTTTCTCGAGGATAAGGAGCAGCAAGCGCGCCAGCAAAGTGGAACTCGAACAAGTTCACCCTTCCTCATCGCCCGACAGATATGAAGGCTCATGCTCTGCATTGCGCCGGATAGAACTCTGTTTTGGTCTGATGCGTCTCTCAAGTGGTGCTTTTATATGTCCTAGAATTTTGGTAGTAAGCGCATAACGACGGAGATCCCTCCTCCTGGTCCTGTTTTGGGACATACTCTCGGGCTTTCATTATGACACGTATCAAAGCTCCTGTTAAATATACAGTCTCCAGTAGTCAGAAGTGACGTTCAGCGCCACAGCAACACAACTATGTGTGAAGAGAATGATGCTTGGTAGCCCTGTGTACAACCAGCCGATACGACTATTTAACTGTCAATGTACCTATCTAAAATTCTCTCGTGAGCAGTATCCGAGGGTGAGAAGAGCATTACGACTTACAGCACATCCGGCTCTCACGTGGGAAAATGATTTGATTGTCTAAAATAGTTTTCAGCAAACAACGAAAAAAAAAGGGGCGATATGTTAGTGCTTACTCTGGGTCATCGCATTATAGTAGAATAATGCATTCTTAGGGATGTTGACCGTTCGACCATACTGGTCAACATGTCTTGTGTGCTTCGGTGAAAAGTTGAGACCGATCCCCCACCCAGGCGGTGGCATGAGCTCGATAATGTTGGGGGCTGCGAGGATCAGCGATGAATCTTGCGGATGGGTCAAAGGTACCCCAAATCCCGAGACGTCCAATGTCCACCAACTCGATGTAGAAACACTTGGAGCGAATGACGGTAGTGAACCAAGAGGATTCAATTGTGAGGGATATGCATTTGGAAGGGGTGATCCAAATGGTACTCCAGCACCTCCAGGAAAAGCGCTATTCATAGAAGGAAAAGCGCTGTTCATGAAATTTGGTGTTTGAATAACACCAGGCCCAGTGAGTTGGTTATACACTAGCAGTAAGATATTATGAATGGGAGATATTTCATATGGTAAATTTGTTGCTGACCGTAGTCAGCACATGCGTCAGCATGATCCTTGCGTTTGGCGAATGATGGTATTTGACCAAAACCAGGCCCAAAGAACTGGCTATATACTGTATCGGGAGTGGCTCCGTTCATGAGCTGACTGCGGACTAACTAAGAGTAAGATACTGGCGATACAAACACCGATGCCACTAGGATTTGTGCTTACGACGGTCAGCATGTGTCCTAGCATACAGTTGGCGGTTCTGAGCGTTCTGGCTCGGAGAATAATTCCCAGAGGCGTCAGTACTGGAAGCTAGGTAAGGAAAAGATCCGGTAAGGTCCACTCCTGTAACTTGAGTCGAGATCCCCAAGAGTTAGAATCGTGTGTGATACGACTTGAAAAACAACAGATAGTCTAGAAAACTCACACATGGCTTTGCAGGTTGAGTCAAAGTTTTGCAAGGTTGGTGGTAGGGAGTGGAAGACCCAGGACAGGAGCAGTCGATAAGGATAAATAGTGATCGCCAACTTGCTTACCTAGCCATAGACGCTCGGACCGGATGCTGGGTACATTGGGAGAGATGCACATACCAGGGGCTACCACTCCGTTTGTTGCGAAAAATACTTGGCATTCCATTCAGGATTATCACCAGTGACTTACATGTGAACGCTAAATATATTCATCCGAAAAAGCTGATTCAAATCTATTGGATCACATTTAGACTCAAATGAAGAAACGATAAAAGTCGTTTATATTGAAAATCCAATGCAGTCCCTGGCAGAAAGACGATTAGCCCTGCGTCAAATCGGATATATTTTATACGAACCTCTGCTCCTGCGGGAGTCGGTGAGCGAACCAAGTTGAGGATTACGGTGTTTAGTACGAGTGAGATTCAATAACTTGTGGACATGGAAGAGAAATCGCAGATGGTGGACCCAAGAGACTCGACGAGTAAGATATTGCTTAATGAGGGTAAGGGCTGGATATTTTATATTCGGTTATCTCTATGGTGAAGCCCCTAACGCTCCCAGTTGATCTCTTGGCGTCTATAGCCCATTAGACTGGCAGTGTTGACGCTTGCACAGCCTCCGCTGGTCGCTCCAAGTTAAATTGCCATTGTTACGCAGCAATGTTAAAAGTCATTTCCATGGCAGTGGGAGCAGGCCGAGCGCTCGGCAGGAAGGATGACAACATTAGTGCAAAATCTATTAGGATGTTTCCGAAGTGCGTGTCAGGATGGTTGCGCTGCAGATTTAGAATGCTCGTTGATCGTCTTGGAATGATCCCATATATGGTCAAAGTTCAGTTTATATCAATGTTCATAACTCTGATCCTGTGCGTGAGAGTGTTGAAGCATAAT
The DNA here is from genome assembly GCA_015039315.1 of Clavulina sp. PMI_390. Classification (NCBI taxonomy): domain Eukaryota; kingdom Fungi; phylum Basidiomycota; class Agaricomycetes; order Cantharellales; family Hydnaceae; genus Clavulina; species Clavulina sp. PMI_390. The sequence goes on from WIDE01000095.1 coordinate 15,910, forward strand.
ACCTCCGCTTATCCGGAGTTGGGTCTTGTTGGCAATAGTCCATAGCTTGTTCAATCATTGACTGGGAGGCTTCTCATGCACAGAAAGCAGACGGAAGAGGTAGGCTTTTGGGTGGACATGGGACCAGCTCATCAAGTTGGTGCAAATTATGCGTCAATTTCCCTGCTGGCCTTGTATCGTCAATTCAACAAACATAGCCCCCATCTCTACTGATTCATGTTTCTGAAATACCGAGTTCATTACAGCAGTCACGCTGACCCTCGCTAACAGAATCTCATGCTTGGTTCTCATTTCTCGCGATTCAACGAGCGTACAGGTATCGAGATAACGCAAGGCACATTTATGCGATGTCAGTTGGGCAATATAGCCATTAGTATCGATATAATAGTAGGTCAACGGAAAGATGACTCCAAATAAACTCGAATGATCACATAAAATAGGGGGAATTACAGCAGACTTATATGTAGCAAATGGCCGAGTTCCATTGGAGTGCGCATCTATGGGTCCTCGAACTCTACCCATTGCACTGGTATGACTTTCGCGAGACGGCGTTCGCAATCAACATCTAGTCCATGATCTTCTGGATTTAATATACTCACAACCCATAAGCCCTTGTGCCACGAGGACCACCTCGTATTGAGGTTCAATCACTGTGGATGCAATGTGTCAGCGTTGATATCGAACATGCGATCATTAGCAGACTTACATCTAAAGACAGTATCTTCAATTCTTCTGAGTGGCCCGGTCGGGTTTACATACAACAAGGCTCTCTCAGGAAGTCGCACTGAATCATAGCTGATTATACTGGGGTCCCTTTGGATATACATCCATCTGCGTTTTGGATTAGAGTGAGCCCGCTTCCACGGAGCTGGCGGAACTGCCGCCGCCAATAACCAACCTGCGGTGCTATCAACTCTAGGTATCGCAAGACCCTTCGAGTCGACCGACCAGATCATAGGGTCAGGGGTTCTAACTGTGATATGGGGAGTACGGGACGCTCCGTCTTTGATGACAATCTCTAGGGGAGACTTGGGATCACGCCCAGGGGAACCATCAGAAAAACTCAAGCGATCAGAGCCCCACATCCCGCTCTTGGCTCCGGGAAGGTAGATGCTCTCCACAGTCCCGTCCGAGAATCCCTCAACATTCGCGATGAACCCCTTGAGAATCCTTACGGTTCGCGGAGGCGAAAGGTGAGTCGGCAGGAATCTCCTAATTAAAACATCGTCGCCAGGGACTGAGCCAGCTTCGTTCGCGCTGCTGCGGGGGAGGATTGGGAGGCTATTGTGAAAAAGGCGATAGTACACTAATCAAGACAGAACGATTAGATAAAGCGAGATAAATGGGGACAGATTGTTACAATATGGCGCTTGCTCGGCATAACTTGAGGGCTTCGAGTCGTAACTGGAGGAAGGATCCTCTCCTCCGCTAATCTCAGCATATTTTGGAGGTAGTTGATCTACATTCAGAAATTTCTCTAGCTCGACCAGTTATCCATAGAGTATTGTATAGCACGAACATACTTGTACGGTTCGACGGATTGTCGGACATCGCAATTTGGGATATTCCTGCTTTGCAAGGGCGATATTTGAGGGGCTGACAGATGCTGAAGATGACGTGACACTGAGCGGCCGTTGGAGGCTGTCAAAATAAGAGAGCCCACGAGGCAGTGCTCAGGTACGGGGGGGCAGTGATTTGCGGTGTCGCAATGTTTGCGATGCGCGGTAGCTTTGGATAATAAATATCTATGCTGTGACATGCAAGTATATTGAGTGTACCTTTGATTACCGCACATCATGCCACGATTTTCCCTTGCCTGAATCAACAGATACCCGAGCTCTAATTGTCGTGCGAGAATCCTTAGCCACCAAGTGCATAAGCTGATAGTTCTAGGAGAGTGTGTGACTTCCGCTACGAATTCAATCACCTGAATCCATTGAAATATTAGGGAGCGACCCTGATCTATAATTGCACATACTGATGTGATATGGAGCTCCTGGACGCCGCAGTTTCTTCGCATCAAAAGTAACTCAAACAGATTACCCAGTGCAACCCCTAAGGTTTATTCTCGGGCTTCTAAAAATTCTCTTAAATCACAAAATTCGAGCCATGTGAACGCCTGGTAGCCACGATGTCTACAAGCCTGGTACACCAGACCCTGTCTCCTCAGACTTGTTTGCTCCCAATAACGCTTGGCTCTACTTCTCGCTAACACTGTTCTTGAAATCATAAAACTATCTAGACAGATATGTTCTGCGGATCAAGATTATTGATCCTCCAAAATGACCCACTGTACAGGGATGACTGTTGCATCCGTATTCAATCAGTATTAGATCAGGACCAGATAGTCGTATTCCAAAGCAGCTCACAACCAATAATCCCCTCTGAAACAACAACCACACGGTATTGGTCTTCAGTAACTATATATTTAGATCAATAAGTGGTCATGGACTGTATCGCAACTATCTGAAACTCACCTTTAGTGTTATTATCTTCAATTCTTGTCAGCGGCTTGGTTGGGTCGATATAAAGGAGGGCTTGTTTGGGAAGCCGCACTGAAGCGTATCTGAGTATTTTAGCGTCCTTCTGTACAAAGACCCATTCCCGATCTGGATGAGCATGCGCCCTTTTCCATGGTGGTGGGGGAACTGCAGACTCTAAGATCCAACTTGTCCCAGCATCAACCTTTGGCGACCCGATGCTATCCAATCCGATATTCCATATCACAGGGTAAGGCTTCACGGGAGGTGGAGAAGGAACAAGTGGGGCTCTACGGGCTCCTTCCTTGATCACGATCTCCATGGGGTAGTCTTTATCGCTCCCAGGAGCACCTGTAGAGAGATTGATGCGGTCTGAGCCTGAAAGCCCGCTCTTCGCGCCAGGAAGGTAGATTGACTCCACGTCTCCAGGGGAAAAGCCTTCCACCACCGCAACGTGTACCTTCAGAACTTTTCCGGTTCGCGGAGGTGGGAGGTGTTCCGGCAGGAGTCTTCCAGTAAAAGTTGCTTCTTCAGAGTCGATTTCCATCGTGGTCGCACCACTCTGCCAAGATGGAAGCCGGATATTGTGGTGGAAAAGGCGATAATAAACTAGAAAACAGTATCGTGTTAGATCGCATAATTCAATTGAAGGTTGCTACGTACAATATGGCCTTTTCTCTGTAGTTCTGTCAATCTTTACATCTCTGCTGTTAGGGGAATCTCCAGAATCTGCGATGTCGCCATAACTTGGCGGTGAGGCTATTTTGGGGTCGGGGTTAGAGTATAAGATGTGGGAGATACTCGCAGAAAGGAACGACATGCTCGATTGACTAGTTGAAGCGCCAGTCATGATTTGGGAAAGCGATATTGCGGTCAAAGATGTGATGGGGTTTGTGGTTTATAACATGCGCAACGTCTAACCAAGCGAGGCAGTGCTGATGTCAGGGGCTGTGCGTCGCAGTGCTTACGGGCTCTGCCGGCTGGAAACAGAGCTTATTATTGACCATAGCCTCAAGATATCTCGTGTGTGAACGGGCAGGTGTTTTACAACCTGCTTTGGAAAAACTTTACTAATGCTTAGCAACCTGCTTTACACTATCATGAAACCCCATACTAACTATACACCCTACCAGTTAGTGCGATTAAAGGTAAACATTTTCTTCTAATTCACTTTAGCTTTTCTATTCTAAGAATCAACTAAAAGCAGGTTTCGCGATGTAAAGATGAAGAATGTCTAAGCCACCACACATAGAGCCCGGTGAAAAGCAGCCGATACCGCGTGAAACAAGGAGTTAACACAATAAAAACTTCTTTAACAGGAAAAGGGGGACGTACAACAGATTCGCCTTTCCGAAACAAGGATGACTCGATCGTAACGATCCAAAACCCCTAGTTGACCAAGGTCGATGAGGTTGCGCCTGTTAGGTCCATCCACTGCTCTGCCAAAGGTACTCTCTATTGCTTACCACGGCGATCTGCCTCGCGCCTAGCAGCACGCTCGAGATCGACATATAGTACATCCCATTTGCGGATGCCCAAAGAGAGCGGGAGGCCCTTGGTGTCCGACACAAATCCGACCACATTGGTTAGGCTAAAACGTCGAGCCCCCTCCGGTGAAAGTGTTGTACGCGCCCAGCCAGGTGGTGGAGTGACAGCGATGGTCTCTGGGGATGCATCAATGAGGTTTTCGTCAGCAGCATCAGTTTTGGGATTTCCGAAGCCCGAAATTGCGTCGACAGTCCACCAATCCTTTGATGTGGATGGAAATGCCTCCATTGGTGCCCCCGATAAGAGCGATATTGGTGACAAGGGTACGTGATGCAAGGTGGGGCCACTGGGAGATGCCTCGTCAAGGAGAACCACGTTAACGGGAATATCTACGGCAGTGCCAGGAGCACCAACCAAGAGGTTGAGACGACTACCATCTTCTTCTCCGGTTTCATCGGAATGAGACAAGAACACGGACTCGATGGCATCGTCTTCGAGTCCCTCGGCTCGAGCTATGCAGCGCTTGAGGCTCCTCACAGTACAAGGAGGGGGAAGATCCTCAACTCGAAGCCAACCAATACCATCGCCTCGCCCCGCCGCCGCGGCTTGTCGTGATGGAAGGGGCGCATCATTTCGGTAGATGCGATAGTAGACTGTGAGAAATTGGTATAGCAACCCGCTTTCAAGCAAACTGAGCCCGTCAACGAACCATATATAGCGCGCTGTTGGGTAACACCAAGCGGGGACACTGTTCTCACTGAACTGCTATCATGATCAAGCTCAGCCTCAGTAGTGTAGCTGGGAGGTCGACCTCCAGAATGATTGATATATTGAACGACTTGGCTTGGCGTAATCTCAGTGAATGGACAGTGTAAACTAATACTTACTAGAAGTCATAGACATGGAAGGGAAGTCGTGCTGGTGTCGTTCAAGAGTGGCGGCAAGGAAGACTCTGCTTAACAAGGATTAGCAATAACAGTGAGGAGGGTAGTTGCCCGTGTGTTGAAGTCCTTCACGCTCTTTGTTTATCTCCCAGCGCCTATTAGAGGTACAGCATTGACGCTTGCACTGCCACCAACACACCACTCGATTCAAACACCATCATTACATAGTGGGACGCCAGAGTCATTTCCGCCACAGTAGGAAGCAAGAATAATAGCATCAGTGCAAAAACTGATACAATGTCTCGGCGGCGTATATAAGAAGTACTACGTTGCACATTCAGAACGCTTCTTGAACATCTTGGAGTGCTTGCAGACAGTCGTAAGTCTTCTATCGATCACTTATGGCCCTGGCTTTGCGTCCGTGAGTTCAGAATTCGCGGACGTCTGACGCAGAACACTTTCATTTCTTAGGGTGTCTCTTGGGATGCAGGCATTCGCACAAACAGATGGCGCTATCAGCTATTTTCTCTCTGCTTCCTAAGTTTTCAGAAGGAAAAGGACTGCGTGAGACAAGCACGTGGTATATCTGCGTCATCGGATGAGTGATCGAGATAGTGTGGTTAAGATCCATTGAAGGAACGAAATATGAGTGGGCCTTAGAACGGGTTCCGAGTAGTGCGGGACGTACAGCATATTCGCCCCTCAGCCACGATAATTACTCTACAGCAGTGATCTCGGTCTTGGTCCTCTGAGCGACCTGTTGTCAAGAGGACCGATCGAAGAGTCAACATGAGCCCTGTCTTGTTGGCAAATGCTTCATGACTTACCGGGGTTTGGTAATCGAGCCACAGTGCGCTCGCAATCGATGTACACCCAATCCCATTTTCGTATGCGATAGGGTAGTAAGAAACCATCAGCATCAAAGACTATCCAAGGATTAGTCGATTGAGAGCGAGTGAACCCATTATCTGACAGAGTTGCACGAGCCCACCCAGGAGGGATCGTGAGAGCAATCATGTGGGGAGATGCAGTAATAAGAGATGGGTCGTTGGGATGGATATGAGGGTTACCAAAACCTGAAGTTGCATCAACGGTCCACCAGGTAAGTAAGTCTACGGGAAGGGGATCCGGAAGTCCTTCTAGGCTCAATTGTCGGGAAGACGATGAAGTTATACTAGTGTGAGGCCGAAAAGCGTGCGACACATCATCCAGTAGTACCACGCGAATGGGTTTGTTGACATCTGAGCCTGGTGAGCCCATCGAGAGTTCGAAGAGAGCACCGTCGTCCACTACTATGTTGTCTGAGTGAGACAAGTAAAGTTGATGAATTTCAGTCGCTTTGAAACCCTCTTCTCGCGCTATACTTCGTTTGAGGCTTTTGACGGTGCAGGCCGGAGGGAGGTCTTCAACGTAGATCGCACCGTGGCCGTTGCTCCCTTTTCTTGCCGAACCGAGAGTTGAGGGTCTAGGAGCATCATCTTGATAGACACGATAGTAAACTTTAACATAAATGGCACCAGCAGCTTCAGATCTTTCTCATTAGAATACTACAACGAGCGTACTGCTTACTGACCATAAGTAGCACGCCGCCTTTCCCTTCGTTCGCGGTGTATATTATCTTTTGCGATGTAGCTTGGAGGTCGGCCTACAAAAAGGACATAGGATGTTGAAGTTTAGTCTAGATTGATTAACCTGACTTCGGCGTCTCACGTACTCGAGCTCATGGCTTTGGCAAGACGGTACCTGCAAGATGGTAGCAAGAAGGCGGTACAAAACAAATCTGGTCCCGAAGTTGTGGCTGTGAGCTACCCTTGAGTATATGCACCAATGGAAAGCTGTGAGTCCTTGAGGCCAGTTTGCAGCCAAAATTTCAGATGTTCATCACTGCCTGGGAGCCTGCTCGTGAGTAGGAAGTAGCCTTAGAAGATAGGTCTTGGTGTGTTGGGCTGGCTTATCATATTGGCTCTCATTAGGTATTATTTAATGCGCGTCTCTACATTTCCTAAGATGGTCTCCATGTCTAAAAATCGATGCTGAGGATGTCCTAAGTCCATCATGCTAATCCCTCTGTTCCACCCACTAAGATTCCCTGCTATTCCAACTTCCTGGAGATCAACTGAATGCATAAGGCTCGAGATAAAGGCGAGGCACATCTATGCGAAAGTAGTTGAGCAATGTAACCATCAGAATGAGCACAATAACATCAGGTTAACCGCGGAAGGACATCAAATAACTTCGATATGCTTTCATAAAAAATGGGTACTTACAGCAGATTCGCCTCTCAGAAACCACGATCACTCGCTGATAATTACCTACAGTAGAACATATCAGTGATTCAGTGCCTGTGGTTCTATGTAGCTTGGCTAAATGGAAGAGTTCACGAGCTCACCAGGCGCCGCCTTACGCTCTTCATTAGGCTCAAGATCAACATAGAGCATGTCCCACTTGCGAATGCGTAGCGGTAGTGCGACGTGATTATCGTCAAAAGCAATTCTAGGACCCTGCAGCGTTGAACGATAGACGCCCGTTTGTGACAGGGTGGCACGAGCCCACCCAGGCGGGGGAGCAAAAGCCATGACCTCAGAGGAGGCTTCGATTAGATGTGGGTCTTGGCCACTGGTCTTGGGATTTCCATAACCTGAGATTTTATCGATGGTCCACCAAGCTGCCCAATTAGATGGCACCTCTCCGGACTGAGCTCCCGACAGGGAGGAGATCGCCGAGAATGATGTTTGGTCTATGTTGGGAGAGGTGTGGGCGGTCTCTTCGTGGAGAACCAGGTTGATCTCTTTACTCGTATCAGTCCCAGGCGCGCCGACAAAGAGGTTGAGTCGAGCGCCATCTTCTACTCCCGTTTCGTCCGAATGAGATAGGAAGACATCCCGGATAACAGTGACGTCGAAGCCTTCTTGGCGAGCAACACATCGCTTGAAGCCCCTCACAGTGCACGGTGGGGGAAGATCCCCTACACGGACCCAGCCGATCCCATCACCTCGCCCTGTCGCCGCCCCCTGCTGCGAAGTCACCGGACCATCATCTCGGTAGAGGCGATAATATACTATCATAGAAGTGATATCAGTAATTTCACCTAGGAATTGCACGAGAAAACCGTAGAATCACCATATACAGCGCGCTCTTTAGAGCCTTCTCGTGTGGTGGATGTTGTTTCAGACGCGTTGTCTTCGTCATCATAAGGGGTGTAGCTGGGGGGTTTACCTGAGAATTGCACAAGGTTTAATGAATAAACCGGACTTCGGCGTTCTGCATACTAGAGCCCGTAAGATGGTAGCGCTTACCTGAGGTAGTAGACATTGGAACGATTCAGTGCGGGCTAGGCGGGTGAGGGTAGGAGTGAAGGGGTCAAGGATGCTGTGTCAGCAAGCGAGAATATAAGGCGCAGTCGCAATTTCAATCCATGGAATACCGAGAAAGAAGTTGCGATGATGAGGCGATGACTGGGCCGAAGCGCAAGCTATGCGCTCCACAAATAATGATGAGGGCGATACATAAATAGATTGCACTATATCTTGACCGTACATCAGAAGTAATAAGTCGCATATTTGGATTGCTTCTTGAACGTCTTGATAATCTCATCGGCAATGATTCTCTGGATGAACACCCAAACCGCTGGAGCATTAGCGTGGGAAACATTCGGCACACAATATGGGCAGCACTCACGTCCGTTCTCTCTGAAGGATGCAGCTCATCATACCACACGTAACTATTCCAGTCCTCCTGGTCATAGATGTAAGATGTAGCGCAGTTATCGGAGACGTTACAGTGATAATGGTAGCCCGTGGTGTTGTATGGTGCCGAGATCCAGTTTTTCGGATTGTAGATTATATCGGAAATCTAGTTTGGATGAGAGTGCAGATCAGGAAGCGCGCGCGATTCGTGAGACTTCGAAATATTGGGAAAGGGACAAGGGACGTACCAGATCGTGACTGCTGAAAAGCGCGATCTTCGCTTCTGGGAGGGTCGCTGCCAACGCTGGGAGACGATATTTGTAGATTTCGTTCGCAGAGAGTACTTCCTCGCGCATCGAGTCAGAAATAAGGGTGTTATTTCCTCCCAGGAATGTATTTTTCGTGGGCCAGTAGTGCTATTCAACGGATTCGTCGTAAATGACTGTCACCTCTGGTCAAGAAAGTGGTAGGAAACGTACGTTAGGCACTCCAACGCCAAACCTCGCATCAGTCGCATACTGTGGGGCCAAGTATAAAGGTGCAAGATTTTGGAAGATGAAGTTGCGCGCTCCGCTGGCGTAGAGTGTCGAGATAGCGTCAATGGCGCAAGATGTGACGTTGACCAAAGAGACACCGGGGACTTGTGAGTGATCGAGGAGAGCACCATTGCCAATATCATCTATGATGCGAGTCAGTTGAATATTTCAGCGCTACTCCTGCGATAACGGGAAAAATTCTGCTTACTAGTTCCAATCCAAATTGTAATCACCACTTCATCCGGGTCAAGGGTGGGAATATTCCCGGAAGACCGCTGGTTGCTGAGCTTGTACTCTTTCAGGAACTGTGGCACCTCATACTCTTTTACAGAGGGGTATGGCGAGCGGGGCGTAAGGAGGTTGGAGCACGACGCGCCTGACACTGCATAGTCATGTAGCTAGACAAATTAAGAGCGAGTCAATATTGGGAAGGGACGACAGTGAACGCGAAATCTGGGTATGCGCACCGTGAGGCCAGTTGAGTTAGCGATCATTCGTGGCCAGATATAACCTCCCGTCGATGTAGAATTTGACTGAACAGATTGAGTCAGTGGCTGCAAACTTCCGCCAGCTAGTTTGGAAACATACGACGGGTGGTGACCATCCAGTTGGTGGAAGCGTGTCGTTATGGCTGAAGAAATAGCTCACTTGAAAGGGTGGGGAAGGCGATGAGCATATGCGAATAATGCATGACGAGAGGGACACTTACGCCTGCCTTCATCTGTGTAGCTATCTCCGAAGGCAACAAGATGCTTGAACGAAGGAAAGTTGGCAGCAGCAGCGACGCTGACCAGACCCAGGGCTGCAGACGCTACGAGAAGCATTTTGGTGGGCCAAAGGATACGTAGTTGGACCAGTGGGTGGGGCTTCCTCCATGACGGCAAATCCAAGGCTTTGTTTAAGGGATCCACGAGCGATCCACACCTTCGTATCCGGCGCACAGATAAAATGGAGCTGGTTCCAAAGTTTTACCGAAAAATCGCGAACCCCACATGATACGCCAGGTGCATAAAATACTTCCTGCAGCCACATGATTGTCTAGAAATGGGTCGAAAGCCGGATTACCATGGCAGAACTGATTATTCGGAGTTGCTTCGGGGCGAGCATCGAAGCTTCGCTCGTTATGACTATTAAGCCAATTGCCACAGTAAACAGACCACGCAAAGATGGATTTAGGGATATTCGGCGAATACCGGATTGTGATTCAGTCGTACCAACCAAAAGTGAGGTGCCAGCCAGGCTACTGGGCAAGAGGAGGAGGAGGAGGAGGTTTATTCGGAGCCGATGCTCGGCCCTATGGAGAGTTCGTCCCAGGCGCTTGGGCCTGACTTCCCACGCCCAGCAATTCAATGGGCTCACTGAATTGTCCTCTCACAGCCGCGACACAAATATTATGAACCTTCAAGCTTCGACGCCTCGGCATATTTCAAAGTTATGATGATAGGGATCAATGGTACTGCCTGAGGAGACGCAGAGGTTAGTGCCATCCGTGGTGGACCATCGGTCATGATATGGGTTGCCTGAAGCAATTTGGCAGGTCCTCCCTCTACCTCGTCGTTCATATGCCTATCAATTGGGGACGGAGACAAACTAAAATGCCCAGATTCCACGCCTGCTTCAATTTTTCTAAGCGGCAAGAAGCCGATGGAGCACAGGACAAATAGCTCGTGATCGCAGAAGGCTGGGTTGGGCGAATTCATATGAGAATTCAGAAAATTAGGATTCCTTATGAGGAGGTAACAGTAGAGACTGAGGGGGCATCGATCAGTATGCCGCAGTGTCAGTATGCGAAGGCTGGTCATTCCCTATCATACTTGATACCACATTTTGGACGCGCAGTACAAAGTTGATCGGAATCAATGTGTTTTCAGACTTTCAAAGTGTACCGGAACTATGAATTGCCCCACTGTATCAGAAGGTCTTCTTTACGGACATCTAGCGGTATAGCACCATGTAAGAGTGAGGATTGTTAGAAACCATTGGCAACTTACACATGATATCACGATTGTCGGGACTGAGGATCCGATAGCATTGAAATTCCCTACCTGTGCGACGGCGAAACCGACGAAATTTGTTAGCCATCCATTCGGGATCCGCATTGAGGGCTTTAAACATGCTGGTGTCGCTAACTCACTTTTGTACTTGACAAAGAAGCCTTCAAGACTATCGGGCGAAACATGAACGGATTCCCCCTTGAGAGCAAATCTAGAGCGAGTCCGCGTTGTCGTGAGACTCCCCGGCTCAGCAAGATACCCTGTTACATTGTCAGCCATCATGGTGGCCTTGAACCATCCCACTCGACTGGATGAACCAGGACGGCTGGGGCCAACTTCATCGATATCGAGGTGGACAGAGCTGGTGGGGACATCTGGCGTAAATAAAATCGGTCGACGGTTGTTATAAACTTGCGGCATTCATATGCTGTTGGCCCATTAATGTTGATCAAGTGCACATACAAGGAGAACATCCATCTGCATGACAAACGACTTGATAGCACTGGATTTTACCACCTTAAAAGGACAAAAACAGGAGTGGAGAGTCAGATTCCCGGATCAAGGTTTCCATCCTGGTGCAATACCTGGTCGCCAAATACCGACTGGGGCATTATTGACAAAAACTAATTCATCTCCCCATAACTTGTACACGTTTGATCCATCGCGCGAATAGCCTTGCACGTTGTCGTGTTCGATATAGCCTTCTATCCACCCAGGGGGCTTGTGTGCCCCTTTCGGAGGGGACACATCTTGGGGAGACTCTGCCCCGTGATCAGCTTGCGGCGGGATCAAAGTAGATGTAGAAGTGATAGGTGTCACAGTCGCCGTTCCAGGTTCAGGGAGTCGACTGGCTCCGTCCCGGATGACAACATTGATAGGGAGAGTCGGGACACTACCTGGAGCGCCAGAATCAAGCGCGAGACGTAAGAAGTTGGTGGCTGGCTCATCTGAAGGCGGTAGGTACACCTCGTCCACGTCAGAGGTGACGAAACCCTCCAGACGAGCGATCGCTTGCTTAAGCATCTTCACATTGCGGGGAGGGGAGATGTGATTTGGCCGAAGCCTTCCAAGTAGGCTGGGCCCATCGTCATTGATCTGGAAAGGCTGACGAGGGTTGATCACATAGCCATCTTGAAATAGTTGGTAGTACACTGGACGAACATTCTCGTCGCGATCAGTGAGCGTTACTTTCGCCGGACGAACTGCACTCACAGTGTTCGGCCAGCTGCGGAACGGCCAGAGGGGGGGTTGGCAACAATCGAGCAACTACGTGAGACCCATGGATATTATCATTAGAAACGGCCGGAGTAGCTTGCAGGGCCTCGTCCGTTGGTACTGAGAAGTCCTCAGTCCAAAGTTGATTATCGTCATAGGATCCAGGGGTATATGGTGGTGGAGATCCTGAAGATGCTGATGGACTGACTTAAGAAGACTTTGTGGGATAATGGGATAAAAAGCTATAACGAACCATCTCTCTCAAGTTCTGTTATTTCCAAGTTGTTCATGACACGAAGGCCTCAGAGATAAGGGGCTGGATGCTGTTAGAAGGATCTGTTCCATTGTTTGGTAAACATGTTGAGAAAAGCTGTGCTCGTTCCGTTTGAGTCCCAATGAGTTCTCTGTTATCTACATGACAGTGCCGGGCTTGTCAATCTGGAAGAGTCGACAACACAGGCAAAATCAAATGAAGGAGCCAAAATTCCCACGACTGGCTCTTGCCACCCACACTGTTCCGGGTGGAGCGTCTCGCGCAAAGTAGCCGACACAGTAAGGGATGATTCGGATATGAGACTATCTATCACAGGCACTTATGTACTTTCAAATATTTTAGAGTGGATGAATCCAGTTCCGCGAGAGCGAGTGCTACGAGTTCTCCCAATCAATCATGATATCATCCATACGTACATCTTTCGATAGAGTCAGGTCAAAACCTTTTTCACCTGTAGAGAAGCATACAAAGTACACTCACACATAATATCCCGGTTATCGGGGCTTAAGATCTTATAGCATGGTAGGATCCTACCTATGATAATGCACGACATCAGTAAGTTATTCAGATAGAAGGGCCGAGTAGCTAATTGTTTTGGTATGGGAGACGGACTTTTGTACTTGATGTTGAATCCCTTCACACTCAAAGGCCAGACGAACACCGTATCCCCTTTTGCTGCAAACCTAGAGCGAGTTCGTGTGGCAACGAAAGTATCCTGTTTTTGCTCGAGATAACCAGTCGCATCATTGGACAGCATAGTGGCTTTAAGAAACCCTGTTGCAAGGAGCGGCACAGACGTTGTATTATCTCGCTCAAAGTGGATAGAGCTGATTGGAACATCTAGTGTAGGGTGCCTCTGTCAGTTATTTGATAGCTATGGAGGTCACAGACATAGATGTAATGAGTAAACCCACGTACAGCAACAAGATCCATCTGCATGGCAGATAACTTCATAGCATTGGATTCTAGATCCTAGAAGGGTTCGGGTTAGTAATCATATAAAATGCGGTGGAGAGCTCTCTCAAATCCGAACAGCCGAGCAAGTACCTTTCCGGGGAACGTCGACTGGAGTCTCGTTGACGTATAAAACTTCACGTTTCCACACCTTGTACGCATACGTACCCCAACGGGAATATCCCTGTGCATCCTCTTTCTCGACATACCCCGCGACCCATCCGGGAGGTTTTGATGCTCCTTTTGGACTAGGAAGGTCTTTTGGAGACTCTGTTGCCTGAGAAGCTGTCGGCAAAGGAGTCGTATTTGTGCCCGCAGCGGAGGTAGATGATGATGCAGTTGGTGGAGGTGGAGTCGCTGCGGCCGGAGGTGATCGGTTGACGCCGTCGCGAATGATGACGCCTATCGGAGATGTCAAGACACAGCCCGGTGCCTCAGGCCGATAGTGAGGCGCGAGGAATCGCTCGCTGGTTCATCAGATTGAGGGAAGTATAGGTCCTCGATATCGGCAGCCGTGAAACCCTCCAATCGAGCGATAGCCAGCTTGAGCATCTTTACATTCCGCGGAGGTGATATATAATTCGGCCGAAGCCTCGCAAGCATGTTGGATTCGTCTTCAGCCAATGTAATTGTCTGGAACACCTGACGAGGTGGGATCACATAACCCTCCTGAAAAAGCTGATAGTATACTGAAGAGGCAGGGGGTCAGATCGAGTGAGCTTGACGTATGCTCCTAGACTTACGGTAATCAATCGGTTGCGGCAAGGCAGATCCAGGTGGCGGCAACGTTCGAGGATTTGATGGATGGGTACTGCTGGCGGGTGCTGGGACAACTTGTGGTAGGGGGCGCATCGGCGTTGAGGGTCCCGCAGATGAACTTTGAACCTCTTCATAGGGGGTATATGCTGGAGGAGGGGCTGGAATGATGGCCAAGCGTGAGGGCCGATTCCACGAAATCGAAGGGGACAGACTATTATGGACCCACCAGCGCTTTTACCAAGTTCTGACATTCTGGGGCTTGGGGGGAGGTCGAAAAGACACGAGGGTAGGGTATTGCGGGATGGAGGCTGGATGGGGGCCGTTGCCTTCACGTGTAGATAGGTATTTGCAATCTAGACGAAAGGCGATGCCTTGGGCTTGTCAAGTCTGGCACGCATCGTGAGCCGCTCGGTGAGAGGGCCACAAGGTGGAGAGTAGATTGATGGACCGCTTCTGGGGACGCCTTCTGTTTATGAATGCAACACAAAGAATCCTGGGGGACGATAACGATGCTCTCTGGAGGCTGGAAAGCCTAATCATCCGCTTGTGATAACTCCCGACTCGAGAGGAGACGACTCTGCCGCAGAAAATATGACCAGAGATGGAATTACTGCAGATCAAATACATTTCTTTGCTGAATGATAAGCACACAGCGAAGAAGAGCGTCAAGTAGTTTGCAGCGACGAGAAGGCAGTGGGACTGAATTACGGCACTGCCACCATTACCCCCGCATATGATCTGCGTGTTCGTTCCCACGCTCCTCTGTCCAACACCAGCGACTCCCGGCTGGACGTCGAGTTCATACTTCGCAACCTACAAGGTCTCTCAAGATGGGTGGTGGTCGTCAAATACCTCCTTCTGCAGGCAATGCACAACCAATCAGCCCAGCCTACCTTCCTGAGCATGCCCTGTCTTCAAGCTCACTCCTCCCGACACCAGCTTCTGGAATGACTGGCAACACAAAAGCTACTGCGACGACCAGCAAAGTCTACCCTGAACAGAACTTTGGCGTTGGAAACAAATGGGTAAAAAATCTCTACAAGGATCGACTCGGAACATTCATAGGGGGCCACTATGCCGACGTAAACCTCTCACGTGTCCTGTTCTCGGAGCGCACCGACAGCAAAGATGTCGTCAAGTTGCTGGTCTGGTCTGCGCCGGGTCGCACCAAGCCCGGATTCCACGAAGCGGTGGAACAGGCGGAGAAAGATGGGTGGAAGGAGGCTAAGAAAGGCGATTCATTCGGGCCAAGCTGTGAGTATTCCCTTAACCTTCCACTGTGCTCGTTTGTCTTATTCCCAAACTTTACCATCCATAGGGGTGAGCTCGAAGTGTTATTGAATACTGTTCTATTGTCTCTGAATTACCACATACGTCTTAGACGAACCACTGGTGGAAGGTCGCCCTCAACATCCCCTTGGAATGGGAACACTATGAACGAATCCAATGTAAAGATCTATCTCGTTCAAATGATTAAATCCCTCTTCTCACTTTTCTCTCTCCTTTCAGTCGAATTCGACCCAGGCTGCGAGGCCATGATATATACTACATCAGGAACCCCTCTTCAGGTACAACCCTTTCCCTCTCTCCAAACTCTCACACCTTGTCAAACGCTAACACCCGCTCTACTAGGGAATCACTGGTGGCCAAGTTAATGACAGAGACGAAATGCGCAGGATTGAGTTCATCATCTCTCCCGAGGCTCGCAAGGCTGGACAACTGGATATCATCATCGAGAGCAGCTGCAATGCCATGTTCGGTAATCAATCAGGTGGCGAGATCTCTGTACCTGACGTGAGGCCTTTCTTTGTTTCCTTCGATTCAATTCATGGGCGCTAATAAGTATGATGGCATTGTAGGAGAATCGATATTTCGCTGTGAGTCTGCTGTGTGATGTGTGTCTGTGGATAGAGCTAGCTGACACTCATTTGTACAGCTGGTGTCTGCAGATCTTGTCGTCCCCAACTTGGATGCTTGGGGCCTCATGTGGGATTTCAAGCTCCTTCGCGACGTCATCGACCATCTTCCGGGCAACACTGCATTGCACAACAAAGCCTTGGTCGTAGCCAACGAAATCATGGACGTCTTCAATGTGTGTCATTATCACCCCTTGAGTTGACGTGCACCAATCCACTTACTTTTTTGTTTTCTTGTGATAGGTCAACGATTTGAGTACCGTGAAGAAAGCACGCGACCTTGCGGCGAAGCTTTTCGGTGAGGGGTGGGAGGAGAAAGGCGAGAAAGTCTATTCAGAAGGCGTTCGTTCCGCAAGGATCTGGGGCATCGGGCACTGTCAGTCCTAGTTTTTGCTTCCCTCATATCATGGTCTCCCTCTAACTCGCATTATTTTAGGCCATATCGACACGGCTTGGTTATGGCCATACTCTGTCACTCAACAAAAGGTCGCTCGGTCGTGGTCGACTCAGGTGGACCTGATGGAGCGATATCCCGAGCATCGATTTGCTGCCTCTAGTGCGCAGCAGTATAAATGGCTCGAGCAGCTCTATCCAGAGGCGTTTGCCAAGGTGAAGGAGCAAGTCCTAGCAGGTTGGTAGCCTTTTCTTCAGCAAAGTCTCTGTCATTATCTTGTCTATTGACGATCCTGAATGTTGCCTTGATAGGGAAATTCCATCCTATTGGTGGTTCGTGGGTCGAAAATGACGCGAACATGCCTTCCGGCGAGTCGCTCGCGCGGCAGTTCATCTACGGACAGCGATTCTTCCAGTCGCGCTTCAATGGCTTGCGATGCAAGACCGGCTGGCTGCCCGATTCGTTTGGTCTCAGCGGGCAGCTGCCGCAGTTGATGAGAGAGGCGGGGATGACGACGTTCTTCACCCAGAAATTAAGTTGGAACAACATGTGAGCCGCAGTTTGCTTCCGGCTGGGTCGATAACAGATGCTGACGTGTTGCCGTGCAGCAATGTCTTCCCGCATACGACGTTCAACTGGGTTGGATTCGATGGAACCCAAGTGTTGTGCCACATGACTCCAGTTGGTGAGTTGACCTTGGACCCGGCCCTCTTACCATTCGTCAATTCTAATTCTACCATCTAGACACGTATAATGCACAAGCAGAGGTAATACTGAATACTACTCGTTCAAGCCATTCTAGACAAAATGACCTCTATGAATAGCTGGGTGACCTTCGGAAGGGTATGATTGGACATAAGAACCAGGAGTCGTCTGATAGCGCTCTCCTTGTTTTTGGTAACGGAGATGGCGGAGGTACGCTCATTCCTACTCAATGTGACTCGTGATTCTGATTCATGGATAGGTGGCCCTCTTGCTCCGATGCTGGAAAGCGTACGCTGATTCCCACTTCACCTTTTATGTTGGGCTTAAGAGCTGTACTAACTCCCTTGCAGTTGCGACGCCTCCGAGCGCTGGCAAATGAATCCGTCAATACGGATATCCCAGTTGTGCATATGGGCAACACCGTCGATGATTATTTCGACGACGTCAAGGCGAACACGAATAACGGCGCCACGCTGCCGAACTGGCATGGAGAGCTCTATCTGGAGGTATGTTCACTGCTCGAATTTACACAATGGGTCTCAAATAACCCACTTTTTCGATGTAGTTCCATCGTGGCACCTGTGAGTATATTTTTCGTCCTCGTTCTGATATATTCCTCATCAAAGGCGTCGTAGACACATCCCACGGGATTATCAAGAAAGGCAACAGACAGAGCGAGGTTTTGCTACGAGAGGTAGAGGTATGTGTGTTTTTCTCCTCCCCTAGCCCCGAAATGGCCACTAATGCTCGTCCCCCTTGCAGCTTGTTACAACACTCGCGTCCCTGTTCAAAAACTCGTATGAGTACCCCAAGAAACGCATCGATGATATGTGGGAGGGATTATTGCTCAACCAATGTAAGACGAACAATATTGAATCTTCATCGCATTAACTCATGAAACTCCCAGTCCACGATGTGCTGCCCGGCTCTGCTATTGAACTGGTGAGAACCATTCCACAATGAGCAATACTACCAATCAAAGCCTCGTGCTAACATCTCGTTCCTTCGAATATATAGGCTTATAACGACGCCGAAAAGATATACAATGACATTGCTGTCGAGGCAAAGGCCCTGATTGAGGAGGCCTTGCAGGTCCTCTCACCTAGCACTTATGCTTTGCCCTTGGACACGAGCGCAATGGACGCCTTACAGCTGCATCATGCACGCGGTATATCTTCGGCTCGTGTGGTTACCCTCAATACTGTACATGCCGCGCGCCGCGAAGTCGTCCCAGTCTCTCTCGACTCACTCCTGAATGCTCGTTCTGCTCCCAACTCTGGCGCACTCCTTGCTCGCCTGAAACAAAACTTCGTGCAAGTCTCAGCGGATGGACGGACTGGATTCGTTCTCGCAGACCACTCAGAGTCCTCGGGTGGCGCTGGCTTTGCCCCTGCATCAAGCATGTTCGCTGCTTCAGGGGGTGCCTACGCTCGCAAAACAAGTGCCGGCTCTGATGAGTTTGTTATCGGCAACTCTACCCTAAAAATGACGATCAGAGGTGGGAGGATCGTCAGCCTTTGGGACGTGCCTTTGGGAAGAGAGCTCATACCTCAAGGACGAAGTGGAGGTTTGATGATGTTCAGGGACCGGTGAGCATTATTTACTACTGAAATACGACTACACTAAGCGACTTTCTGTTTCCTCTCCCTCGTAACAGACCAATCTATTGGGATGTGAGTCACTATATTCAGAGTATCTCTGATGTATTACTGAAATTTGCATTGTTGATAGGCTTGGGATACCGAAGTACGGTGACCCAGCAAAATCCTTGATCACATTGAGCTTACGTCCGCGTCTTTTAGGTATATGACGTCAAGTCAGGGAAGCCTTTGACATTCGAGTCCATGAGAGTAGCCGAGACTGGACCTGCTTATGCGTGAGTACAGCCACTTTCTGCGCGTCAGGCCCTCCGCTCACATATACGCCTCAAGATCGCTCGAATCGACCCTCGCCTATGACCGATCTACAATCAAAGTTCTCATCTCCATCACGTCTCTCGCCGCGACTCTCGCCGAGGACTCCCGCCCCATAATACGCTTCGACGCCGAATTAGATTGGCGCCAGCGACATGAGTTCCTGAAGTTCGAGGTACCTCTGAACATTCACGCTCAGGAAGCAATATTCGATGCGGCTTTCGGGAATGTGAAGAGGCCTACTCATCGCAATTCAAGCGTGGAGTTGGCGAAGTTTGAAGTTTGTGGACATAAAGTATGTACCGCTGAACTGCTCCACTGCGTTGCTTTACTGATACCTAGGGATAATAGTATGCAGATCTGTCGGAGTATGGATACGGTGTCGCCATCCTCTCGTCATCCAAGTATGGCTTCAATGCGGAAGGAGACGTTTTACGCATCTCGCTGTTGCGCTCCGCAACCGCTCCAGATGCACATCAGGACCAAGGCTACAATTCATTCTCGTGGGCGCTGTTCCCACACGCGTCACACTTCACCTCATCAGAAGTACCGTTGGCTGGTCACTTCTTCAACTCTCCTGTTCGGACTCAGTACACCCTTCAAGGCGGCGAAAGAGCGTTGCCTCGTGTGCAAGACCCTCTAAGAATGATGGGGGACAGCTCGCTGTTTGCAATAGAAGGGGCAAAGAATGTCATTCTTGAGACAGTTAAGAGGAGCGATGACGAAGAATTCGGACAAAATACCATCAAGAAGGGCGAAAAATGTGTCATTTTACGACTCTACGAGGCTTATGGTGGACACGCGCGGGCCAAGTTACGAATGTGAGTGCCGTGACTTGTAGATTCCCTACGACTGAAAAACTCCTTACAAATTTACCTGCTTATCCTTAGCTCATCACGGCTCCGCGTCACGAAAGCTACGCTCACTAACCTTCTCGAGGATGAAAAAGAAGTCTTACAATTGCAGGCTTCTCCTTCTGCCACTAGCGCCAATATTGATACCATGGTCGACCTGAGCTTCCGGGGCTTCCAAGTTCAGACCGTAAAATTATGCCTGGATGTAGCATGAGTACCTGATACGACAAGCTACAAGCTGATGTACCTATCACGAGTTCCGCTGGGGAAGCTGTACATTAGAATGCATCTATTCTGTTTTTGAAGGCAGTGCCTGATAGCGGCGTGTTCAGGAGCTCCATCTTCTACTCCTTGTTCCCCAATGTATTAGAGCAAACGAAGCTCATATATCTGAGCAGTGAGGAAAGCTCCAGCGCTTACAGAGTCCCTCCTGTTCCCGGATATAACAAACCTCCCGTTGCACCTGTTTTGAAACCGGCTTTGTTTTGCAAGTTGGATTGGTTTGAATCAGGGCGTGAGGGAAACATGTCACAAGGATCAAAGGATCCCATGAACTATGAAAGCATACGCAATCGTACAGCGCAGTGAGGCGATTATCTCCTTGCATGCATCAGGCGACTCGAATACAAGAGTTAGTTCTCAGGGCTCGCAATATGAAATATTGGTGTGCTGGTAGTGTTGCACCTTGCAGGCCCTCATTGAATATGTATGAATAAGCATCGCCTTTGAAGTAGAAAAAGGCGCCCATGGAGATGCTCATGTTGGATGCGCATTCAGCCGTCCATGAAGTGAGTGGATCTCAAGTTCCGGAATGCATATATCGATCTGCCAAACACAGATGGGATTTGCGATTTCCACAGCCAAGACTAACATCAACTCGACTCTACCGAGTCTTTGGAACAATTTATGAGACGGAGTCTTCGCTCGTTGTTTAGGAACAAAATGACTTGCTTCTCGGCTCTAGTGGACACTGATGCACTGGCAGCGTTCGGGATTGTAGGAGGAGAGGTCATAGAAGTCACGCAGAGCCTAGACACATTAAAGCCATACTACGGGACGATGAGAAGGATCTTGAAAATTTGGATATCATTGTATTGCTATCAAGGGGCTGAATTAGCGGCCCACCTCCTCAAGGACGACAAGGGGAAGATCGAGCTGAACAACTTACTCGGGACAAATAAGGGATGCATGCGCCTGGTGCGGTTCATCCGCGCCTCGCGAGCATTCGAGAAGACCACGCCGCCCACATAGAACAACTCCTCCGTATGCCCATCCATGCCCCCAAGTCTCGCTGCCTACAGCGGTACTCATCTCCACGACATCACCACCAATCGGTGCCGCAAAACCGCATAGAACCACCCAGTAGAGGTTAGGATACAGACCATGTAATTATAATGTAGTATAGCCCCCGCCCTAGGCGCCTTTCGGGCAGCCCGACGCGGTAAAGCCGATTCTCTCTCTCTCTCTCGCTGAATTAGCGGCGGGGGAGCGGAGTGGGGGCTGGTGGCATAGATCACAATTAGAGAGTGTTGCTACGCCTAGATATTCAGCTTAGCGCCCAGCGAAGGGGGCGGTGGCTACAAGGATCTTCAATGATCGAATAGGAGAGGTCATCGCTTGGACCTCACGAGTAAGAGAGCGCGGCGGTCTGTGTGACCTGCTTCGGTCACATCACGATCAAGTGACTGGAACACCCCCCTCCCATCATGTTTCATCCCGAGTAAACCCCATCCCAGACTACCACTGAGCTCACAAAATTATACGGCTGAATCTCTCGGCGGCGTTTTCTACACGGATCTGTTGCAGATTCTTGGCAAAATCCTTGCCCCACACCCCGTCATGCTCACTCAACTCAACCGAATCGTCTACAACACCACGATCCACCTTTTCGGGGTTCCCCTTTGTCCCTAAACGATCTGTAACTATTTTATGATCGTAAATTGGCCTTTTATCTATCATTCCAATACATTCAACGGTTCTCAGCTGTCTACCCATCCGCAGCTTGGACACCTCGAAACAGAGAGCAAAACTTATCGAATCGATAGCATTAATCTCATATCAATAGTTCTTCGAATCATTCTCTACCCTGCGGTCCCAATAATATTCTACGTATCGCCTCCAGTGACGACTTAGGAACCACAATATTGAGTGCAGCTGGAAGGCATAGCGGACTAAGCAGAACCCTCCATCCGTCTGCCGCTCTACGGCTGGGAAGGTATGTTCCTGAAGCATCTGTCAAATCCCCATACTAAAACCAAATCTCAGCAGCTTAGCCCTCAATGTTGGCTATACATACCACGCTCCCTTCCACCACTTTGAGCGATATTAAGTGTCTTCCGTCAAGCTCCATGTTATAATTAGCGCCAATGATGACATGGAAGGGTTTATAGGAGGAATCTGAATGAAATGCTGCTAACTAGAATCGCAGCATGGAGGGAGCGTATATTCAGGGGTCCTGAGACGAGATGATGACAGGCGGAGCCTCATAGTGGTGCGGAATTTTGTAATTGGTGGTCGATTTGTGCATGTTTCGGGTCCTGAGATAGGGTCACTACACATGGCTTTGAAATATTCGACATGACGGACCCTCAGTCACGCCCATGGTGATGTTATATAACGTATATTTTCCTTTCTTTCCAAAATTTCCCCAGTAACCCCCAAAATCCCTCCCTCCTTGTTATTATCCATTCCTTAGCCCATGTCGACGATGCCCCCGCCTCATTCCCCGCCCCAACCAGTGGGCGAGCTCCGTGCTCCCCCTCCACCTCAAGGGATGCGTCCTGCCCTCTCCACTACCACCTCATCCATCACTCTGTCCCCTTCAGTTGACGAGAGCGTGGGGGAAACCTGCTCTTCGCTGTCGATGGGGGGGATGGCCAGTGGTGAGATTGGGATGTCCAGCGTTGTGGAGAAGGGTCGTCTCCCTTGGGATGGCTACCTGGATGACCAGCTCCCAGAAAAGGCGCAGGGACGTTGGATCCGTAATCTACGCCACCAGGTCTTCAGCCTGTACCGTCGCTTCTTTGGCGTAATCTTCCTTACCAACGCACTCGTCCTCATTATTTATTCCGTCAACGGCCATCTCACCACAAGCCTCATCGGTCAGATTACGGCCAGTAACCTGATGGTTTCTATCCTTTTCCGCCAAGACCACATTATCAACACTCTTTTTGGTGTATTCTGTCGTGTTCCTGTCAGGTTAGTCCACCATCATTTCCTACTCGCCACCGACTCCAACAATGTTCCTGACAAAGAAAAATCCCATCCCCCTAGTTGGCCCCTTTGGATCCGTTCTACGTGTGCAGAGATTTACCACGTCGGTGGAAGTGAGTCCACGTCTAAATTTCTAGTTCTTCCATTCGTAGTGACCTAGAGCCCCAAATGCCCCTTCCAGTCCATTCGGGATGCTCGTTTAGCGCCACGATTTGGTTCATTTATTTTTCTGTGAAGATAACTCTCGACTTCGCTGATGGAATGGTAAGCCCGTTCAATTTTTCACGCGTTTTTGCGATCCTCAAGATAAAGTGCTCCCCAAAGATCTCCCTTGCTACACTTGTGGTCACCCACCTGATTGTCCTCCTCCTCGTGCTGATGGTTCTCTTTGCCTGGCCTAGTCTTCGCGCCAAGAAGCATGACACGTTCGAGCACACTCATTGAGTAAGGCTCCTTCCACTAGTATCTTCTCCTTACCTTGAGCACTCAAAACCATTTTCCGCTCTCCATTAGTTCGCGGGGTGGCTCGCCACCGCTTTGTTCTGGACGCAGACTATCCTACTGGCGAATGACACGAAGGCTCCTAATGTCTCGCTCTCCGGTGCTCTCATTGACTCCCCGCCCTTCTGGATGATCTCCATTGTCACCATCAGCATTATCCTCCCCTGGACTCGCCTTCGTCTCGAGCCCGTTACGTCCGAGGTGTTGTCCTCCCATGCCGTTCGCCTCTACTTCCAATACGATTGGCCGGTCCCTGGTAGCTTCGCGCGCGTGTCAACCGACCCTCTGAGAGAATGGCATTCATTTGCTACCATCAGACTCCCCGAAGAAAAAGTGACAGGTGGTTTCAGCATGATCATCAGTCGTGCTGGGGATTGGACCAGCCGCTGTATTGATGAGCCTCCTACCAAGCTGTGGGTTCGAGGTGTCGTACGTCTAGCATCAAAAATGAGAAACATCGCAGTAATAACCCCTAACACCCTCCCGTGCGTCAGCCAACTTCTGGTGTCATGCGTGTTGTCCCCCTTTTCCGTCGTGTTGTCGTGGTAAGCACCTCGCATTGGGGCCGTGACAATCAAAGTTTAATGAGCTGATGGATCCTTTGGTAGATCGCGACTGGCTCCGGTATGGGACCATGCGCGCCTCATGTGTTCGCACAGAAAACACCCATCAAGTCAGTTTATGGCAAAATGCTCTCTCCCGTTCGCATGTTCTCATTAAATCACTCCAAATTTATCTCGCTGACTTTCCAGGCTTCTCTGGACTGCACCTAACGTTCGAGAAACTTTTGGGGACAAGTTCGTCGACGCTGTCGTCAAAGCCAGCCCGGACGCCCTGATTTACGACACCCGGAAACATGGGAAGCCGGACATGGTCAAGCTTATCTGCATGTTCTGTCATCTACCGACTTTTCCTCCGAGCTCACCACAGCCCCATTAGATCGTCTCGTCAAGGAATTCGATGCTGAGGCGGTGTGCGCAACTTTTCTTATTCATTGAGCTATCCTCATCACCATCGTCTCATCAAATTCATCCCTTAGATGCATCATATCCAACCCTACTCTCACCTACAAGGTCGTTTATGGGATGCGCAG
Source organism: Clavulina sp. PMI_390 (assembly GCA_015039315.1). Classification (NCBI taxonomy): domain Eukaryota; kingdom Fungi; phylum Basidiomycota; class Agaricomycetes; order Cantharellales; family Hydnaceae; genus Clavulina; species Clavulina sp. PMI_390. The sequence continues at coordinate 40,769 of WIDE01000095.1, forward strand.
TCGTGGAATTCATGCTTACGGGTATGTAATTACACCTACTCGAAAATGACTTGACCCTAAGCGCTCCCTTGTCACCGTACTTAGCGCCATCTGGGACTCTTGAAATCAGGGTAGATCGATAACCCATTTGTCTTGGCAGTGGCTCAAGTCTAAATAAGAATTGATGCCGCGGCGATCTCAACCCGACGTCGATCCTCCGATTGTTCGTCGGATTTTCCAACCAGTCCCTTTCTCGGCCATTCGGCGCGACGTTTCACTTATCAGGCTCGTTCCACGTGCTCTGTCAGTCTCTCATTATTTCACATCTTACGGACTTCCAGTTCCTCCCCACAAGTGTTTGAGCGCTTAGGCCCGAAACTCTGTTCAGTCTCCCGCTGCGTCATTCCATTCTACAAATTAGCACTCATTTAGTAGTTAGGTTAATAATTAGAAAGAATATCATTGGTTTTCTTGGTTAAATTTGATCCTCTCTGAGATAAATGAAGTTGGGAGAGCTTTATAGCTAGTTCGAGCTTGCCATAATAGATTGTCACCAATGCGAGTATAACGAAAACATTTGTAACGCAAAGTGATAGTGGGGCTCATCGACCTTTTGATCTGCATAGGGCAGCAATTTATCTGCCTAGTGAAACCTGAGATCTTGGGATAAAGAGGCGTTTGAAGGGCCGAATGTTTACACGTGGCCCCACAGAGTTTGGAAGTATATCAGGGTCACATAACTCCTGAAGAAGCACATGTGGCGAATAATAACAATGCTATAGGTCAGTATGATCGGTCCGGCTAGCAGCTATTAGCGGTGGGTCCAGTGATTGGGTGAAGAACTAGAGATATTTCCCTGAAGCCCACGAGGAAAGTAGTTCCAACTAATGCATCGAGGCAAGCGGTGGGTGTTTAACCTATAGTCGTGCTGACTAGTTGAGTTGATGCGATAAATTGAACAGGTAAGATCTAGGGTGTAGAAGATCTTCATGTCATAGCAGCTTTCCTCGAAGGGTCAGGACCTGAAACGAGTAGGATTCGCATATTGGATCTTTTGTTGATCAGGTCGGAATCAAATGTTGCGCACTGTGAGAACACTCGTATATCCTGAGGGCCGTCGCTGATGCGTTCCTTAAATCGTGCCGGGCAAGCCGCATTGGCGCACGATTGGCGCAGTTGAGATGGAGCTTGGGCATGAAGCGCCCATTGGTTCGTGGCAGTGATCCGCTACCGCATCCCATTCTCTTGTCATAGGCGCCAATTGTTCATGCTAGGTCAAAAATGATCTAAATTTGAGGTGAGCTCAAAGACGTGGAGTGTATAGACCCGTATCCCTCATCAGCACATTTTGTTCCAGCACAAGTTGAGCACTGTAGGAGGAGAAAAATGTAGCAAGGAACGGCTAGATTGCTTTTGGTGCTTCCGTCTTGGGCAACTATGATAGTAAAGGGGTGCTTCCACTGGGCCGACACGAATCTGCCTCGGAGTCGTGCAGTCGATCGAGCAAGCTGCAAGCAAGCACGAGAACCGCTTCTCAATATCCACACATTCGATGCTGAAAACGCTCCAGCCATGCTACCCGATGCATTGTCATGCAGATGAAATCTATTTGAAACAGAGATACCCTCACACTTACAGCAAACACCAAGAGCCCAAGGATAGGATGGACCCCTTTGATGGACGATGGAACTCCTCGCAGTAACGAGGAATTGGAACGCCGAGTTTCGTTCTAACAGAAAATAGTTCCTAATGTTACACGATGTATGCCGTGGCCCGTCAGCTATGCAACCCAGCGGCGTTAACCCCCACACACCTGGAATGCGGTAGAGGTTTGATTTAAAGCTATCAGCCAAGATGACAGCGGTTAATTTTGGGAAGAAATGAAGCGTCGATAGCTGAGCCTGATAATGGGTGGCTACGAGTAGCTATGCAGCATGAGAAGTGGGCGCGAATGAAATTTGTTCCTCACAAGTTAGCCACCAATATATTGGGAAGGCTCTATAATATGCGAAGGGATTAGTACGTGTGGGGGGTAGTGCGAATGCTTCTTCAGATCCAGGGTGCTATAGAGAGATTCATGGGTTGCATCCCAGACGTGGTCTTCATTGGACGACATCGGCAAGATAGGAAAAAAAATGATGGGTAACGAAGAGTAGCTTTCAGTTGTGATCGGATAAACCCAGGTCAGCAGCGTAACGCATCCTTCTCGAAAAGGTCCGACATGGGAAGAGACAGTACAGTGGTTCACACCGCGCAAACATCGTGAGAGCGGCAGATAATCATAGGAACGGTATTGAAAGCAATATAGGAGCAGTTTTCTGGGAGATTCATAGTCTGTGGTCCAGTAGGGTACTAGGGAGAGATTATTTTGGTAGTCAGTTGCAGGCTAACTAGTCAAGAGCGTGGCGATCAGATAGGCAAAATGTGCGATCCTCAGGACGACGTAACGGCTACCAAGGTTATATCAGTCGCTCGGCTACAACACGCGAGAATGAGAATGTGAATGTGAATTGTGTGATCAATGAGCGTGCTGATGATGGCTATCACAGGCGTTTGATGTGTACGTTTATTTATATGAGCTGGCATATTTCTCACGCTGCTTCCAGTTCAGAATCTCAAAGGGATCGCTGCGACCCGCGGAATAGCTTCATAACCACTTCATGAAATGGACAAATGGACGACACTTGAACCTGTAAAACTCTATGGCTCCGGTGCAGCTTCATCTTCTACTCCCACCCCAAAACGAAAAGCTCCACCAAATCCCAATCTCTATGCCCGTTACATCGGTCCACTTCCTGTTGATATCCACATCCTCGTCATCCAATTCCTCCCTATCACATCTCTCCCCGCTTACTCCCTGAGCTCACGATCCCTTGCTGGGCTACTGCATGACGAGCGAATATGGAAACGGAAGTGCGACTTCCTGAGACTGCAAGATCCAGTCATTTCTTCCCTTTTAGCCAGCATAGAGAGTCCTACATCCTCGTCTAATGGGACTGCTGGGAAGAAAGCGCCACCGGTGCTAGAAGTACAGGTCGTTGATGACGATGATTTTGGCGACTTCGCTTCTGCTCCATTAGCAGCAACTCTTACATCGAATGGATTCAACGATGTCCAGCCCTCCCTTATAGCAACTTCACCCTTCGCAACTTCCTCTACGGATGCCAAGCCCATTCTTCGTACGCTCTATATCCACGCCCATAGACTGCTGCGCGACCTCACGCGTCGACTCCCCAACACTGCTCCCCATCTACTCCTCACTGCTCTCTTCCCTCCCCCAAACACCCCTGGGCTTCTACAACAAGCTCAAACCCTAGCCTTGCTCATGCGATTCCTTTCCCCTTTGATCCAACCTATTGCCAAATGGACCGAAGTCCGGTTGCTGCTAGCGAGCGCGATCGACCGATTCCAGGCTGCAGTGCTTGCAACCTTCGAGTCGGCAGATACTCAAGGGAATGAAGAACTCATGAGTCAGGCTGCTTGGGCCAGTTGGGAAGTTTGGGAGGTTGATGGTGGATCATCCGGCCGGAACACTCTGCTCGGAGCCGAATGGGAATTGGGAAGGGTGTGGGCAGAAAAGCTTGAAATTTTCTACGAGTCTTCGAACTGGGATCCATCTCGCAACTTCACGTAAGTGTCGTGAATATTGAACCCTTGCTCCCCAAACCTATCCTGATCCATCCTTAAAGGGATGACGAAGGCCTCACTTTCGAGGCTATGGACGACTTCATAAACCATATTGTGGATGTTCTGAAAAAGTACGGCGCTCAAGCCGTCCGTGTCTTCCCACGTGAATCTAGAGTCTTGCTTGCGTTTTCAGAGAGGCTAGCAAATGATGTTGTGCGTTCAATCGCTCTCGGTAGCATTTTCCCCATCGTGACCTACTTTCTTCAGATCGGAGAATACATCACGCCACTTCTCAGCCGCGCGCGTGGTTTGAAGAATGCTGAGCTGTTCCTCCAAGCATCCGCAGCCTCATTCATCCAGGCATGGAGACTGGTCACATCACTCCTTGAGGTCGGGCAGGTCCCTGCTCCAAGCGCCCCTGGGACGAAGCCAAGCGCCGTTGGAACAAAACCACCAAAAAGCCCAACTCATCGTAGAAGCATTTCTCTATCCGTCAAGAGATCTAGTGGTATTCCTAGCGACATCAAGCTCGCGGCTTTGACATATACCCAAGCAGAAGATGTCATGTGAGTACAATCATCTCATTGGGCCGATGCTATGCTACCATACTTCTCGTGGAGCTAATGGCTCGCGATAGTTTCCGAATGTTTGAACCCAACATGGACGAGTATCTAGATGAGGAAATCGATCATTTGAAGATGGTACTAGAAGGCATTTGCACAGACTGGGACCAAAAGGTCAGTCGTGACCTGCATATGTGGCCTTCCAATCCTCCAGGACTAACCTGTATATCTCCCTACGTCTCGATCCCTATGCCTGCTCTTGCTGACCAACGGGGCGCAATATAATAGGCCTCGAACGATCCAGCTTCCCTCGCGGACGCCGAAGCCCACTTCCTCACATCTTCTAACCCCGCGGCCGTCAAGCGTACAGTGCTCGCCTCTTTCACAGATCTTATGCTTCTGCCCGTCACGATCGTGCCGCGTTCAATTGGCGCTGTCGGTGCGATTGTACAGACTGGCGGGACTGCGGCGGTGCAGGGAATCGCAATGCTCAATCCAGGAAGATGGATCGGAGCAGGTGCAGGGGGACCGGGAGGAGAGGGGATGGAAGGATATGCCAACGCACGAGAAATCAAGGGTGCGGTAGTTGAAAAAGATACTGTGGTGTTCAACACTGTAGATGAGGAGGATGAAGATGATCTGACAAGTACGTTTGATGTTCGTCCTATCTTTTCGCATCACTCTCTCCGCGAGTTTATTTCGGTGGTGCTTTTATGTCATAATAATCTGGTTTCTTTTCCTATTTCTCTCCAGTGATTGAGCAGCCTACTGACACCTCTAGTGTCATCACCCGCTCGTCAGGAGCCCTACGACCAACATCGGTCGCATCATCATCACTTTCACTTCCAACAACCACCTCAACACCATCTCGCTCAGGAGCCACGACTCCTCGGCCACCGCCTTCATTCGAGGCTCTCCAACTCCTGCTCTCCATCGATACGGCGCTCTCTCTCATACACGCAGACCGTGAGGCGCTTAAGCGTCTGGAAACCTTCGCAGGATATCCTGGGCATTATGGGCATCGTGTGCAGGAGAGCATCGAGGAGGTCTTCATTCTACTTGTCCAGGTGTTGGGTGCTAAGCACGTTGTAAAGGGCTTCGCAAGGTGCATTTTCGCTCCTGGTATTAGCCTGATGGACTCCCTTCCCTGATAATGTGCATGCGATGTTATAGGGCGACCGAGCAGATGAAGACGTACGATCCGACTGCCGCCGCTGCTGAGGGCGGTGACTCTGAGCATGTGGCACCCCTCATGCAGTTTTTCGAGCTGGTTCATATCGGAGACATGATCCAGAGCATGGTGCAGGTGTATTTCGACAAGGAAGTGGTATGTGGACTTCCGTGGCACACCTTCAATTCGGCTTTTTGTTGATAATTGGACCATTAGGCCCGCCATATTGACCGAACGGATTTCCTGAACGGCGCGGTGAGGGAGAAAAAACTATTCGAGAATGCCTTGGACGACTCCGTCGCGGCAGGCCTGAACGCCGGAACGGAAGTCCTCATGAACCAGGTCAGTATTCTCTATCGACCTACGTCTCCATTCGCTCAATGAGTGAGGGATCTCACTTCTCCAGGTCGAGCATATCATCCAGTCGCGAACCCATCCACGCACATATTACCCAGTTGAAGGTACCACGATGGACCTTCAGCCTACACCAGGGTGTAGTGAGGCTATTGCGTGTCTCCGTACACACTGTGATTTGCTTAAAGGCAGCACGACGAAGGAGGTTTTGGAAGTGTTCCATTCGGAAATTGGAATTCGGTTACATGGGTTCGTCCGATGTTCACATGATCAAGAGAATCTCACTGATTGTTGACATGATTACTTCCTTCGTTTCGATTCTACCTCTCTGCTACTATGCCCTCCCTATTATCCCCTCTCAATATAATCCACCCCGAGTAGTATTATCCAAAAGCATCTCAAACGTCAAATCATCTCTCTCGAAGGCGGCTTCCAAGTAATAGCGGACCTCAACGCTTATCACTCATTTATCACCTCGTTGCGCGTCCCACAGATCGCGAGCGACTTTGCGAATCTTAAGATGCTCGGGCATGTCTACATCGTGGAAGATGCCAAAGACTTGGCGCAGATCGTGCGGGATGTTACCCGGTATGGTGGTAGCTTCCGCCCAGAGGTGAGTGTTTAAGCACAAGGACTGGTGTCAGATAACCGTGATGCTGACTGAGGCGATGGATTTTGTTCATGATCATAGGATATTTACGAGTTCATTCAGCGCCGGAGCGATTGGAAGAAGATCGAAAAGACAGTGGATAAGGCGATGTATAACCTGAGTTTCCGCGAAGACTGTATTATTTGTTAGCGTTGCTAATTTGTTGCGTACGATTGAGGCAATGATCTCATTCCAATGAGTCTCGCTTAACATGCGGATATTGGGGGTGTAATGATGTCTGGCAGTTACATTTCTTAGTGCTGTTGCACATGTGATAGGACATAATACTACTGTGGCTGTAGAATCGGAAGAGATAGCAACCACTCCACAAAAGCCAGTGTTAGACCACGACGCATATAGGACGCCGGCGATGTCGAGCAATAAAATCTAAATCGGCCTTGAGTACCTGTTCATTTGTCCCATCAATCAACCTCCATTTGCGAATAATCATGAAACTTACATCATCGAATACATCTTTCAGTCCCGTCTTAGTCTTGGCGGAACACTCAACATACGCGAATGCACAGAGTTTTCTGGCAAGCTTCTCTCCCTGCTCTATCGTGATGGCACTTTCTCCTTTCGTGGAAAGTTCTTCGAGTATTTTAGGATCCTCGCGAAGGTCGATCTGAGTCCCCACGAGCGCCCAAGGTACACCAGGACAGTAGTGAGCGATTTCCGGGGCCCACTCATTTTCCACGTTTTGGAATGATTGCGGGGACGCGACGTTGAAGCAGACTAAGAAAACTTCGGTCTGATGGTACATTGGAGCCCGCCTCTTATGCTCTTGCTGGGCTGTGAACGGCGGCCGACGATATACATATCCGAGCTGCTGTCAGTTCAGCGCATGAAGCTGATAATGCCAAGATCGGCGAGAAGACTTGCCGTCCGTATCGAAAATATCCAAGGTACGCTGGCCCTTACCAAGAGAAATGGTAACGGTAGAAGTATCATACACCTGCCAGTATTCAGGAGGTTTGTGGCTTCGTGAACATGACTGCTCCCGGCTGTCTAGTAGCAAACGATGATAATAAACACACTTCAGGCACGTCTTCGCTCGCGGTCGGGTCTTTATTGGTTACGAATGACATCAAAAGGCTGGACTATGTGTCAGGAAATCAGTTGAAATAGGGTCCAGTCTTCGTCTGACTTATGACGTGACTCTAAATAATCATGAGCTCACTTTGCCCACGGAACGATCGCCAACCAGGACACATTTAAGATTCCAGGCTGGGGAGGCAGGCATGGAGGCACGTTGAGCTAGCTTGTTGGAAGGTTGGCAAGCGCGGGTAAACGAGGCACCGCATTTGTTCGTCCATCTACTAGATCTCACGCGAATGTGGGCTTGGCGTACATTGATGCAATTGAGTCCGTAACGATACAGTGAGAATGGTTATTAGTGAGTTAAATAGCTGGAGATCAGATAGGGAGGCTGGGGATCGGATGTCCTGCATAGAGGTGGCTTCGTTCTAGCAGCAGCAAGGGATAGGGATGATCTATCGAGGGATGCGAGAATCATGACGTCAGTCAGTGCTGAGAACTAGCAAATACAACAGACAAAGAAGCCGGAACTTACATAGCAGCAGCCTCCGTCTGAGCATGCATAATTTTATAGAAACGAAGTGGAAGGAAAAAAGCGAGGATGCGTTGTCAAGAGTGGCATGGGCGGTATAATGATTCGCCAACGACGTACCAGGACATGGGATGCATCCTCCTCGCAATCGGAGAGGATCCCTCTCGTTCTCCTCCTTTACGGTTGCTATCGACATTGTCTTCATCGAGCTCGGCTGCGCAGTAGTGACGTTCTATAATATCAATGGTATGCGGTCAGAGCCTTATTCCTGGGCTGAAGGCTGCCTTCAACAACGTACCGTTGAAGCATCATGAAGAGGCGCTTGGTATGCGGGTTCGGGTTGTTGGATTTGGGTGTCATTGGATGGGCTCATGATGGTGTTCTTGAGATGGCGGAAGGTAGGAAGTGGGGGCAGGTGAGGAGGTAAATCCTCATCGCGATGAAGTCATATAATGAAGGCACCGTGGGAATGTTGACACGGCCACCCGCTTGCCTCGACTTGTCACGACTGTGGACTGCGTCGGGAAAACCGATTCGCCTTTGCTGCAACACTGCTTAAGGTTCCAAATAAGGTTGATCCTGATTGTTCTAGCGTCGGCAGAGGATAATACACTTTCTATATTCCTGCCGATTATCTTCGGACGCCCCGTAAAACAGCATTCAAGTTGGTTACGACCGCCGCAGTATCCCCAAGAGTATCCCTTAACATCGCATCTGGCCTTTCGAAACTTCGGCCCTGCGGAACTAATATCGACGGGATTTATTAATTCAGCATGTCTGACACGTCCGGTAAGCGATCTGTCGCATAGCCCATGAACTCGAGCAGCTGACACTGCATCAGGTCGACCCCCAACCTACATCACGTATGAAATACCTGAGAGCACTCATGGAACCATATTTCGAAATAGTAGGACCCCATCACCAAGGCCTTCCGGGCGGGAGCTGAGCATTGATTTGTCACACGTCTGGCCAGCGGACCGTTGTACGTACTCACTAATAATCGTGGCGCGAATGATGATTTATGTGAAGAGATACGCAAATGCTCAGTGTTCTATCGCCTCTACCAAAATGATGCTCCTCTCTCCTCATACCACCCAATCCGCTCTCGTGGTGATGGAGAAGGCAATGATCGTGTTGGCAAGGTCGGCGTCGATGAGATAGCCCCGCCTCGTACATTCGGTGGTCTTAAGCGAGCTATTGCACGTGCTGAAGGGTTCAATGCGGGAGATTTTCAATCGATGCATGCTTTCAATTCGACAGAGACGCTTGAGGACGGTTCACCAGTCTTTCTAGGGGCTACGAATCCTGGAGTGTTTGACCACTCTCCTATTGAGCTGGTCGTTACACCTGGGGCAGCTCGATCCACCCCCTCAGTTCCTCGGAATCCCAATAATCTACCCCCAGCACATCCACCCAACATGCTGGAAAGCGCTCCTTCTCTCCCGAATTTCCCCCATGACGTGGAGCTTCCAGCCTATTCTAATCTCCTAATACATAACAAACGTCTCTGGACAGTGGATGCTACTGGCTTCGCCGAGCCTAGGGTGGAAGCTGGAAACGGCTATCGAATAGTCGGCTCGTTGGAGCCCCCTGGGTGGGTTCGCGCCCGCACCCAAGGGAATAGAAGGCCAGCGATGATATTTGATGCCGCTGGAGAACTCCAGCATCCGATCTACCTCATAGAGGGTTCTCCGCTTCTTGTCGATCGGCGAAAGATTGTAAATGATTGTAAGATTCGGCTCCTGCCCCCCATGATTTTGTGCTCATGATGTGGCTATTCTAGCGGAAGGAAAGAGGTTTCTTCGGGTCATTATGCTGAATCAGAAGATCGTTGGGTGTGAGTAAGCTTCGCTGCTTTGTTGAAACTCACCGCTGACTGTATGCCGCTCTTTTGACACTTGACAGATGTTCAAGCTGATGATATTGTGTTCGAAATTTCGTAAAATACGTCAGTGAACATGAGGCGGGCGGACAATCACATACATGTATACCATTCTTTGTGGAACCGCACTGTTGTTGCGTACGTAGAGCTGTACTATGACCGATTCCGCTCTTCACCGGCACCCCAAGAACAACAAGACCGCGTTCACAATGCTTGTTAAATGCCGCTTTGCTCCACTGCTCCGTGTCTGCTATCCCACCCCAGCATATACTCTCCTATCACAGCACTTGTTCTATTGTTACCAGTCGGTTTGATTTGGAGTCTTCGTTCGGTTTTCCGTTCATCTCGTCGTTTTTATCATGAAACTCGTGGTTGGGAGTGGAGCTGACAAGCGTCAAAACCTCAGCCACTGTTCAAGCTCCCTAGGAAACATAAAAGTAAATCTCGGGGGGCGGAGCAGTGCGCCATTCGAGAACACGAAGGTGACAAGAAACCAGATCGAAACGCGATGGGTTGTGGAGTGAGAATACTAGCGGAGGAAACCTTCCGCCCCGCTGACATCCTAAAGTGCTGAAACTATCCACATTCGCCACCCGTGACGCATGCAAGAAAAACACATAAATACCGCCTGGACAGCGACCTTCCACTCAGTATCCCTCCAACAATTCTACCCATCAATAACGACCTTTCGTACGATCAATATGCAGACTCCCATCACCATCATGTGCCCGTACGTACCTTGAAGAATGGTCATAATCTTGATGAAACGGTACCAGAACTTATCATCTTACTAGCGGCAAGCCTTGGTGGCAGGATGTCAAGGGTGATGCTGCCCACATTGAAGCTCTCGGCGCGACTGCTTCCTCTGATGCCGCTGCTGGTATGTTCGCCCATTCCGTTTCACACCAAGTCTATGGCCTTATTGGCCGCCAACTCCTTTCCTTTGTCTTCGTTTGAACGCCAATCAGCCGCCCCTGCCGCCGACGCCGGCATGACTGAGTTCTGGAGCGAGTTTGGCATCACCATCAATGTTTGAATGAGAATGTAAGCTCGATTGTACACCGTCTTCCTTCTCATAAATGACTTGTTACTTCGACGTATTTGTACTGGTTTAGCTTCTCTCCCATGGCTTCATTCCAACGTATCATAGTACATCAAGTGTTGAAATCATACTAGTTCCTTTGCTGTGCGTATCATCGAAAAATAAATATGTCCGTTGTGACGAAGAGGGCCATTTTCCTATTATTAAGTGATCGCCACGAGGAAAACATATTTCTCGAAGACGAATACAGCTCGCATGCCTAATGCATGCAAACATTTGGGCATGTACGATCATTCCACTATGAACCTAACCATGCGGATCGGTCTGACCCGTCTGTCTCCGGGGACCCATCGATATCACTCAATAGCTGTACTGGTCTTCAAGGTCTCAGACACCACTGGATCACGGATGCGACCGGTTTTGCTTGGTCCAAAATAGTCACCGTGAATGGCTATTCCGTACTCAGCACACAGGAAACCTGAGCGGGCTCGGGATCATGTTAAGACGAGAGCTTGGGTATCCTACATATCTCCGTGACGAGGTCTCGCATTTCGTCATTCGCCAGAAGATTAGGATGAGTAGTAGGCTGAGGTTAGCTCATCCCTGACGATCTTGTGCCATTGTTATACCAGCCCAAAGAAAGAGGCTTTTTCGGGTCACTGAGAAGTCTGGCGCTGAGTTGAAAACGCAAATCCTCGGATTTACCCTGTCCAATCCTCCAATTTGGTTCAAGGTGGAGAGGAGAGAAAGCGAACAGGGATTACACGTGTCACCTAGTGATATAATACGAGCCATGACGACTCCATGCATGATTTGCACAGGAGCTGTGGTCGAATCGGAGTTGTGATGCCTGCCTCATGTCCACGAGGTTCCAAATACTATATTAGCCTTAGGATCTGTCAAATGTCAAAAAGAATGATGACGTATAATTGGGTGGAGCGTCGCAAGCAAATCATCCCTATTTCACTTCATCCCACATGATCAATCCGCTGTCTCAAACAGCATTCCTGGCCGTCCGTTGGCCAAATCCGCCTCAGTTTCTGCTAAATCACACTGCGCTCCTTGCTGTATGCTATCTTACTCCACTGCTTTGTGTTTGTCATGCCCCGCTATCCCACTCCTGCATGTGCTGCTCCACCGTCAAGGAGCCGAGGTATCAATGGTCTATATCGCTCTATCGTACCTCCTTCGTTCATTGACACTGCGAGGCGATTAGAAGTGGGAAGAGCTAGACCCTGATTTTTATTCTCGCTACTCGTGAGAAGGGCAGAACCGAACGCTCAGCTGAAAGGTGGATAATCGTAAAATCAGAGGAAGCGGAACTGACAGCATCAAAGTCGAAACGCGATCGTTGTGGGGTCACGGGAGAAACTCCCTGTAGCATCATGCTGGGTGTTGTAGATATCCTATGTTTCCCCCGTGACGTGTACCTTGCAGAAAACACATAAATACGGGTAGGCAAGCGAGAAGAGTTGTTTATCCCCCCATATTACCACTTCACACCATCAACTTTCTTACGAACGCCATGCAGACTCCTATCACCGTTATGTGCCCGTAAGTCATAATATTGCGTGGTCACTGTCCTCAATGATTTATCACTAACTCTGCTTCGTATCAGAGGCCAGCCTTGGTGGGATTTCCAAGGTGACGCTGCACGCACCGAGGCTCTTGGTGAGGCCGCCTCAGCTGACGCTGCTGCTGGTACGTCCGCCAAATTCCGCCTATTTCGTTCTTATTCGGGCTTGGAGCTCATTACGGTTAACTCGCACACGTGTTTCCTTTGCCCTTCGGATTTCTCTTGTTCAGCCGCCCCCGCCGCTGATGCTGATATGGCTGAGTTCTGGAACGAGTTTGGCATCACTGTCAACGTCGAGTAATCTTGTAAGTCTCATCGATTATCGAGACACTCTTTGTGCTTACCAGTTCGATGATTCCGCCCCGTGCTTGTTCAGCTTCCACGGTTGTACACCATTTCCAGTGTATCTTAGTAGCGATAGTCCACGAAATCCGGGCAATCTTATTTCATTTGAGTGACAAGTTTTGATCGCCAGAATAGCTGGTTTTAAGGCCTGGACGACACATTGCTCACATACCATTGTGAAGCAAGGACATCTGAGGCCGAGCCTTTGGGGACGCAACAAAGAAGCGTGTGGGTAGAATGCCTCCGGGGAATGTTACGCGGTTTGAGAAGGACCGCCCTCGGCAGTACATAAGTAGTTTTGAGTTCATGTGAAGAGCTCGTATTCAATGTAGCACTGGTATTGCATGATGGCGAAGAAATTACAGCCCGATGTTCAAATGAGCCAACTCGCAGCAAGTTTTTGCTTCGGATGGGCCGTTGTAGAAAATCACCTGTACGACACGACAGAACAGAGACCAAACGATCGCAGATTTCTGAATTACGGCACAAACACAGCCAAACAAACTTGCCCCCATTCCTTCTACTCTACCGTCGAGCTCTCTTGTCGTCCAAGGGCTTTCAGACACTCGCGATAGTCGCTAATAACCAACGCAATGGCAAGCGTGATAGCGATCCTCGACCTTAAGGGCAAGCCCCTCATCCAGCGCGCTTACCGCGACGACGTTTCGCCTACTCACATCGAGCGGTTCCTCCCGATCATCCTGGAGATGGAGGAGGAGGGTCAAGCTGTGACACCTTGCTTCACGAATGCAGGCGTCAACTTTATGCATATTCGCCACTCGAACCTGTACTGTGAGTCTTGGCCGGTTCTGGTTGTCTCTATGCTTCCTTGCTGATCGTCGATTACGCCCATACCTTGGACTACTTTGCATGGGATTGTCATCTATGGGAATAACGCACCCTCATGTGCTAATGAAATCTCTTGAACTAGTGCTGGCTCTATCAAAACGGAATCCCAACGCCTCTGAGATTATCCTATTCCTCCACCGATTAAGCTCTGTACGTCGACCGTTAGTCCGAGTGCCCCATTTCGCTTGCTCACATGCTGACACGTCCCTTCTTCAATCCTTCCACACTCCAGGTGCTAGTAGAGTACTTCAAAGAACTCGAAGAAGAATCTATCCGAGACAACTTTGTGATCATCTACGAGTTGCTCGATGAGATGATGGACTTTGGATATCCTCAGACTACAGAAAGCAAGATCCTCCAAGAGTTAGTACTGCGATTCTCGCCAATCCACTTTTTTGCCATTCTCATTCGGATTGCAAACCTTTTGACTCGTCAACAGATACATTACCCAAGAATCCCACAAACTCGAAGTTCAGGCTCGTCCACCGGCAGCCGTGACGAACGCCGTGTCATGGCGATCAGAAGGCATAAGATACAGGAAGAACGAAGTGTTCTTGGACGTCATCGAGAGTGTCAACTTGCTTGTATGTCGAGCTGCGCTATGGTCTCGTACGATATCGTGTCCTGAACACTCCCACCTCTTTCAATCATCCCCTGTTCCTCCTTTACCATTAACTGCGTCGCCCCTCGAATCGTCTAGGTCAACGCCTCCGGCAACGTCGTCCGCTCCGAAATCTTGGGGTCTGTGAAAATGAAGTGCTACCTCTCTGGTATGCCCGAACTCCGCTTGGGACTCAACGACAAGGTGATGTTCGAGTCTACGGGAAGGACATCACGAGGGAAGGCGATCGAGATGGAGGACGTGAAATTCCATCAATGTGTGCGGTTAGCGAGATTCGAGAACGACAGAACGATCAGCTTCATTCCACCGGATGGAGAGTTTGAGCTGATGAGCTATCGGTGGGTCTCTCTAGAGCTTCCCTATGGTGGCTCTGCGCTTGATACTCCTTGGGCTAACGGCATTAATTACTTGTCCTAGGTTGAGCACACCTGTGAAGCCGCTCATCTGGGTAGAGGCTCAGATCGAGTCCCACAAAGGTCCGCTTTCCTGCCTGGCCCTCCACCCCCATCCTGCACATCCATCTCATCTCACCACTGAATATCGCTCTTACCCATTTAGGGCGGATTGAGTATATGGTCAAGGTGAAAGCTCACTTCAAACGACGAAGCTCGGCGAACAACGTGGAGATCTACGTCCCTGTACCTGACGATGCGGACAGTCCCAAGTTCCGAGTGCGTCACCTTCGCTACCCCGCTCTCCATCTGAGATACTGTCGCTGCCCTGATGAGCATCTAACGCCGACCCGCTCTTCCCTTTGCAATTGCGGCTACTAGGCATCGACAGGTACAGTCGTTTACGCTCCTGATAAGGCAGCGTTTGTGTGGAAGATCAAGCAGCTTGGTGGAGCGAGGGAGTTCTTGATGAGGGCGCACTTCGGGTTACCAAGTGTGAAAAATGGTATGCGACCTCGCGCCTATCATTTGGATGATGATTGACAGATTTCTTACCTATTAATAGAGGAGGATGTGGATCGCCGCCCACCAATAACGGTCAAGTTCGAGATCCCGTACTTTACTGTATCTGGGATACAGGTGCGATACTTGAAGATTGTGGAGAAGAGCGGGTACCAGGCTTTGCCTTGGGTTCGGTGAGTCATGGAACTTCTTTTGTGTTTTATGAACTAAGGCCCGTCCTAAAATCCTTCCGACTGGTGTTATTAACAGGTATATCACCCAGCATGGTGATGATTACAGGTTAGTTCTTAGCAGCTCCTGCACCCGACGCAAAAGCTCATTGTGGTGCTTTCCTTGCAGCCTTCGTACGGCGCAAGAAAAGGGCAGCGCAGCGATTATGCCCATGTAGATTGTCTCAGTCTCCTCTTTACACATCTTATCGCCTTATTCGCTGTCGATTTCTCTTTCCTTCTGTGTGCGATTGCGAAAATATTTGAATGTGAAGCTGTTTGGTATTGCTTGCACAAACGCGTGCCAAACACGAGCATCTTGTTGAGCCGCTCGATTTCTGTGATCTTTTCACCTCAACACTGCCAACGTTCTACCGATCTATCTCAGCTTAACACCAAATCAGAATCAGCCACATCACATATCACCCTAGCACAAAACCAACAACCAAGCCTCGTATATCATGTCGTCTTCTGCCGCACTCCGAACGCCTGAGACGAATAAAGAGAATGTTAAATCACGCGTTAGGGCCACGATCCAGCAAAGCCGGGTAGGGAGGGTTCCACTGAGCCCCTCTTCTCGCAAAACCAGTGGTGGTCCATCGGCCCCATCGACTGTGGCGAGCAAAACTACTGCCAGCGACCTGGGAAGTGACACCACTGGGCTCTCAATAGCGGGCGATGGCGGGAGGGGAAGAACCGCCCCTGGTGGAAGACTGTTCCCTGAAGCTGTGTCAACCCCTGCACCAGCTGAAGAATCTGGTGCCCCCCAAAAGCGGAGGTTCGCAGCGAACCTGGCTGCTTCTGCCTCCGCGCCCACTCGCTCTCGGACCCCATCCTCCTCCTCTACATCCTCTTCCCTTAATAAAGTACCGTCACTCACTCACTCCCAGTCTCAATCTGGCTCTCA
Source organism: Clavulina sp. PMI_390 (assembly GCA_015039315.1). Lineage (NCBI taxonomy): Eukaryota > Fungi > Basidiomycota > Agaricomycetes > Cantharellales > Hydnaceae > Clavulina > Clavulina sp. PMI_390. Next base: position 57,028 of record WIDE01000095.1, read on the forward strand.
ACCTCAAGCTGGACGCACCCGCACACCATCCCTGTCAAGCAAGCCTGGTGGTGCCTCGCATCGCACGCCGATCCAAATGATTGCAAATCCTGCCCCAGATTGGGATGCCCTTGCTCCCCAAGCGCAAGTCGGTATGCTTGGTCTTAACCAGGACATCCCGATGAACCTCACTGGCGTGGTCAAAGATGACTGGGAGGGCCACACGGCTGTTGTGAGCGAGGAGACGATGCGCAAGGCTCGGGCGATGAGTCGAAAAAAGAGCCATGTTGATTTACCCGCCAAGAACCCAAGAGCTGGTGCAAGTAAGAGCCGGAGTGGAAGCCCGGTCAACGACGAGGATGCTCTTGTCGAAGGGATGAAAGGTGTCAGCCTTGGGGGCGACGCTGCGCTCAATACTAGGATAATGTCCGAGGATGGTGCAGTGAGTGTCTATCTTTTCACACCGTTTTTACCCTATTCTCCATGATCCCTGACGGGCGGTTTCTCATTCGTGATTTATCCATTCTTCCCTCTTCCCCTAGGATGATCGCTATCTTGGCCAGCGTGACGCTGAGGGTGGGCACCACATCGGTCACTCGCTCGCCCCCGCAGCTCTCGACGCAGCGTCCTCTGCCTCCGCTGCTATGGATCCTGCACACGACGCCCGTCTACGGTCCGCACTTGACCTCGATCCCTCGACAGATCGCATTGTCTCCTTCGCCGCCGCCGCTCCCAAGGCACGCGAGGACCCTACCATGGCTCTACAGCGCGAGCTCGTAAAGCCCATTTATGCGCGCCCCGGTGCGACGGGAGGCTCTAACGGAGTCTTCACGAACAAGACACGCAAGATCCCTACCGTTGCGGAACGCACGCTTGATGCCCCTGGAATGATCAACGACTATTATCTCAATCTCATCTCGTGGAGTGTTATGAACGTCGTAGGCGTCGCTCTGCGCGAGAGTGTCTACATCTGGAACGCGGAGACGAACGAGACCGAGCTCCTGGCTTCGTGTGAGCAGGAGAATGACTATGTGTCGAGCATTGATTTCGCCGGTGATGGTTCATTTGCGGGTGTTGGCGTCTCGAATGGAGATGTGGAGATCTATGATGTGGAGACCCGTACACGCCTACGGTCCATGAGTGGACATCAGAGTCAGGTTTCGGTGCTGTCTTGGAACAACCATATCGTCTCTTCGGGTTGTGCTGATGGGAGCATCTGGCACCATGATGTGCGTGTGGCACAGCACAAGGTTATGGAGCTCCTTGGTCATCAGGGTGAGGTGTGTGGCCTCAAGTGGCGCCCCGACGGGGAGCTCCTGGCGAGTGGAGCAAATGATAATGTTGTCAATTGCTGGGATGGACGGGTGGGCAGCGTCGGGACGGAGGGTGCGAGCGAGACGGCTCAGGCCAAGTGGAGCAAGTCAGTACACACGGCAGCTGTAAAGGTGCGGATTGTTCGGTTTTAGCTGTCGTCGTTCTCCTTTCTTACGTCGCCTCTCATCGCCGCTTCCCTGTCTTGATAGGCGATTGCATGGGCCCCATGGAATAACAACCTCCTCGCTTCCGGTGGAGGAACCTCTGATTGCCGCATCAACATCTGGTCTGCCACTACAGGCTCACGCCTGCACTCCATCGAGACTCCCGCTCAAGTGACGTCAATCCACTTCTCTCCGCACTCGAAAGAGATCTTCAGCACACACGGCTTCCCCACCAACGCACTCATGATCCATGCCTATCCATCGCTCGACAAGGTCGCCGAGATCCGCGATGCGCATGACGCGCGTATTCTGAACTCGTGCGTGAGCCCCAGCGGTGACTTGGTAGTGACGAATTCAGGTGATGAGAATATCAAGTTTTGGAGGATTTGGGAGGTCCCGGTGGAGAAGGCGAAGAAGAAGAGCGGGATGCGCAAGGAGAACGCTGGACTTGGGCCTATTCGGTGATGGTGTCGTGGCTGGCAGGACCGGTCAAACTTTCTCTACTTCTGGATGTCACTCTCATGATCTACATGTATTCCAATATTTCTTACCTCACAAATTGCGCACCGCTCTGGTCAAGATGAGTGGCATGTATGAAAGTCCAAAAGAGGGGAAAATTTATGGACCACGTGCTAGGGCATCTGAACACGGTCAGTCACACAACACGACCACCAACGCCGCGACAAAGCGAGTCTCACCGAAGACTACCACCGACCAACCCACTATGCAAGAAACTTCACAAGACCGAAGTTCGTTGTCAACTACCCAAGACTTGAACCAAACCGTGATGCAAAGCGACAGCTTCCCAGATGTGGCGTTTTCGCGTCCAGTCTTAATCCCTGACATTTGGCTGGAGATCTGGTCCTACCTTGCGTTTGCAGATCTCAGCGCTTTTTCGCAAACCTCAAGAGCATTCCACAATGAGGCTCTGCCACTCATCTGGCGCAATGTGACTTTTAGGAGCAGCAGGTCTGATGACGAGCTAGGTCGGCTGACATGGTTCCGCGATTTTCTCGACTTCATTGTCGACCACCCGAGATATGCGGCGCTGGTGAACAGCTTTTCCATCTTCTGGTTCATCAATCTTCTCCCGCTTACTCGGCGTGGGGTTGCCATTAACGAAAGAACAGAATCCTTTCGAGTCTTCACGAGGGCTACCGCTTGTTTCAAACGATTGAAGCACCTGCGAGTTATTTACGACTCTGAATCGGCAACCCCGATTCTGTCCATCCCAATTTCCCTTCTACGCGCATTCTCATCTTCTCCTATTGTGACCTTGGCGATCGACTGCTTCCGCCCTCTCCACTTCCCTCCTCAACTTCTCAAAGAATGCAAAGGCTGGGAGACAACTTTGCAGTGCCTAATGATCAGTCGTGTGCATGCTGATCCTCCCTCGCGGCCCATTATGCTCCCCATTCTTCCACGGCTCAACTACTTCGCCACTCCCGACAGGGTAGTCGCTGCAGACATGCTGGCGGCCAATCCCCAGATTAAAACCCTTTATCTTCTCCCCGAATATTCACATAAGCTGATCACGGCCAAGGAGCTCATCACTACCCTGCAATCCACTCATACTTCCACCACGCGGTCCAGTTTATGCAACGCCGTTTTATACTGTTCTGGGTCAAAGAGTGATTCTAATCTGCCGACAGCACCTCGCCTATCCAGTATCTTGCGCATGGTACAATGGCACACACTCGAAGATCTTAGCATACTCATGGAGTATGACGAGTCTTCCCTTCCGCCTGGCATGAATTACTTAGCTGAGTATGTTGTTGAGGAACTTTCTACAACATATTCGCACCTGTCAGCTTCGCTCCCAAACCTCAGAAATCTGAGGTTGTGGATTCAATATCGTGGATACAATGAGAATTATGTTGAGAGCTTCAAGGAGAAGTTGGACTCGACGTTTTGCACACATGCTGGCGCCACCCTGTCAAATTTCCTTCGCAATTTTTCCCCCTCAACCAACGCTCTCCAATCCATCATCATTCGTTGTCTAGGGCCGACTTCATCTGGCGTACTCTCTTCACTCATCCAGGCCACCCGCTCTGAATCCCTGGAATGGAAAGTAGAAGACAGCTTTCACAAGATTATGCACGCGTGGTCTGAGTTCGATCTCAACCTTATCTCAGACTTCACTGATCTGGATACTCCGTGGCGGTATTTCACATCTATGGCGTCAAGCTCTCGTAAGTTTCCATTTGGATGCGCCCTTCATCTGGTGGCAAGTGAACCCACGAGCTCACGGCAAAATACCCTGAATCATTTATAGATGAGAAGTTTATGGATACGCGCTTCTTCATTGTCCCCAACTTTGATTGGGGCGAAGTGATAGACGATTAGCATGGATTACTGCTTCCTCTGTGTGTCTGGTAGCTAGCGTCTATCCGTATAATAGAAGAACCCAGGGGATTCTTTTACCACTAGTTGACCCTTCGAGGACGCCACGCGGCTATACGGATTCAGACCAGAGTGATCAGCGCACAAGCGAACATGTTCTCCCAAACCCCTCAGCGAACATGACTCGTGTCCCATGTTCAGCTCCCCCATTTGCTCACCAAGGCTACAGACGATCTTCTTTGTTTATTCGACATGCCTTTCGGTCCTAGGCACTCTAGTAAGCCGTAGTCTCTTATCACTGATAAGGTCATACGCCTGACTGACACGACCCATCCCTTCCTGAAGGCAAACTTGGAGCAGTAACACCATCACCTCGAGCCTTGATACCCGACGTCCGATATGAAATCCTTCAATATCTCGGTATAGCTGAGATAAAGTCATATTCTCAAACATCTCGAGCCCTGTATGATGAGGCTTTCCCTTTCATCTGGCGTCAGGCCACTGTCGGGGGTAGCTCTCCTTCGCCAGAAAAAAGCCTCATAGAGTTCAACAATTTCATTATTGCCAACCCTGGCAAGGCGGCTTTGATAACCTCTCTGTCGCTATGCTGGACAGATGGTCTCCTTCCTCTAACCCCAAGACCCGACGACTGCGAGGAGATTAATGAGACCACAGAATCCTTCAACCTTTTTCGACGTGCTGCAGCTTGCTTTACCCAGTTGAAGCGCCTCCGAGTCACTCGTATCCATAAACATAACGTCTTCATTGACGTCACGCTCATTCCTTCATCAGTGGTCCGCGTTTTTGCCCGGTCTCCTATCAAACTGTTTGCGTTCTGCTCATCGACCAACGTTGATATTCATCCGCAATTCCTTACAGAGTGCGTTGCTTGGAAGCAGACTCTAACCCATCTCATCATTGATAACCTGTACTGCTCTGGTAAAGCCGATGTCATTCCCTGGCCGCCCTTACCCGTCCTCCGCTGCCTTGTTACCCATGAGCATGACGTGGTGGTCCATATGTTGTCGGTAAATCCACGCGTTCGCTCACTGTACTTCACTGGAAAGGGTGATCCCCAGGGATCGACTAGCCCTTGGGCCTCACCATTCGTACTTCGCGATATCAACAAGATGTGCAACAACAATGTGACAACATCTGAGTTGCGCAAATTCATCGTCCATTGTAGAGGGCCTCACCCAAGTGCAAGTTTTGGTCAGATTCTCCAGGCCGTAAAATGGCAAAAGCTGGAAGAATTTACGGTGTTCATGGATTACAATTGGTGGTCGCCACGTGGTAGGATCCCCCTCGCGGAATATGTCGTTGCAGAGCTTTCAATGGCTTATGCACAGTTTACCTCTGCACTACCAAAGCTCCGAAAGCTGCACCTCCGAATCCAGGGAAACAACAATCCAGTCTGCACTTTGCAGGCCAACTCTGCTCAGCACTGCACCGAAGCAGCAGCACATCTTTTGGAGCTTCTTGAGCGGGCATCCCCCTCCCACCCTTGTATCGAAACAATTGAGATCCGCTCTCAAGGAAGGATGTTAACAAACTACGCGATCTGTTCAATCCAGGCGTCGCGCGGTGAAAGCCATCAATGGGAAGTCAAGGACTCATACGAGAATTTCCCTGAAGATCAGTGGGATGAGAGAAGCTTGTATAAGGAGGCATGGACTAGGAATGATCAGCCTGATTATTTCGACTCTCGTGTTCCGCTGCACGCTTTGGAAAACATGCTTACCTATTGACCCGTTTCGAGCGTGTCGGCTGCTCTGGATTCGTATTCCCAACCGGCAATGAGGCCTTCGGTTACTATTGAAACCATCTCACTACCCGCAAACCTGAGACCCTCGAACCAGAGGGGCTCCGTCTCCCCGTCATGACTCGATGCGTGTGACAAAAAATCCATCAAATTCCCCTCCCACTTTTGATCAACTGTTTCTGAGGAGACTGATCTTATGTCAGAACGCAGTCGTCCCCTGGTGACGAATCCCGATCGCAAATATATATACTTGCACACTTGCTGGTGCCTTCACATCTATGTGGACTGTCCTCGGACTCTGGAGAAGGAATACTAATGCCCTCACCATGTTGGTCTCTTGTTGAATTATCTTACATTTTTGTTTAACTAACTTAGTTCACGTCCAAAGCGGCCACTCCAAAGCTCCCTCCAGAGATTACGCGCGAGATCCTGTCATACCTGAAGCTTAGCGATGTTAGAGCCTACTCTCTCGCATCGCGGTCATCCTATCATGAAGCTCTTCCCATGATCTGGCACGATATTGAGACTTGCCATACGGAGTTCGAGGATCCTCCACCGTCCATCAGCTCCTTTTTGCAATTTGTGGTGGATCATCCTCGGCGTGCATCTTATGTCCGGCGTCTGTCTATATATTGGGACTACGGAGCAGCTCAACAATCTTTCTCGGACTCGGAGTCAGTCGATGACGATGACAACTCTGAGGCGCACTCTCCTAGTGATCTGTCCGAGATCTGCCATCGTGCTGGCTCACTATTCACCTCACTCCAGTGCCTTCGTATCATCATCGATCCATCTCAAGAAGACCCACCGGAGGAGATACCGGCATCGACTCTCATGACGTTTCTTGATGCTTTCAGGGCCTCTCCCCTTCACTTCCTTCTGATTGACTCTGGGTTCGGTCTGTCTTCCAAAATCATTTCAGCATGCACTGGCTGGGCACAGAGCCTCAGATATCTCATGATTGACCGGTGTGACTATACTGTGGCAAGCGCAGAGTCACCTGATGGGTCAGAGGCACCACAATTCCCCCATCTGCGTGTCTTGGCAACCCGCGACACTGATAGTATTATAAACGTTGTCCAGGGAAGCCCTTCAATCGAGTCCATCCACCTACTGGGTAGCTCCATGGATGCCCACTCCTTGCCCAGCCTAACGGCTGTCATTTCCACTATGGAAGCACTATCAGACGCTGCTAAGCACCAAGCTCATGCCCAGGCGTCCCCGAACTTCCAGCTACAAAGCGCTACACTCTCCTTCTCTGCAGAAGCATTTGACCTTAATCAACTCCTCGGGGCGTTACCCTTCCCTAGGGTCAAGGAGCTCACCCTCCATATCGACAGCGAGAACCTGCGGTGGAAGGAATCAGGTTCTATGCTGGCGTTCGCTGTTGAGGAATTTTCTAAAGCCTCATCCTCCATTCCTGTCAGATTTCCGGACCTCGTGAAGCTCCGCTTCCGATTCAGGGACAGAGAAGGGGCTGTTCCAGCATATCTTCTAGCCATGGCCGACACTCGAAGTTCTGCTGCCTCACGACTAGCAGACACTCTACAGCTCCCATATTCGGTTCTGGTCTCAGAACGGGGACGGCTCAGCGATATTGAGTTCTGGTGCAAGTCATCGGGACATCCCGGCGGAGAGTTGGGTATCCTGCGAGCATCAATCGCTCGTGGGAAGTGGGAGATCATGGAGTCTTTCAACCCGCACCTTGAGGAGGACTGGAAGCTACACTCTGCACAGTATGAGCTTCGTCAATGCTTCACTATTCCAATGGAGCCACTCAGCGTCATAGAAGAGCGCTGGCGGGATATGTGCGTGCTGTCCTGCCCTTAAATCCAACAGTTGAATAACTGACCCCACAGGGTGCCATAGCTGAACTCATCATACGGAACCGATGGCGCACAGTGATCGAGGCTCGGGAACCATTAATTCAGAACACAACATTTATATGGATATTCCATCCTTTGACGTGGTAGTTAAGGTGTCTCCATCTTGTCGCCGAGTAAATATTGTACGGCTAGGAACAATCTGATTCGACTGACGATTTTGTAAGGGGACTCGGGATGAACCAGGAGTTTAATGGGCAGTACGGATTATAAGTGGCCTAGGAACCTCCTAACGAATGTTGGGAATTATTTAGTTCTGTCTGCTGCGCTACGGAGATCGGAGATCAAGGTGGAAGTTAATATCCAGAGATGTATGTTCCCAGCTCTGCCTACTCTTGGTGCGCCATTCCAAGCCCTTTAATCAAGTATCAGCTTCAAATGGATTGATCTTGGAGAAATAGGACGGGGAACTCAGACCGTCCATCATACACGCGGGAGCAAGCCCGTTGTAGTGGTAAGAGGCCACTGATGCAGGGCGTGCCATGAACGGCCCCTCGTGGGAATTTTCCACGACCATCAGTCGCCCTTGCCCCTTACCGTGCCAAGAACGTTTGGGCACGGGTACTCCGGGAAATGTCTATCCAATGTTGGTGTCTTGTCTCGCATAGACATACTTCTGTCTCTTGTTACCTCGCTTAACTTGGCCCATGTCCATAGCTTTTGGGCGGGAGTTCTTACCCGAGCTCAGACACCAGCTCTTGTCATACCTCAGAATCAGTGATCTCAGAGCTTATTCCCGGGCGTCGTGGGCATCACACAACGAAGCACTTCCTTTTATTTGGCGTAATATCGATATATGCCCCTTGGACTCGGAAGATTCAGCAACATTTATTGCCTCGTTTTTTTGTTTTGTCCTGCAACACCCTCACCACGCAGCATATATCAGGAGATTATCCATTTACTGGAATTTAGGAGTTGAAGAAGGGACACCACCGGAATCATCATTAGCGAGTGATGCACACACTACAGAGGATGAACTATTCAAGATCTGCAGCCAGGCAGGTTTGCTCTTCACGGGACTCAAAACCTTACGCCTTGTTTTTGATCAGCCCCCTCATGAACAAGCGCAAAGCGTTCCCTCGACTATCCTCGAATCGCTTCTCGGCAGCTTTCAAGCCTCTCCTACCAAATTCTTGCTCGTCGATTCTGTCGTTGGAGTTCCTCCAGAGATTATGCCAGCATGCGCTGTCTGGGAGCAAACCCTCACACATCTCATGATCGACGAGTATGGATATCATCCCGCCAGCTTGGAGTCCCTTGAAGCATCGAGAATACCACAACTGCCCCACCTGCGTGTCTTTGTTACTCGCGACTCCAATCTTCTATTTGACGTCGTCAAAATCAACCCGCATACCGATTCCATTCATTTATTAAACGAGCTGATGGGGTCTTCCTACTTGACCAAGCTCCCAGCTGTCATCTCTGGTATAAATACCTGGTTAAGTCCGGTCATACTCCAGGGTCCGGGGTCTTCGACCTCGAGCATACAGTTGCAAAGTGCTACACTATGCTTCTCCGCCACAGAGTTCATTCTCTCTAACTTCCTCCGAGCCCTAAGACTACCCTCCCTCCGAAATCTGACCATTCATGTTGGCAGTGAAGACTTGCCGTGGAATGAGGTAGATTGCATGCTAACGTTCGCCATTGATGAATTCACCCAAGCCTTTCCATCAATTCACTCGACACTCCCAAGCCTTGCAAAGTTCCGGATGCGACTCCAAGATACAGATGGGAATCTCCCTGCTTATATCCATGCGGATAATCAGACAAAGTTCCGAACGTCCGCCGCATCGCGATTTTTGGACGCTCTAGAGCATCCTTCTTGGGAGCTAAGAGCTACACCAAAGCAACTTCGGAACATTGAGCTCTGGTGCAAGTCCTCGAGGCCACGCGGTGGTAGGGAATTAGGCATTTTGCGGGCATCGCTCTCCAACAGTCAATGGGAGATCACCGAATCGATCAACCCGCACCTTAAAGATGATTGGGAGCTACATTTCGAAGAGAATGAGCTCCCTGATTGCTTTGCCTCTCCGATGGAGCCCCTCAGTCTTGTGGAGGAGCATTGGTGTGATATGTACGTACCCACCGTCACAAGATATGCCGACATACTCTCTAATCGTATATCTTCTTTAGCTGAGCTCAGTAATTGACGCTCTTGGTGCCTATAAGCGACTGTTTAAAGACACCGATATCACAATGGATCCGGTATACATGGATACTGAACATGATTTCTACATAGAGCACAATTTATCGCCTTTTGAATTACGATTTACATGCTACTCCGTCGGCATGTGGGCCTTATACATCTGCAATAGCTCATCAACTGGTTTATCCAACAACTCTCCGCCGTCCCTGAAGATATGGTTGCGTTGGTACCAAGGTGTCGCCAGGCTAGAAGATTAGGTGATGAACGATGGTGACTATGTAGGAGTTATGGAATATACGCGTACTTCACCACCCAAAACTTGCGGAGGTCATCGAAAATTCGGAATAGTTGAGTGGTCTGCTCCTTGGTGAGCTTGGCCTCAAAGGCGGGCAGATCCTCTTGAACCCTGAGGAAAGCGGCCGAGTGCGCAATGTTAGGCCGAAATTCTTGGCGCGATATGGCTCACTTACTGATTGAATGATGGAAGTAATGTGGCCCAGAGCTTTTGGACCGCGATGTCTGCGGCGGGCTTATCGACGGTGGGGTATTGGCCAGGTTTGATGACTGTCCCGTAGACTACTTCGAGTGCTTATCAAGTTCTTTGACAAAATCTTTGGCCTATATGCAGATCATTTTGCTAAACGCCCTCGCGAGACAAGGACATGAGGCATACCGGTGCAAAGAGATCACGATCCTTCTGAACAGCCTCAGGTCTGATGGCTTTTTCCATCACAGGATAAATGAAAACATTCTTCCAGGTCTGAAACGCGCATGGTATCTTCAGCCTCGTATCAAAAACGGCAGGAAGATTGACGCACTAGGTAAATAGCGGTGCGCCATCGAATGTCGTCAGTCAACACGTCGCGTGTAGTTCCCGCAGACATTTTCCACGACTAGTAAGAGTTATGGTGATGATCAGGTATGGTAGTAGGTCTGATATCACTGTCGCCGATTCTGACCTCATAAATGAGCCTTATGTCGTCCTGGGTAGCAAGAACGGTAGAGGAGACATTCATTGTGAAGCTGAGCAGTAGGTTGGCTGGAAACCCGGTCCCCAAGCCCATCTCTTAAATATTGCCACTATGGAGGTCTATGGGCGTCGCAAAGAACAGATAAATATGCAGCGGTAGTGGGGCCATGCTACCACTGGATTGGGGCCGTGTCCGTCATTCAGACCACGGGGACAGGATACCGAGGCGCGGCATCCTGTTCCCGGGGTCAATGCTGTCAACGGTGTCACCAGATCTCGGGCGGTCTACCACCATTTCAAAGAAGCATCTCTCTGCGTTTTCACCACACAGATCCGATCTAACGTAGCGTCACGGGAGAATTCTGGCCGGCGCCTTAGGCGTTTGGAAATCTCCTCAGTTGCAGCCCTCGATTGATTTAAACCTTTAGAGTTAGTAGAAGGGCGCACATCTTGGGGAGCACTATTTATTCTTGACTCAAAATATAGCGGATTAACTCGTGGCAGTGAGTATCGGAGTCCGCTCTGCATATAAATATCACAGAGAACCAGACTTCATAAGAAATGACGCCATATCATTACAACCGTCACAAATTGTGCCAATATAATCTCTAATCCCACATTCCCGGTGGCTGAACTCGGCAGCTGAAGCTCTTGATATCTATCAACAGCTGCTCAAATGCATTCATATCACGACTCGGTCGGTGTACAAGAAAGAGCATTTAACATGATTTATACACAGGGCACAACCTATCGCGTTATTTTCTACTATGGTATATATGCTACTCCGTGGGCATATGGGCCTTATACATCTGCAATAGCTCATCAACTGGTTTATCTAATAACTCCCCGCCGTCTCTGCAGACATGATTGCGTTGGTGCCAAGGTGTCGCAAGGCTAGAAGACTGGGCAATGAGCAACTGTGATTATAAGGGAGTCATGGGATATATGCATACTTCACCACCCAAAACTTGCGGAGGTCATCGAAATTTCGGAATAGTTGAGCGGTCTGCTCCTTGCTGAGCTTAGCCTCGAAAGCAGGCAGGTCCTCCTGGACCCTGAGGAAAGAGACCAAACACGCGATGTTGAGCCAGGATTCTTGATGCTACTGGGTCCACTCACTGAATGAACGATGGGAGTAACGCGGCCCAAAGTTTTTCGACCGCGATGTGTGCTGCAGGTTTATCGACAACAAGACATTGATCTGGTTTGATAATTGTGCCGTAAACTACTTCGATGTGCTTATCCAGTTCTTTGACGAATTCTTTGGCCTGCATGGAGATTATATAACTGACCGCTTTCACAAGGGGAAAACCTTAAACTTACAGGTGCAAAAAGATCACGATCCTTCTGAACTGCCTCAAGTCCAATGGCTTTTTCCATCACAGGATAAATGAAAACATTCTTCCAAGTCTGTCGTATCGCATGGCTATCTCAGCTCTCTATCGAAAAAGACGGGAGGATTAACAAACCACATAGATTGCAGTGCGCCATCGAATGTCGTCAGTCAACACGTCGCGTGTGGTTCCGGTAGAAATCTTCCACGACTAAGAAGGGTTATCCTATATATTAATAAGGATATGGGGGACTGATTACACTGTGGCCGATTCTCACCTCATAAATGAGCCTAATATCGTCCTGAGTTGCAAGAACGGTGGAAGAGACGTTCATTGTAATGGAGAGCAGATGATTTAGGTAGAGATTCTGTTAGCAAGCTCCACCTCTTAAATAGTACCACTGGGGTGGTTGATGAGCGGGCGAATATATAACGGCACTGGGACGATGCTGGCATCAGAATGGTGGCCACGTTATCATTCAGACCGCGGGGAGAAGATACCGAGGCATGGCGTTGTATTCCCGGGTCAATGCTGTCTATGGAGTTATGGATCTCGGGCAGCCTCACCAATTAGCAAAGAGGCATCTCTTGTTACTGTCGCTGCTGAAGGTCCAGTCTGGTGGATGGCCATGGGGGAGCTTTGGCAGGTGCTTCAAAAACATTATCGAAACTTCATAAATTCGGATTAATCAACTGGTCTGAGGACTAGGATCGTCGATCGATAAAAATTCTAAGGAGCATCAGTGAATCGGGATTAAAAATATCATGAATCAGTTCTCTTCAGTGGATGTAGGAGTTTAGCTCGGTCGCATGCAGTTATCACAGATAACCATATCACAAACTTCCAGAAAAAAGACGATAGAGACACCCTCTATCGGCTACATGCGATTTAAGTGGCCCACTCTCCTTGTGCTGGATATTGAGCGCTCTGATGGATTGCGGACCTGAGAACCACATGAAGATTGTATACCTAGTTAGAGAGGGCCGGTCACGCTGTGCTCGTACCCAGCTCAGAATTATGAAGAATCAGTGGGTCGAGTGGAATTGTGATACCCGAGCCTCGTCAGTGCGTAATTTCTCCTTAGGAATTGCTGAAGGGAAGAATGAACTTCATTCTCGAAGGTAAAACTTTCCTAGTATCGTTGATTATGCGTTATTGGCTACCTGGATCCCTGGCCACCTGTCGTCGATTGGGCCGCGGCCTTGTGGTAATGAAACCATACCCATGGCTGTACGACCGATCTTACAGGATCACACGTAACTTCCCATGACAGAAACTGTATTCCCATAGTGGCATCCTAAGTAACGAGTAGCTACTAGCTTCCATGTATAAAGTGCTTTTGATTCGCTCACTCTTCTGGGAAGCGTGATTTGAACATCGCCGATAGCTCATCAACCGGTGTATCCAACAAAGCTCCTGCGTTTTTGAATAGGTGTGTACGCTGGGATCCCGGCATTGCGATGCTAGAATATTGGACAGTTATGGGTTATTTGATCGCAGGGCGTAAAGGGAGAGACAGATACACATACTTCATAGCCCACATCGTTCGCATACCATCATAAATTTCGAATAGTTGGTTCGACTGATCCTTGGTGAGCTTGGCCTCGAAAGATGGAAGTACCTCCTCCGACCTAGAGAGGGAAAGTCAACGACACCAAGCTTTATGAAGGCTATGTCCGCCCCATTTCCTCACTTACTGCTTGAGAGCTGGCTGCAGGGCTGCCCACAGGTTTTCGACAGCTGGATCTGCGGCAGCATTGTTCACGGTAGGATATTCAGATAGTTCGTTGGTAGCTGCGGAATATTCATCGACATATTTGTCCAGCTCTTTGAGAAGATCTTTGGCCTATGAGGAAGGGCAAGTATCAGGCTCATCGCTCAGTGTGGGGAGGGTGGTCCTTACAGGTAAGAAAAGCTCACGATCTTTCTGAGCAGCCTCGGCACCAAGAACTTGCTCCAATTTGGGATAGATGAAAAGAGGCTTCCATCCCTGTGAGGACGAACGACACAGTTGGCACATGGAAAATCTATGATGAAAAAAGCCACGTACTATGTACATTGCCGTTCGCCATCGAAAATGGTTAGTTAGGACGTCGTGTGCCGTTCCGGACCCTTGTGACATCTTCCACGCCTAAATGATGCACTCTTTACTGAATATGCATGAAGGCCAAGTGGAGCATTCGTACACACCTGGTAGAGAATCCTAATCTCGTCGTGACTAGCGAGCACAGTAGCCGAAACATTCATGATGGAGCAAGGTAGGCGAGCTTGGGTAATCGGTTGGGAGGGGAGAGGGCTTGCCCTCTATATATAGTGGGTGTGGCTTACCTCGTGCAGTCTCCAAGGCAGAGGTCCGTGGAATCGTTCATGCCAAGCCAGATAACCATTCACATGTGAATTCTTTCGTTTGTTCATCCGGCCCTATTATTTCTGGCTGGAGGGGAAGTAGGCCGATGTTGCGGGGGGATGAGCCCGAGATGATGCATAAATGACGGCACGGTCCCTGAAAGCTCTTTGTCAGCGCCTCCCAGAGCGTTGGAGCAGATATGTCACGTCGGAGCGATCATTTTAGCAACAACTCTCTGCTCTCGCCGAGCAAAACATAGGAGTGAAATGATTCCTGATTGGCAAGTTCCAAACTACCATCTCATTGGTGGATCAACAGAAACATCACGGGAGAAGAAATTTGACCTGGATAAGGACCATGATACTCGCTGGAACAATCCATTATATCGGATTCTAGTATTCCAATTGATATAAATCTGATACTGTGGTCGAAATCGAGAGCCATCAATTGGGTAGGGACTACGGATACAAATCTTTGGCAGCCCTAGAATTCGGTTTATCCTTGCGAAAGGTTAGTCAGTGGATAGCCAAGGTGAGCAGTGTCGAATATTGAAGGTTCCAATAAAACCTCTCCGAATCGAAGGTGGCTAACATAGCTACAGTTTGATATACTCAGTATCTCTCATGAAACTTTCAGTGATATGAAGTAGTTTTGCGACTGTTCTCACACGTACAAATGAGTTGTATATTTCATCTTATAATTGCTCGTTTTACAGGATGTGAGTAATGGAAAATCTCTCGGTCCAGTTACTCTTCTCCTGGGAAGCGTGACTTGAAGCCCTTGAGTAGTTCATCGATCGGCGCATCCAACAAGGCGCCGGCAGTCTTGAACAAGTGTTTACGCTGGGATCCGGGCGTCGCAATGCTGGAATATTGATAGTAATTGATCCAAGTCGCTCAATAGAAACGACGAAATTAATTTACTTACGTCATAGCCCACATAGTGCGCATACCATCATAAATCTCGAACAACTGCATTGACTGTTCATTCGTGATCTTGGCTTCAAATCCAGGAAGGACTTCCTCTGACCTAGGGTGGTGAGGTAAACCAATTGAAGCTTGGGGAAGAAAACCCTGGTCTCATTGTCTGACTCACTGCTTGAAGGCGGGATGCAGGGCTGCCCAAAGGTGTCCGACAGCAAGATCAGCGGCAACTGTATTGACAATTGGATATTCTGTCGGCTCGTCGGCGTTCACCGAAAATTCATCAATATGTTTATCAAGCTCCTTGAGAAGATCCTTGGCCTGTTGGAGCTATCATTAATCTGACTGTTAGACACGGAGATAAGACGCTTTACGGGGAAGAAAAGATTAAGATCTTTCTGAGCTGCATCAGCGCCAAGAGCTTCCTCTAATTTGGGACCAATGAAGACAGGCTTCCATGCCTATGGATCGAAGGGACAAGGTCGCCATATGCAAGCTGGTGGGATGGTGGTTTACTTACAATGTACATTGCCGTTCGCCATCGGATGAGGTTCGTCAAGACATCGTGTGCTGTTCCAGACCCTTGGGACATCTTCCATGCCTGGATGCGCCGGTTATTCCGAGATATTGGAGTCTCTCATTGACCTGCACTCGCCTGATAGAGGATCCTAATTTCGTCGTGACTGGCAAGAATAGTGGCCGAAACGTTCGTCATTGTACGAGACGGAGGACTTTGAGTAATGAGTCTAAGAGAAGAGGTCACTTGCTATATATACCAGGAGGCTGGGAAACTGATATAACGTACTACACGGAGGTCGAATAAGCAGTTTAGCCAGGATCCTAGGTGCTTTTTGGGCTAGTTGTCTGGTTTGCGGGGAATTGAGAGCCGATATCACGGGCGAGTGAGCCCGAGGTTATTATTGAATAAAAACATAGTTCAAGTGAAGTAATACTCATATTTCGATGTAAAGCCGCTCCAGAAGCAATGATTAAGTATGTTCCATCAGAGTATACACATCTCCTAAGACAACTACCTGCCCCAGGGGAGCAAAGTATTAATTCAGAATGTCGAGCGATCGACAAGCTCGAGAAACCAGCTAGATCTCATCTGAAAATCTGCCGATTTAACAAAGGAGGCTCAACTTCGAGACTGGTCGGGGTCGGGGTTCGGGGTAGAAGTCACTCATTCCAATGACAAATGTCTTCAGTTCTTGTCGGCAGTATGAGTCACTAAAACTCGCGCCGTAAAAAACCGAGGTAGGCCATTCTCTGGACAGAGAGTTTTCGACTAGATGAGCTGCTGATAAATAATTTGGACGAGTGTCTAGTTGATTTGGTCGCGGTATTATTAGAAGCTCCGTTAAATGATTAAATGACCCTCTTAAAGAAAAAAGACACCATATATCTCCTCATGGAAATGATCAACTCAAATGATAGAATGGATCTGAGAGGCACGTCAACAAAAATGTAGATCCCCCTACTGATGCATTGCGCTATGACTGATCCACGGAGAGAAATGCTCAGAAATTAGCGGCATATTCGGGATACAGCTCATTCAATTGATGACTAATGATACGTTGAGCGGCCAGTCCATTCGCCAGAGTCCCAGCGAGAAACGCTCCACAGACTTTTGAACGATGGGCTAAAAGGGGAAATCAGTTCCTAAAACGTGTTAATCGACGCGGCGGGGGAATAAGAGGGGCTTTGGGGGCCGAATAATCGGAGAACAATGAGATATGGCCAGCGTTGCCCGAGACATCAAGCTAGGCTTGCCAATGGGGTGAGGAGAGCTTGAACATGTTCAAAGTAATTCAACCACCCGGCCTCAGCGCCGCGGTAGGATCCAAGCTACATACATAACTACCCGACGAGTGTTTCGACCATTGCCGGTACGTTATCATTACGCGGGACCGGTGGATCATGTCTACGTTGTAATGTGTGCGCTCATCATGGGTGATGGATATATGGAGGCACAGGGGGATAGCAAGGGGCGGGAGCTGTGTGATGTGGCTAACGCCCGCTTGAAGATCTAAATTGGATAGTGGACAAGCTCTGAAACAATATGAACATGTACTGCTTTCAGCATTTCTCTCGGAGTGCTAGTCTAAACAGTGTGTCTCTATGCCATTGTATTTCAATAGGCCTCCTCTCCGAGATGAGAAAACACGAATGTCCCATGGCTTGATGTCCATCATAAGGAAAGGAAAATTATAAGAAAAGTGCGAGCGATTTGAGGTGCTTTTCGCATAGCGCAGAGAAGTAGAATTCATGTTCAGCGTTCTGAGACGAAGTAGATGTTAGGCTATAGTTCTTTCCCTCTTTGCAGAAATCGAGAACTCACGTGGACATCAACTAGATTATGCTAATGAATAAGATATTGTGTATCAGCAATTAGGCCGAGAACTATTACAAAAAGACATACTGCAATTTCGTGCCCGAAGGTGAAGTACCAGAAAGACATAGCGTCTGAATACTCTCCCCGAGCAACCTGCTGGTCATCTGTAAATTAGAAATGATTAGCCAGCCTCGTAATTTACCTTGGGAAACGGCGCTCACGATATTGTTCAAACGGCCGCAGGTTCACGAAGATAGATCCCTTCCGGTTGAATGCGATGAGAGGCCCAGCGACGTCATAGAATATGGAGATAGAATCTCCTATCTTGAAGACTTGATCTCGAAGTGGAGTGAGGATGTTGGCGAAGCGTTCAATAGAAGCAGTCTTTGACTCTATTAGGCTAGACGGGTTATCAAGGCCTACGAGAGATAAATGGCATTAATATAAAACATTATTCTTAGAGTATGGAGCAATTGAGCACACCATTCTGCAGCCACACTCGGTAACCAGCAATTTGTTCTAGACACAAAATACATCATGTCAGGTCAGAGGGTGAGTGGTATAATTTCTGGTATTACTAACTGATGAAGCGGATGTCCGCATCAGCAGATGAGTCGCAATAGCCTTGATTTTCGGCCTCTTTCACCGCTATGCAAGATGTTTCAGTTTTGCGCGCGTCAAAAAAGTTAAGACCGCCTTACTTTGCATTTGGCTGCGACTATCGATCCTGTCGCCACTCTCTTTCCGACAAGCAGATAATGCTATATCAAGATTTCGATCTGCGACGTTGCGTCAGATTGAGCTTTGTGAGAGGGAAACGATATCTATACGCACCTATGTTGGATAGAGGTGTCATATCGCGCGAGCTACCAGTAGATGGTCGATTCCCCGGAGCGGGGGGTGCTGCTTGAGAGCCACTTCCTGATGGCTTGGACGGCAGCAACTTTTGCTTCCATGAGTCGAGTGAAGACTTGATAACGGACGTATCACCTTTGCTCAGCGGAGCTGGAACAGGAGGGCGGGGCTCAAGGTTTGGCGCAGGTGCAGAAGAGGGAAGTGATGGCGTAGAAGAATTTATCGGTGGCGATGCCGGGCCAGGAGGATCGAATCTCATGATAGCTTCTTTTCGCTTGCGTTCTGCTGCTTCCTTGTGCGCTCCGATGATACGATCAACTACCCCAAAGTGTTGAGAGTTTGTTCGATCGGGAGCACAACTCTTGGAAGCTTACCATCGTATCCAATGCGCTTGAGAGCTCTAAGCTCGGTAGACAGGATTGTTGAAAGCAATAGACTGTCGTTTCCAGTATGCTGCTTGAACATGACGTTACATATCGCATGGGCCACCCTGTTGGTCAAGAGTTACAGGTTGTAGGTTGTATGAAGCAGGGTAACGGAATAGTGTAAGATGGCTACTTACTCAACTAGATCTGGTTTTGCATCGTGACTTCCCGGTGCTATATAGAGAAGAACAGGCCCTTTCCCGTTCCAGACCGCTCCAGCGCTGGCTCTCCGGTTCTTGGTAATATTCTGACGACCCAGCTTCAGCACGTTCTGCACCGTGAGAGCCTTTACTGATTTCACCTAGATCAGCGCATTAGCTGGAGGCGAGCAGAGAATAGAGATCCATTTCTTACAATAAAATTCTCATCTGACTTGAACCAGGCAAATTTGAAGGCAGTGGGCTTCCCAACACGATCATGCAAGAAGAGAGGAAGTCGTTCAATTACGAGTTGTCTAGTCTGAGCCGCTGTGACTGCGTTTCCTTCACCACTCGTACTGAGACTTTCTTCGACCAATGCACTAATGGTCTTTGAGCCAAATGCCGCATAGAACTACAGACAAGCATCAGGCTGACACCATGACACCAGTGGAGCTGTACGTACCTCTTCAAGGAAATCCTCTTGAGGAGCGGCCCATACACTTTCCTTGAATAGCCTGAAACGGACCAGATCATCAATTATGACAGCCTGGACGCGTGCCAAAGCTCCACTTATCAGATGTTTTCTAGTAAAGAAGGGTCCAACAAGACGAACCTCAGATGATTTCATAAGGCGAACTTCTGTTGGGATCTTCATTTCATCGTCCTCTGCATCGAGATCTTCCTGTTTTGCTGCGTTATTGGTGCTAGACGTAGTACTGATTTTTGATGCTAGGAATATGGGGGCTGAGCGTATAATGCTCTGAGTTCGGCGGTCTATGCGATTGTGCTTCACGCTGGTAGCTAAATGCCTCAGCTCTTCTAGGTACCTGCACGTAACATATTTTTATGTGAATAAAAATATCTGACCCGGCAGTGACAGGCCATAGGATAGGACGCACGTGGTTTCGTTGCCAGCTAGACTGAAGAATGCTTGAGGATCATGAAGCAGAATATCCGCAACCTGCTGGGGCGTCGGTTCCGGTTTTACACCACAAGAGACCAGAAAACTTTGCGCCTTGGGACTCCCAGGCTCAACAAACGCAAAGAGCTTGGAATGCATTGCATTGTCTCCCGAGCCCACATAGCACTCTGAAGGCTTCACAAACGCAGGTTTCTCATTGCGCTGTATCAATATGAACGAGGCGTTTCGAAGGGAAGCGAAATGTGATTGCTCAAAATCTTTTGAAAATCGAGGTTAATTACCTCCATATAGGATGTTTGTTCAAAAATGCACGCACTAGCAACTTGACCAGCCAAGTACTCAAAGACTTTTTGTTGAGTCTCTGGTGTTGAAGGCGGTGATATCACGAGCTTTTGAACAAGTTGATGTGGTGGCGGATGATCCAGGATCTGGAGTTTACGTGATTCCACGCGCAGATCAGCTCGGAGGACAGAGAATCCAAGCACCGCACATTCCCCATTCGCATAAACCTACCAAAGTGAGAAAATAGATTTAGCCTAGTGAATAGTACAAACAGCCGACGTCTTAACATCGGAAGACAAACCTCGACTGGAGGAAGAAGACGATGCGAGGCATCGGGTAGCACCGCGGGGATGAACGCTACTCGACCATGAGTTTGGAATACATAGCTGCCTCTGTAGTGCTGGTCAAAATGATTGAGCAGGTACTTAAGGGCTGCCTCTCGCTTCTGAGTATCGTCTGAGGCTGCGATTCCTATCAGGGTGTCAATAGAGGGGTGCTGTACGAAATGAGCATAAATGAGTCGTAAGACTGAGCATACCACAAACGGACATACTTTGAGCAATCCGAGACCAAGAGTGAAGCGAGCCGGAGGTGAACTTGAATCCCATGTACCCTTGTTCCACTCTAGCACAGGCACCCCGAGAGCAATATGCTCTGCTGTAGGTTCATGAAGTTGTGAGGCGAGGTAGCGCTGAGAGCCACCCTTTCCATCTTTCCCATTGTCAGCAGCAAAAAACATCTTTGTTTTCTTGAGCTTGTCCACCTCCTCCTTGGTCAGACTATCCTTGATGCTGACAAAGTAGCCAATGAGATCGGGGATCGACCACTTTCCTGAAGAAATATGGCTAGAACACAGAATAACAGCATTACAGAGTGAAATTCTTTCAACACGCGGCAAGGCTCACCGAGTGAAGATCAACTGGAGCTCGACATGATCTCGCACGCCAAGCTCCTTCAGCTATTAGATACAACCACAAAGGATTAATAGCGTATGTTAGAGTGGGCAGGGAGTGACCCAATCAACAATGAGCACTGACCATTCGTTGCAGAGCGCCATTCTTCTCTGCTCTCGCCAAAGTCACGATTGGCAAGTCTGGGAATATATTGACATTGGAAAAGTAGGCCGTGGATGGAGTCATCATGCCTAAGGTTGTCGGTATGCATGCAACCCCGGCGAGCGTGGATTTCAGCGCACTCTTTTCCTCAGAAGACATTGCAGATGACATCGAGGTCATCATCAAGGAGGTTGGCGGCTCCCATGCTTCGGCGATGGTATCCAGTACACGCTCCGCAAATGTGGTAGATGATGTAATTTTATAGTCGTCGGCAATCGTATCTATGCCATCGACGGCGAGAAAGCGTAGCCATGGAGCGGGGGTCAGAGGCCTCCACAGGAATGCAGATGCCAGCTTTGCTACAGGAAGAGCGTTGCTAAGACTTATAGGAAGAGTGTGTTGTGGGAGTGGCGCGTCCTTGATAACGCCCGTTCCTGGTTGGAAGTACGTCTCGATAAGCTCCAGCGATATGACTCGTTCTGTCTTGGTGGGGCCTGCTGGGAGGAAAACAGTCGCTGCGCTGAGGAAATCAGCCGTGAGAGCTTGAGGGTTTTGGCGGACAACAGCCGGGTCGATGGAAAGACGCCACTTCAAACATTTTACCATCTCTTCTTCGTCCAATGGGCGAGATCGAAGCTCGCTTAGGATATCGCGCATATCCACCGCTCGGATGGGAGCGATGGTGCTCGCTGTCGCAAGAAGCGACTCAGCTCGCGCCGATATACTCGGCCGCAGAAATGGGATGGTTTTAAGGAAGCCGAAAAGCTCCTCGTCATACCTGCGCACATCAGTGGAGGGCTTCACCCCGGCTGTTGAGAGCAGTGTGATCCCTTGCGTCGATGAGGCGGCTAAGAATGCCCCCTTCGTGATGTGAGAAATAAGGGGCGAAGGAGTAGAGTGACGGAAAGCAAAAAACTTGAGAAGATGTGTAAAACGCTCTTCAACTTGGGTCTTGTCAGTGTCCGAAACTGCTTTAGACCAATGCTGGCCAATAACCTGCATCTCATTCTCGTAAATCACTCGAGAGAGCACTCCACCCATGGCAAGCAGTTCCTTATTGAATATCGAGACCGTGGCATCTCTAGGTTATACAGATTAGCGTGGTTTGGTGTGCCATAAATGAAGCTCATCACATACACTAAATCTAATGCCTCGCGCTCTACTGTTGGAATAAATCTGGAAGCGTGGTGCCCGCCGATCCCGGTTGATTGTGCCGTGGCATGACCCTGCACATGTCGTAGATATCGTAAGCATGTCCTCAGGTTCTAAGCCACACACTTACAATGAACAGTTTCGCTGAGCCATTGCTTGAGGCAGGATGCGCTGATGAGCGAGCATTATACCAAGCAATGAATGCAAGGAATGAAACTTACCCGTCTAAATCAGCACGGACGCCTTGAAAGACGCTGATATCGGCATAATCTACACTTGCATCTTCTTTGACACTAGCGTCGTAGCCATCTTTATCTGTCTACAGACAGTACTGTTGTTCGGTACTGCAATGAAGAGACTTGAGTAGAGAAACTACTCACAAAGACAATCTGATACGTCATATTCGCGGGACTCCGCTTCCTCGTAGCTCTCTCGATTTCGCTTGCCACTTTCGCTGGAAGCTTCACACCCACTTCGCCTGTGAATATTCGAAGTTGCACAGTGCGCTCAACGACCTCCAGTTTCTCAGCATCACTCAGTTTCTGCAAGGGGGTTCGATTGTCGGGAGGTGGAGGGGGTGTTGTTGTGCCTGAGAGGAAGGAGGCAAAGGTCGATGACTTCAGAGAGGCGAAGAATCCCTGAGCAGGTTTCGCTTTGGCTATCTGCTTCTCTTGAGCAACCGTAGAATCCGATCCGAACGCGTACACCCATCGAGTCACTGAGGCGGTAATCACAACGGCTAATATTCAACTATGATCAGAGGATGCATGGAAACTTCTTGAACCAAAGGGTGTACCTTTCGACGACGCAGAGGACATACGCATGTACCTCATCGGGCTCTCATTTTTCAATTTCGCCGGCCACGTAACTGGCTCGTCCAGCCCTGACGCCTTGGAGACGCAAAATAGCCGATGATCATCAACGAACACCGAAATTTGGCGAATATATGTCATGAAAGTGATGCTGGTCGCCACAAACTTCGCGAGGTCGAGAGGCTTGGTCTGCAGTGGGACTGGATCTCTCAAATCCATCTCAAATGTGGTCCATACTGAGTCTTGGGCAGGTGCGTCCGGCAGTTTCCCTCGTCGAACGTAAAGCTAAAGTATGGGTAAGCGCTTATCGGCAAGCTCCTGTATAAGCATACCTGGTCCTTCCCATCCTTCCAGTAGAACCCCATCCATTCGTCGCCAGAAGTGACGAATGGACTTTCTGTCACTGAAAAAAGAGCGTAGAACCCTAGCATAGATACAATCCAGTTCAGATAATGTTCGAGGGGTCGCATGAACTAAGTGGTGACTCGCCGACTCCCTAAGGATAGATGCTTCAGCTTCTTGGAGTACAGAATTAAACACGGCGAACGCACAAATGCACCAATCTTTGACTCGTCCGGATTCCCCTCGGCTAAGTAATAGACCTTGAGTTCACCGCGCGGAGATCGGCGAGAATAACACACCAATTTTCTTCAATCTATTCCAGTCCTCTCCTCGGAATCGATCTCCGTCATTCCGAAATGTCCACTTCGTGATCTGGAGGAACAAGTGATTCAGGAGCTAAATTTGAGCGAAGATCGTGAAGAAAAGCTCACGTTCGCTTTCTCCAAATCGGGTAGTTGGGAGTGGGGTATCGGATATGGTTGGGAATCTAATGTGGGAGGTGGTGACGGGGATTTGGCTGTAGTGAATCGTATCTCAATTGTCTTGGACCGCGCGTCGTCGGCGTTCTAAGAGGATACGATTGTATTAGAAATGTGCTCAGGCTTGCTTTGGTAGCAATAAACACCTGGAGTAACTCTCTAAACACTGGAGGAAAGTATATTAGGAGCTGGGCATGACGAATTATCAGGTATGCTGACCAGTGTTCTCTCCGCTGTACCGGGCAAGGATTTTGTCAATTAGAGCACGCTGGTTGACCTCAACTGAGAGGTTTCAGGAGGGTTTGAGGTTTAGAGATTAAGTAGACACCCGACTCATGAACTACGCACCTGTCTCGTCGACACCAGCAGCCCATAATGCATCCCTCTCAGCACTCATCTTGCATCAACAGAATGGCGATCTATAGAGGCAGACTATTCTTCCCTTCCGGAGAGACTTAGATGCAGTAGATAAAGCAACGAGAGGAGGAAGCTAGCGGAGGCGGAAAGGGGATCGTTCAAGTATCTGGTTGTTGCGTGGACCGACGCCGGCGGAAATACCGACAAACAAACTGCGACTGCGTGGTACTTTCCAGAAACTTCCCTTAGTTGGACCGTACTACCTTTTTCGGCGGGACATCAAAGCATCTCTAGCATCCCTGTGTAAGCGTGATGGCTTAAAACACTGCGTTTTTCTGTGAAGTTCGGTAAGAACAATAACGTTCCATATCACTACACGTACGGTGCGCTAGAAATTACGGTGAAACGGATGCCAGGAAACAGAAAATGGAGGGAATATTTCAATAATTGACAATAGGCAGCTAGTAGAACAATTCATTGATCCCAAAGACCTACATAGCTTCCCATTGCTCCTCCAGTACACTCAAAGGCTCTAAAGGAAATTCGAAGCAATCAGGGATAGTATGAGTACCCAAAATGGCCCGCCACCCTAGCCTTGTGAATCCTTTGATCATTTCCTCGACAATCCAGCCATCCTGAGCAGGAATTGATGCTTGAAGAATACACAAAGCCACTCGCGCTTCGACCCCACTCCCTTGACACCAAATCTCAATATCACGAAGCCTGATGATATCTCGACTTGGGCGCAATGAGTGCTCATGGAGTAGATCTATGAGAAGCGAGCTCGCCTTAGCATTGTACCGAGAATGGGCTGGTGACGGCTGGTATGTTGGGAGGTGTGCCCTGATGTTCTGGAGTCGAAGGCAAAGTTTTGCCATCATAGGAAGCGATGAAGGAAGGAAGCCATAAGCCTTGGAAAGTTCTTCGACAGCGAGCTCTGCCATCCCGTTGTTCCTGAGAGGAAGGAAGTCCTCACAGCCCATATGAAGCGTGAGGTCTTCCAGTGCAGGCAAAAATATGGCCCTTACAACGTCAGCAAGACCTCGATCTTGGTTCGAGCGGAAAATGAGAGTCAAACTTCGCAATTTGGAATTAAGTGGAGGTGCATGTTTGTCTCGTAAGGATAGGATGGTACCCATTGTATTGACAATTGATGCTGCGTTTGCCCAATATTGAGCACCGGGCGGATTCCCCAATAAATGAACAGCCTCAACAGGTGGGTTGTTAATCACAACATCAGAAAGGATCCCGAGATCACGAGTGGCCAAAAGACGAAGTTGGGGGAAAATGGGGGCTTGGAGAGCTATGGAAGCCTGGGAAACGAAATTATCCTTGTTGTATACATCGACCATGAGGTGAGTAAGCGTGGCGGACCACATGGCACACGTTTGGAGCAGTGGTGGAGAAATGCCATCAATAGAGCGGATGAGAAGGATTCGAATTGGGGAAGCTCCAAACGCCCGAAAGAACGTGGTGATCAGAGGTATAGGGAGGGGGATTGAGCCGTCACGGAAGCGGTCATTAGCGTAGGCAAACCGGAGACATTTGAGCTGATTGAACAGAACGCCAGCACGATTGAAGGTCTCCACTATTTCAGAGGCCGCATCGTGGGCAGAACCATCGGATAAATCCACCGAGAGTGGATCGGCTGCCCATTTGACTGAGAGGCACCTCACAGCTGCCGCGTAGCGAGGGTGCTGGATCATAAAGCGGAAAAACTTGGCAAGATACAAAGTGGAAGTGTTTGACTGTCCAAACTCAACATTACGCCAAATAAAAGGTAATGCTATATCATGGAACGCCCATGAAGCCCAAGAGAAGGTTCTTACGTCGATAGCTTCAAGATGCGACAAAATTTGATAGTGTATTTCTGGAGGGAATCTTCGAGCGAACGGAACCAAATCATGATCTACAGTGTTCAAAAGAAACGCCGCCAAGTCACTTCAGCTCTGAGTCATAGCAGGCGTTTTCAAGCTGGACGCCCTTTAGCTCACCTCCATGAACCTCATCCATGATGATTGGTTCTGTCCTCAGGCAACATTGGTAGGCCCTCTCTGGTTAGTCACTAGAGAGTCACAGTTTGGATCCAGTTCCATCAATTGATTTTGGGGCGTGGGAGACAACAGGTAACGGGCGCTAAATGTTCCAGACAACAGAAGTACAGTAAAGAGCCTAAGCTGTACATGATTTGCATCCATCAGAAGAGCCTTTGGATATTCTAGTCCTTTATATCTGCATAATGCTCAAAACGCCCACTCTCTCATCTTCAGGAGACGCCAGCATACAAACATATCATACACTGAGGTCAGCATCCACGCTCGCTTCCAGGAGTCCGACCATCACTTGTGACCTTGGAACAAGCCGATAAGGGAATGGATGGGGAGAACTACGTAAAGGGATTCAAATGATCAGAAATCTCGAGCCACCCAACCGGTCAGAATGGCCAGAACATACTGAACAAGCCCACCCGTGAACTTTTTTTCTGGAATCACTTCTTTACCCTTGGAATCAAGCGCCGGTCCCATGTGTGTTGTCGCAAGTAGTGTGACTACGCTCATCCACAACATCGCCTCAGCAAAAGCTTGCCCAGGGCACGCCCTACGGGTCAGGTATACTGGCATCAGCTCCTCATTTCAAACTAGTTATCAGTGCACGCACCGCCTGCCCCAACCAAATATGTACGTCTTAGGGTCCATGCTTCCCGAATTGGTGTCATTGTACCGATCGGGATCGAATTCTTCAGGGTCTGACGGGTATACAGTTGGATCGCGCGAAAGAGCCCAAATGTTGCCGAAAACCATAGAGCCCTGCACCATATGGCAAAACGAAACGTGAGCACGATTGATAGGAAAATAACTCCCAGAGGGAAATGCGCACCTTCGGGATCGTATATCCTGAGATTGGGAGCATAGGAATGGAAGCAAACCCAGTTAGCATAGAATCAGATATCACGACATTCGGAGTGAATAATAAACACCTCTATACTCAGTGTCCTCTGTTGCGGTATGTGGAAGACCAATTGGCGTCGAGGGATGCCATCGCAACACCTCTTTAAAGATATTCTCCACATATGGGAGGTTTTTACGACTATTTACCCAAGGGCGTCAGAAAATAATCAATTGAAATTCTACTAAACTGGTAGAAGCTCACTCCTTAAGATGGGGTAAACGCTCTGAGCCGACCTCACGCTCAATCTCGGCATGAGCCTTAGCTTGGACTTCTGGGTGGAAGATCATCGCCAGCAGCAACGTCCCCATCGTTGTCGACGTTGTGCGAGCAGCCGCGACATCTTTTGAGACGGCAAGTTGAGTTCAAAACAGCATCAGATGGCTCGGAAGGGATGTCCTCTCCAATTGCAGCATAGGCGGCCAAGACACTCACAAAGCGAACCCGCTGCCCAAAGTATATTCTCCTCATCCTCTATCCCATGGCCTGGTGGCAAGTTTTCTAAACACCTTGCAGCGAAGCTTGGCTCAGCTTTACCTGCAGCCTGGGAAAGCGTTTACATCACTCCACTGTGGCGTTATCAATAAAAAGTTGGTTACACACCACATCGCTCTTGACTCGCTCAAACGGCGTTGTCACAGCAGTAAGCATGTACGCCTTCCATTTGGCTGCCGTTCGTTGGAACTCAGCAATAGGCAGTGGGATCCACGCGGGTATGTGGCGCACTATGTCAGAGAATGTGCTGGCTCGTCATCGCTGGGCTGGTATAAGGACATAAATGCAACTTACTGATTGGGAATATGTTAACCTTGAACTTTCCCACTTCAATTGCATCCCCAAAATTCAATGCGGCCTTATCTGCCGTTATTGCCATCTTAATCGAATGGTGTTGAGTAATCACTTCCAAGATGTGCGGTACACGCTTACTGGGTCGTCCTGAGAAGTGACCTTGATACCATATGTCATTCGAAGAACAAGCTTTGCCATAGTGCTACCAACCACGATTATATTGAGAACTGTCGCTAATCGTGGAGATGGGAGGGTGAGGGAAGTTACGTACAAGACAAAGACATCCATAAATCCATCTTCCTCTTTCTGTTCTTCCTCCTTCGTATGCTGTTTCATTGCATCCCGAACAAACATTCGTGCATGCTCTTCAATCATTGAATGGTAGAGCGGCATTGCCTGTGGACCGAGGAACTGATGCAATAATTTTCTCTGGGCCTGCCAGCGTGGAGTGGAGGCGCTAAGGACAGTGATAGATTTAGACCAACCAAGACTGCATCAAGGGTAGAGAGGTTGATATATCAATAAATGGAATCCAATTCCCTATTGCGGAGGAGTGCGAACCCACAGGTCGAGCATTGCAAGATATGGTCTTCCCGCAACCGATCCAGACCGATGATTCGCGATGAGATCCGATATAGCTTTAGCACTGCTAAGAATGAATATAGGCTGGCCGAGCGCGGTCAGTTTGACGACATCACCTATAAGGAAGTCCGAGATCAGAACCGCAATAATATCATGGGAAGGGGCATAAATCTACCGAACTCTTTCGCTAGTCGCGTGTAATATAGCCAGGCGTATGCTTCTGGGATCTGGCCAGCATTACCTAGCACTGGAAGACCTTTGGGCCCCGGTGGTGCATAGCGACGAACAAGAAGCTGGCGAGCGAGGAACCAGATCGCAACGGCCAGGGAGGCCAATAGTGGTACCGTCGTGACGAGGGCAGGTGGCAAGCTGAAAAGTATTCGAGGATCTAGCTTCCCTTCGGTGTCCTGAGACATGGTCTTGAGAAGGGGGAGGGAGTGTGCTACTCATAGTAGCAGAGACGAAAGCATCTTAAAGGGAAGTCAGGCATGAGAAAAGAGACACTGGTCTTCGGATTGGAACCATTTCGCTCCACGACGTAGACATAAAGTCACACGATCGATGCGATGATAATTTGACATCTAGAGTATAACAGCAACCTGGGAGCAAAGGCGGCGCGGAAACAAGAGTCTCACAGATCTTCCAACGAGCCGCTTCGAGACTGAGCAGTGTCAATAATTATCACCAGATTACCCATTTTGGGTCGAATCGATGCATTATTATTCTGCGCGATGGTATGAAATTGGGAGCACAATGTGGCAAGCCAGAGTGAACAAACTTCAAATAGATGGTTGTTTGTGTGTGCTTGTACGCTGTTTGCTCCAACGCGATCGAGCGCGCCTCCAGTGGTCTCCTCCTGCGCTCTTCTCGCCTTTCCACGAAAAAATCGCGATGTCATCTCCGGTGCCAGCACTGCTTGCGCAATCGCTCGTGATCGATCAGCGCAAGAATGCCGAAGCACAGTTGAGCTCCATGGCGGTAACGGCCGGCTTTGTGCCCCACTTGCTGCAGATCGTCTTGGACAGGAGTCAAGATATTCCTGTGAGACAAGCGGCGTGCGTGTACTTTAAGAACCAAATCAAGCAAAGATGGGATGATGTACGTCGGCACACTTGCTAAATCGTTCAGTTATGGTGCTTGAACAGAAGTAATCGACAACTCTTCCTACCACTTCATATCGTGAAATGACAATAGGAAGACTCCCCCATCCCAGACGCGGACAAAATTACCGTCCGGCAGAACCTTGTAGGAAGCATGGTGTCGTTATCACAACCTACCGACAAGCTGCTTCGTTCGCAAGTTGGCGAAGCTGTTGCAACAGTTGCTAAACACGACTTCCCCGACGCATGGCCAGACCTCGTGTCAAATCTCGTCGGCACCTTGACTCCATCCGACTACACAACAAACCTTTCTGTCCTGCAGACAGCTCATAATATCTTCGCGCCTTGGAAGAGCGAGATTCGCTCTGACAACCTGTACAAGACGATCAACCTTGCCCTCAGCCAATTCGTCGAGCCATATTTCGCGCTTTTCAGGGCAACGGGGACTCTTCTGACAAGCGCTGACGCGGCGGGGATGAACGCTGCTACACTCGGCTTACTTGGCGACGTGATGGATCTACTGTTCAGTCTGTACTACGACATGACCGCACAAGATCTTCCACCGGCATTTGAAGATGCACACGAAGAGTTTTTCGGATCGGAAACCCAAGAAGGGTGGTTTGTCAAATTCCTACAATGGAACCCACCACAACTGGAAGGTGATGTGAGTATCGGAATTCTCTATCAATGATCGCGTTTGTAATCTCGTCTGATTTTATTTGCTAATTCCAGCCGGATGACCCGACCCCCACTGCGCCTCTCCGAATCAAGACAACGGTCCTGGAGATATGCGAGCTGTACACGCAACGATACAACGAGCTTTCCGCCCCCCGCCTCCCAATATTTGTCCAAGGGGTCTGGCAACTCATCGGCGCCAGCTCTCCTGCCGTACGCGAAGATGGCATGGTAGCACAGGCTATCCGGTTCTTAAGCGTCAGCGCAAAGACCGGGAGCCACGTCGAGTTGTTCAAACAAGAAGCTACGTTGCGGGCTCTTTGTGAGCATATAGTTGTACCAAGTATGGGCCTAAGGGGTATGCACCTACTAGTTCTCGTTTGTCCACCACGTTACTGATACGAAGAGTCGTTTCCTCCGGATGCCCTTCACTATCCTATCTAGAACATGAGGAAGAGCAATTTGAAGACGATCCCCTCGAATACATTCGTCGGGACCTAGCTCTCTCCATTGACCCCACTTCCGGATCCACCAGACGTCACGCCGCTTCTGAGCTCGTGCGAGCCCTTCTCTCTATCTCCACAGAGGTTGAGTCGACGACTACGACAATCGTTCAATCACTTATTACTTCAGCCCTCTCTTCCTATGCGGCAAACCCACAAGAGAATTGGAAGCACAAAGATACAGCTCTTGCCCTCTTCACGGCCGTAGCAAGCCTCGGTAGCACCAGCGCTATGGGCGTAACGAGCACGAACGCGAATGTGGATGTGGTCGCCTTCTTTGGGCAGAATGTGTATGGCGATTTGACTGCCCAGCAGGGCGTGCATGCTATCTTGCAAGTGGATGCTATCCGCTTTATCTATCAATTCAGATATCAAGTATGTCTCGGCTCTGATTCTTACTACTGGCGACGTTTGCTGAGATGCTGATGATGTACTTTTATGCTCTTCTGTACCACAGCTAACCAAAGAGCAATTGTTGACCGTTCTGCCGAATCTAATGCAACATCTTGCTTCGGAAAACTACGTCTCTTACACATATGCAGCAATCACCATTGAAAGAATTCTGTTTATTAAGCGAGGAAGCGCCATGCTGTAAGCTCAAATTTTCGCCCTCATCATTCAGACCACTTATCGTTGGCTGGAATTAACAAAAAAAAATGTAGATTCTCTCAAGCAGATATCCACGAGACTGCTGCACCAATGTTGCGGGCGCTGTTCGCGAAAATCCACAAAGAGAAAACGCCACAAAAGATCGCAGAAAACGAATATCTGATGAAATGTGAGTCATCAGAGGTGCATTGACGCTACCAGTCTCTCATACTCATAGAATCATCTCACTTTCATAAAGGTATCATGCGGGTGGTCCTTACAGCTCGTCAGACGCTCATCCCTATCTTCCAAGATGTCCTAACGAACCTTGTTGGGATATTGAATGAGATAAGCAAGAATCCGAGCAACCCAACATTCGACCAGTATTGCTTTGAGAGCATCGCCGCACTACTTCGGTATGACTTGCTGATCCACTGCATATGATTTTATGGCTGATCTCAAGCGATTTCTCCAGGTTTACCGTCACCGGGAACGCGACTACTCTTTCTGCCTTCGAGAATATTCTCTTTGAGAGTGTACGAACAGTACTACAACAGGATATCGATCGTACGTTCATCATGTCATGATTCTCATAGCTCTCTTCGCAAATCTCAGCATCTTGAAACTTCTATCAGAATACGTACCATATGTGCTACAAATCGTCGCGCAGATGCTCGAAATGCACGCTACCGGCGAATCCATCCCACCAATTTACGCTTCTCTATTCCCTCTTCTCATCACACCCGTTGTCTGGCAGCAAAAAGGCTCCATACCGCCTCTGGTTCGACTCATCAAAGCCTACCTCTCCAAAGACTCCGCCACCATTGTTGCCTCAGGCACGCAGATTCCACAAATCCTCGGCGTTGTCCAGCAACGTCTTATCCCCTCGAAGTTGAATGACAACTACGGATTTGACGTCCTCGAGGCCTTGGCCACATATATTCCTCAAGAAGAGCTTGGAAAGCATTGGAAGGCAGTGCTTCTGATGCTTATGAATCGTCTACAGACAACCAAGACAGAAAAATATCAGGGTCTCTTCGTGAGGTTCTTATGCTTCATGATGGCTTTGGAGAAGCCGGCTCTTTTGCCATCATTCACGGTTCGTGCGGTTGAGGAGATTCAGCCTGGGTAAGTGTATAATATCTGGTTATGCTATATGACGCGACTCTCTTGCAGTCCTACTGATGGACCACTACTGATCTGACCTCTCATCGGCCACATTAGGTTATGGGTCAACGTTGTCACCGGCATCATTGTCCCCCAAATGCCGCACTTCCGTCAACGAGATCGCAGACTAGTTGGTGCAGGGGTGACACGTCTTCTCTTATCTGAAGAGATGCTTGTCGCACCCCAGATCAATACCTGGTCTGTACAGATCTCTTTTTTCGGTGTCTCTTTGTTCACTCATGATCTTCCTGTCCCAACTATCGCTTTCGCCCTTTGTTGGGATCTCTTCTCATAGGGCGCCACTTCTCGTCGCCCTCCTTCAGCTCCTTAGCGTCCCTGAAGCAGGGGTTTCCATCTCCGAGCCTGCGAATGCGAACGTCGCTGCAGACGCCGACGTCCTTTCTGCTATCGACCACGAAGAGCAGACGGCGGGCTACCAGGCCGCGTATGCCCGCCTCGCCGCGTCAGAGACGACTACGGCCGATCCAGTCGCATATGTGGGGACAGATGTTGTGGCCTGGATGAAGGCCCAGCTCAGTGAAGCCGCTACCAGAGATTCGAGGGTGCAGCAGCAACTGTCGGTGGTCGGAAGACAGACCCCTTTGTTGACCAAAATCCTGGGATGAAGGATGACATTTATCGACTAAAAACAAAATTGGATAATGATAGATACCAGTGCTGTTATACTTGTAATGGATGCATCATCGATCGCCTAAGTGTCCTCTGAAGAGTGTCCGGAGTTCGCCTCTGCATCGCCTTCAGGAGCCGAAGCACGTGCAAGGGGCAGCGCATTCTCACTGGCTGACTTGATGAACTGCAATGCTGTGGCCGGAGCTCTATCAAACAAAACAGATGGAAAAGGCTTCCTGCGTCGTCAGATTTTGGTATTGATTCGGTGGCCACAGTGTCGCATAGGGTTGGGAAGATTGGGCCATGTCAAGGAAAAAAGATTGATTGCTATGAATGAAGGTCTTTTACCGACATATGGGGTGAGAGGTACGAAAGAAGGCTTCGCATGTAGGAGATAGATGGACCCAGCACATTCAAGGTGGTCCACACCGCGAGACGATGTAATCCTTCAAGCGCTTCTGTTCAACACCGCCAACACCCTCCATTTGTTCTGGTTCGAGACCATCTTCATTGGTCTAAAGAGAGTGGTTAAGGCAAGGAGGCCTTGTAGAAATGATAGGATTCTTACCCGATTTCGGTCAGCTCCGGCTTCTATTAGTAGTATGGCTACGTCTCCGTGTCCAGATTCCATGGCTAGGTGGAGTGGTGTATTACCTAGAGAAGTGAACATAAGATAAGGAGAGGGCAGATCAGGGAATTGGCACTAACCGACGCGATCCGCTGTGTTCAACCTCGTCTTTGGTAGTTTGAGTTCAGCGGGAGGAGACAGGAGAAGCGAAACGAAGGCGGAGGAGTTTGTGGTGGCTGCACGATGTCTGTGGTTGGGGACTGGCATGAGCCGTTAGAAATCATGGTTTACATTGGGAAACCATACAAGGGATGTTGGTTTGCTCGATCCTTAGCGTTGATCTGGGAATGGAGATATGTCAGGATGAGAATTCCGGATGCAGTATCAAAAACGAGCTCACATCAGCACCACGGTTGATGAGGGTACGCCCAATCTGGAAGGTTTATGTCAAGCATTATGATGGAGAACCCTGCAGGCTACAAAACAATGCTAACCTGCACCCGGCCTTTCGAAGCAGCATAGTGCCTGGCCAATGGCTCAAAATCAGGATCGAGTTCATTGGGGAGCGAGAGCGAGAGCTTACAGAGCCGTTATACCCTTGTCGTTCGCAGCTTTGACATCTGCACCATTGCCGATTAGTTCCTCAATGACGGGTTCAAAACCTGCGCTGACTGTTGGAGCGAACAGTAAGTGAACCGAGACTTCCTCAGCAACACGGGTTCATCTCACCAGCAATCATGAGAGGAGTCCAGCCCATTTCATCCCGGGCATTGACATCTGCTTTCTGGTCAAGGAGATATCTTGTACTGTCCAATGAGCCAGTCGATGCTGCGGTGTGCAGAGGCGTCCGCCCGTCCTTAGAGGGGGAAGAACACGTTTATAGATAATCATTAGCTACCGTATGTCATTTACTTACAGCATCTTTAGCATTCAACAGCGAAGCATTAGCTGTCAGCAGGCTCCGGACTAAGGAGGCCTGATCTGTGCGGGGCGCCAGATGAAGTTAGAACAGCGGCAAAGTATCCTATGGGTGACTGATACATGCTTTGTTGGGCCGCATTATGAATCGACAGTGTAGACATCTTGCTGGAGGCAGAGAGTAAGGCTCTCAACCCAAGGTACGCGTATGCTTTGGTCTAGTTTGGACCGAGGATCGGGATAAACAGCTGTCAACGACCACTCATGGCTTCGTCCTCCAGCTCCTCAGCACCCAAGGCCAAACGAGAACATGTGTTGCTTCCGTTCTTAAAACAGCAGTCAGAAGCTTCTCTATCAAACCTTTATAAAAGTCCTTCGTCATGTTTGTCTGTCTATCGGTACGGCCACTGCTCGAACTCTTGCTGTGTTTCCGTGCCCATACTTAGGTGGTCATGAGAATTCAGTCTCTTGCATGCGCTCGAACGACAAATAGTCATCTCCCTTGTGTGGCTTGATAATCCCACGTCAAGGGACTCATTAGCGTCTTGGGTGAGGCAGACCAAAGAAGCACGCAGGTCTGTTTGCCTCGCCAGTGAGAGAGACGCAAGAGTGTTGTTAACTGCCGTGGTAGGCTTTGGGACCGATCCCTTGACACATTATCACGCCTCCGACTAATAGTCCTCACGGATACATCCATGAATCTCAATGCTCAGTTCCGAACACATTTCAGGATCGCTCTACAGGGAGGGTGGGTGTTTTATGCTCAGTTTATGGATCGCAATTTGCTCAATTTTCCGACGGATCTCTTAGTGGAAACCATCGTTCATTTGGAGTCCCATCATCGGATAAAGTCGAGAAGGAGGGGAAAGATGGCAAGAGACCACCAGTCACTATCGAGTTTCTAGATAACCACACGGCACAAAAATGGGAGGTGAATCATGACCGTTCTTTCCTCTCCGATTTATGATGCTCAAATCTTAGCAGACAATTCTGCATTTCCTTGTTTCCTCTGGTTCAGGGAACGACACCCGCCCGTCCGATGGTGTCTTGTTTTTACTTCTCAGAGGAGGACTTATGGCACCTATCAGGTTCGGTGCTGTATTTCTATCTTTGCTGCTTTGAAACTGAATGTCTCTCACTAGCCCACAGTCTAGTCAAATGACAATCACCTCCAGAGGGTTCCAGTTCCTTCTGCAGCCGCCCCATGAACAATTATGGGATCTTCTGCAGCACTCGTTGGAGCTTTGTGAGGTAAATCTGCGCCCACCATAGTCCAACTCCCCAGAGCTGATGAGGACCATAGGAGCGTGGTATGATCGTCGTAGATGTGTTAAGCCTACTCCTCATGCTGTCCACGATGGAGCTGGGTCAGGTTCGTTGAAACGATCCATTCGCTTCATTGATAAACCGACCTTCTCTGAGCTTCTTGAGTGTAGGACTACTCGACTGAGCTTCTAACTGCCACTCAAATCGCCTTGCTTGAGGATCTCCGTGATTATGGACTGGTCTGGCAACGAAATGTGCGTAGTGCATCTCGATAAAACGGCACTTATCCCCCTCAATCCGTGCCTGCCACTTATTTGCTTCTCCCGTAGTCCAAATCACGCCGATTCTACCCAACGCGGCTCGCAACCACCCTGACCTCCGCGCTACCATCCCTCATTCCCTCAACACATTCCACCTCAACTGCATCTACTTCCACCAGCAATACCGCTTCCTCTTCAGCCTTGTCTGGAGCACTGGCTGGTGGTGCTGGACATGAGCAGGGTGGATTCATCATCATTGAAACAAACTATCGACTGTATGCGTATACTGGTTAGTCAAAGTCGTTTATCTCTTGATGAAAATCCATGCTTAACTGCAGTCTCTCTTGATATCACTACATAGATAACGCTCTCCAGATTGCTGTTCTCAACCTCTTTGTTTCTCTTCGGACTCGATTCCCCAACCTTGTTGTAGGCGCTCTGACAAGAGAGTCTGTCAATAATGCACTGAACAATGGGATAACTGCGGATCAGGTAAATCTAATGATGTTCTATTGGATCTTCTGGGCGGGCGCTGACGACAGCGGTCTCCAATATAGATTATCAGCTATCTGACAACACATGCCCATCCCCATATGAGAAAAAATGTACGCAGCTCTCTTTGATCGCTTCTCCCTAGCTCCATCTCATACGTTTATGGCGTAGAACCCTGTCATATCTTCGACAGTCCAAGATCAGATTCGAATCTGGGAGAATGAGCGCAATCGGGTCAAGACAGAGGACGGTACGTCTCCTTCACCTCTTCTTGCCAAAAAATGCCTCATCAATATGCTCTTTAATAGGCTTCCTCTACACAGAGTTCACCTCTGAGGCCGACTTCCTCGATACTCTCCACTATGCGAAACAGAATGATGCTGTGGTCTGGGAGAGCCGCAAGGATCTCATGTTTTTCGTGACAAGTACGGGACACGAGGTCCTTCGAGCGTATATTAAGCGCAAGTCCGAACAGCAAACTATGATGGGGACAAGTGCAGCGAGCGGAGGTTTATATCAGTACTAGAACAAGTGCTTGCCGTAGCTTGTGCTAATCTTCTGGGAATAAACAATCCCAAAACAATCCATGTCAAGCTGGTATCAATGCCAGACCAAATTTCAGGATCGAGACTCCCATCATAAAGGGGCGTTTGGTAGCTCTAGTGGAAGCCGCTCGATGAGACGGTATTAAGCGCCGCAAATCCGTCAAAATGAGCTTTGTTCCATGACTCAGAACCGCTATCTTGGGCGGACCAACATCTGGCAATGACAGCGGACCTATTCTGCGATGAAGCTATGACAAATAGCAAGATGGGATTGGGCTGCATCTGAATCTACCTGACAGTATCAAATCACCAGGCAGTTTCTGAACTGTATAGGATCCATGGAGCAACATCTGAGCTACCTACTTACTGCAGGTTTTGATTAAGGGAGAGGAGATACTTGAAGGAGTCTAAACGGCTAGAGTTACCGACCTAGCTATCGTTACTCGCGATGGTGATACGTCCCCGCAAATCAGGCGCGATTGCCTCTAAACGAGCGGTAGTTATGGCTAACTTTGGTATGATAACGGATAGGAGAGGTCGTTGGTGTAAAAGCTGGACTACAAATCCATCAATCTGCGAGCGCATACCATGGAAGGCAGGGTTGTTTGAAAGTTGCATATTTTGCCCATATTCCTGGAATTTCTCGTAACATAGAAGCCGAAGCGAGGGAAAAAGTCGTTGTGTATGGCCCGAAATGATAACATCTTGGCTAACAGACGTCTGGGGGTCAAGAAGTATGTTCAGAAAGACCCCCCAGGTGTGGAGCTCGAGGGGAGGGAGGTGAAGTACTTCGACAGAAGGCATCATTTGATGCGGTGGAATGTTCCTGAGGCCAACTCCGGGTAGCGATATTTGACCTTTCAGTGAGACCGTTAGGGCACGAGGAAAGGTTTCGGGTTGCAACATCGTCAAAAAGGCCATGCCTTTTGTTATGATGTGTGAAACCTGGGGAGCGGAAATCAGAGGAAGGATAAGATTGTTGTCAAACTCGAGCGTCTCCATGTTGGGAAATTCAGAGGGTGGTAAGGGTGCGTCAAGTCGCACTGCACAGTTGAGGACTAGGTGCCTAACTTGCGACAAACGTGGAAGAGTGGAGAGTCTCAGAGGGAGGTGGCTTTCAAATGTGAATTCATCCAGACTCTCCAAGGGTATAGATGTGAACGTCCTGTCGTCAAAATCCTTCACCCTCACACGACGAAGTCGAGGAGCGTATAATGGTGTCAGAAAAAGGCCCGCCGCATTGATTGTAGCACCAGCAGGGGCTTGGGGGTGGGCGTGAATTCGATCAATCGAATCCGCGACAAAAGTTGCGTTCTCGAGTAAAGGGAAATTGTTGGGGAATGGAACGATAAGATTCAATGTGTGTAATGTCGCCCACACATAAAGGGAACGGCATCGCACCAATCCTGGTACAACCGCCTCCCATGTAGCTGGCACTCGAGCCGGCTCTTGGATATGTACGAAGATGTCCAAAGGTTTGGCTTTCGAGTGGTTAATACACACTTCTATGAAGGCTGGAGTGGTATCCAAGGATGATCCGTTGAGCTGGATGTCCAATATTGACCACAGATTCGCGTTCGCGAAGGCAATCTCTCGCCATCTTTTAGATACGGAGGTGATGACAACACGTAACCCATCCCATTCATTACGAGGGGGATCGATAGAGGCCTTTGGCATATTTCCTAACATGATGAGGTGTAAATTCGCCAAACTCCAAGCAATGCCGAAGACATGAGAGATGAGTTCGTTTGGAAGGCTGTCCACAAGCGAAAGCTAGGAAACGGAATGCACTACTTTGAGCGTGATTGGGGGAAAGGAGGGTGTGAGGGACGTGTTGACATACCTGAGTCATTGCGATAATAGCGCTGTTGTCTCACGCCGTCTGTTGGGCTCTGTTCACCTCTATTTTGATATTCGGGTGAATAGGTAAGAAAACGCTAATTACTTGATCTAATTGATAACTAACCTCAAGATCATCTGCCAAAGCCTTACCAGCGCCTCCTATGCGACACGAGCGGACTGAAGTCTCGAGTTCAGCATCGCTATTAGCGACACGCTCGCGCAACTCCGGCGCAAGAACCTCCATACGGCCAGGCGTCATGATCGCATCCGTCACAACCACTGAGAGTAATGGACGTTGCCGTAGAAGTTGAATGAGAAGCCCGTCAAGATATTGACGGACAGTATTGAAGTGAGCCTCGTCAGGGCCAAGAAAAGTGGTGCTGGAAACTTCCTTGCAGTATAATATACGAAGGGAGGGGAAAAACTTCACTGGAGGATGATGTGGAACACCTGCGTCGGTACCAGCCGTATTCGGGTCAAGTAACATGGAGACGGAAATGCGCCAAGAGTTCAGGTCTTGCAGAGGGAGGCGAAATATTTCGACGGAAGGCATCAGCTGATGTCGTGGGGCGTCTTGAAAGCCGTACAGAGGCCATATTGCCAAAGTGGAATGCTGGAGTTCGACCTCGCGAACATTCGGAAAGGTCTCGGGCTTTAACATTCGTGAAAACCCCATCCCTTGCGCTGCGAGGCGGAGGAGCTTGGGAGCCGTTATCAGATTGACTACAAGATCATTGTGGAGCTCGATGGTCCGGAGGTTGGGGAGTTCTAGAGGTTTGAATCCCGCTTCCCTCGGGAAGCGGCAGTTGAGTACCAGGTGGCGTACTTCACGCAAACGTGCAAGTATCGAGGGTTTAAGGATGATATTACTCTCGAATGTGAAGTCGTGCAGATTCTCCAAGGGGGAGGAAGAGAGCATCCCTTCTTCCAAATCCCTGAATCTCAAACGACGGAGTCGAGGTAGGGATGAGGGAGTTGAGAAAATGTCGGAACTGAGGATGCCGCGCAAATGGTCGTGAACCAGTCCGCCAGCTGTAAAGTTCGCTTCCTCGAGCAAATCTAAATCCTTGGGCAACGGGGACATGCCATGGAAGGCCTGAGAGGGCACAAGGAGATGAAGAGAACGACACCGTCGCAGTGCTGGAGCAATTGCCTCCCATATGGCGAGAATTCGTGTCGCTTCATGACCGGATAGGGAAATGTCGAGAGGCTTGGTGCTCGAGTACTTCAAGCAACTTTCTACGAAGGCCTTCGGCGTGTCGGAGCTAGAGCCCATGAGCCGGATGTCAATAATTGACCAAAGCTCTGCTGTAGAATAGGCGATTTCTCTCCATGACCTAGACACAGAAGTGATGGTGACGCGGAACCAGTCCCTATAGGAGTCGCGGCCCTCGATCCCAGCCAAGGGATTGGCAGACCATGGGGGATGGAATTGAGAACGAGTGAATGCGTAGAAGCTTGGGAAGTCACACCCGAGTGTGAAAACGTGAGAAATGAGTTCGATGGGCAGACGATCCATCCAGAAAACTACAGTATGAGGTTGCCTCGGCGTCAGTTCCAGCTGGTAGTGCAGTCGAGGAATAGTCTCTTACTGAACCAAGGGGAGCCAGTAGGATGAAGACGAAGAGCCGTTGAACACCGGTTCAGGATGGGCCCATCCTATAAGTGAGCCGGTAGCGGCGGCAAGTGCCACCGTGCTCTTGCACATCACACTGTGGGAACATGAACTCGAAATGAATGCTTTTGCTATCGTACGAAGCACAAGGGCCAGCAGCTTAAATCTTATCCTAATTTTTATTATGGGCGGGGGGATAAATCCACTCAATGATTGATTGGGTATAACAGGAGACCGTATTGGGCTCTGAGGAAAAGCCTGGATACTTTTAGGCTCCAGCGAAAGGCCGAATAGGTTGATCCAGGTGTGTAGATCGTTCCAGAGCTATGCGCCAATCGATCACTAATAATAGTTCCCTCTTTATATTTGATTTGTCCTTAGCCCAAAAGGAGCATCGCTGTTGGCAACGCGCCCTCGCATCTCAGGTGCAAGAGACTCCATACGATCAGGAGTCATAATCGCAGCTGCCACTACAATGGAGAGCAATGGCCGCTGTCGCAGAAGCTGAATGAGAAGCTCGTCGATATACTCGTGGATTGTTTCAAAGTAAGGATCATCAGGAGATGGAAAACTGGTATTGGCTGTCGCATTTCCGCCTACTTCCTCGCAGTATAACGTCCGAAGGGCAGGAAAAAGCCGTGATGGAGGGTGTGGTGAAGGGCCAGTGTTAATATCAGCCGTCCCTGAATCAATGAGTATGGAGAGAGAGATGGCCCAGGTGTTGATATCTTGAGCCGGTAGGCGAAATACTTCCACGGAGGGCATGAATAGATGTTGCGTTGGCAAATCACTCTCTTCGGTTTGAGAGCCCTCCCAGCTCGTAGGCCAGATTGACCGACCAGAAGACCGCGATGTGATTTCACGAACACGCGGGAATGTGTTGGACGCCAGCATCGGTATAAATCCCAATGCTTTCGTCGAGAGGTGCAGGAGATTGGGAGCACGAATGAGTTCCGCTACAGTGTCGTCACCAAACTCGATGCTCTCGAGATGGGGAAGGGCTATAGGTTTGAAGCCCAACTTGCGAGCAAAGCGGCAGTTGAGCACAACATGCCGTGCTTCGGACAAACGTGCAAATATTGCGGGCCGGAAGATGGTACTATATCTTTCGAATGTGAACTCGCATAAGCTCTGCAAGGGAGCAGATTCAATCATGCCTTCATACACATCTCGTAATTTCAAGCGACGAAGTCGAGGTAGGTGTGAGGAGGTTGAGAAAAATTTTGCACCTGTGATGCCAACGTCATACTCTGATATATCGAATGTGAAGTCTGCCTCTTCGAGTAAATTGAGTTCATTCGGAAGCGGCGTGGTGTAATACAGTGCCTCAGAGGGTATGATCATATGGAGAGACCGGCATCGGAGGAGTGCCGGAGTGATCAACCTCCAGATGGTCATGATTTGCGCTATGTCAGCACCATAGAGAAAAATGTCCAAGGCTTTGTTTTTCGAGTGTCGCAAGCAGATTTCTACGAAGAACTCTGGTGTGTCTGATGCAGATTCCATAAGCTTGATATCAATGAATGACCACAACTCCGCCGTAGAGTAGGCGATCTCCCTCCATAACTTGGAAACGGAGGTGATGGCGATACGGAACCGATTCCAAACCGGATCGCGATTATTGATCCCCTTCAGTGGATCAGGGCTCCATGAGTGAAATTGAGAGCGAACAAATGCCTCGAAGCCCGCAAAGCCGCATCCGAAAGTGAAGATGTGGGAAACGAGCTCAATCGGAAGGCGATCCATCGTGGCTTTGCTATATCATCAATCGAGAAGAATATTGATCGGTTTGTAAATAAATCATTGGGCCGAGAAGGAGTATTACTTTACCCAGGCCAGTTAGTGAGACGACAACAACTGTTGGTTGGAATCCCTTGCACTCGCAAAAGATCGGTTTCGGAAACTTAAGCGCCGGACCTCATTCAGCCATGTGGATGAGTGTATAGCCAACGATTTTATTAAAACACCAAAACTAAGAGTATGGAAGATCATTCTTTTTGACATTCATGGGCGAACGGAAACAATAATTGATCTGGGCCAAGATGACAAGAGTGCTTCCAAAGTGGTTTGTAGCAGATTCTCTTGCACTCAATAAATGATGCTGGGATCCTGAACTTTGAATAGTTCGTTCCATATGCATGCGTATATATGGGTGTATGTGAAGACCTTCCCTGTACAGTCAAAGTCTCCCACCCCCTAGCGTCTTGTCGCTGTTGGCTATTCGCCCCCGAAGGTCTGGTGCAAGTGCATCCATACGGGCAGGGGTCACGATTGCATCTGCTAGCACAACGGACAGTAACGGCCGTTGTCGTAAGAGCTGAATTAAAAGCTTGTCAAGAGGTTGGTGAATTGTATCGAATTGAGGATCATCGTGACGCGGGAAAGCGGTGTTAGCAATGCGATATCCACCAACTTTCTCGCAGTATAACGTCCGAAGGGAGGGGAAAAGCCGGGATGGAGGATGAAATGAGCTGCGCCTACCAATACCAGCCGTGTCTGGGCCAAGGAGCATAGAGAGGGTTATCCGCCACGTGTTGATATCTTGTGGCGGTAGACGGAATACCTCAACAGAGGGCATAAACTGATGCTGTAACGTTACTTCTGAGTGGAGGGGCTGCCAGTTCGTAGACCATACCAACAACCCGGAATTCCGTAGCTCGAGCTCGCGGGCACTGGGAAACGTATTGGGCTTTAGCATTGGGGCAAAGCTCATCACTGGCGTTTTGAGGTGGATGAGGTTGGGGGCACGAATAACATCCACAATGGCCTCGTCGGAGAATTCGATAGATTTGAGCTGAGGAAGATCTAGCGGCTTGAAGTCCACTGCGCGAGCAAAGCGGCAATTAAGCACTAGGTGCCGTGCATTGCGTAAACGCGTAAGAATCGAGGGATCGAAAGTCTTGTGGCTCTCGAATGCGAACTCGTGTAAGCCCTCTAGGGGAGCGGAGGTGAGAATGAGATCGTGAAGATCTCTGCACCTCAACCGACGAAGTCGAGGTAGGTGTGACGGCGATTGGAAAATAGCCGTACTCCAAACCCCGCTATCATAACCTGATAGATCGGCCGTAATGGTTGCTTCTTCGAGCAAGCTCAGGTCCTTTGGCAGTGGTGTGACGAAATAGAATGCCTCGGAGGGTATAATGAGATGAAGAGACCGGCATCGTGGCAGCGCTGGAGTGATGGCCTCCCAGAGATTCATAATTCCTATCGTTTCCGCGCCATACAGGAAGATGTCGAGAGGTTTGGATTTCGAGTGTTTTAAGCAGAGTTTTGCGAAGTGAGACGGCGTGTCTGAGCGAGCTCTCATGCACCTGATCTCAAGGAATGACCATAACTCTGCCGTAGAGCAGGCAATTCCTCTCCATGTCTTGCAGACAGAGGTAATTGTGACGCGGTATCGATCCCAACTTGGATCGTGATCTTCGATCTTTCTCAACGGATAACGGCTCCATGACTGGACGCGAGAATGAACAAACGCATGGAAGCCTGCAACGTCACACCCAAGGGTGAAGATATAGGAGATAAGTTCTATTGGGAGGCGATTCATTGCAGATTAACAGTGCCTATAGAAGGAATCACGCCCAGTGAGTCTCTGGGAAGCCAGCTCCAAGAAGTAGCATTAC
Organism: Clavulina sp. PMI_390; assembly: GCA_015039315.1. Taxonomy (NCBI): domain Eukaryota; kingdom Fungi; phylum Basidiomycota; class Agaricomycetes; order Cantharellales; family Hydnaceae; genus Clavulina; species Clavulina sp. PMI_390. The sequence goes on from WIDE01000095.1 coordinate 101,458, forward strand.
CGGAGGCAGGTAATGTTTGCCACGAATCTAGAGATAAGCACCCAGATCTCCTCGGGAGTGGCCAATCCCTTGTCAACAAACATCGGCAATCGCGTGACGTAGTATGGTAACAGTCCCCAGAAAGTTCTTGCACTTTCTGTCCGTACTCTTAACAACGACGCTTTACGGCTAAACCGACGAACTTGCAGCATCATCGCTTCGCCCAAGAGTCGACAACATGTTTGGATGTCTCGTTGCTGGTCGCCTTTTGTACGTCGCGCACCTCCGCATCGCATGAGATCTGACGAGAAACGAAGCGAATACCTCGTGATGGCGTAGGCAGACGAATCTGGTTCAGATAGATGAGACCCAAGGAATGTTTTCAATACCCAATCCTGAGAGGTTCGTCCTGCCCGTCCTTACAAACAATGCACGATCTTGCTCTGACGCACTTCGCTGGTGGGATTCAGTATAAACCATCTGTGTATCTTCCTCCTCGGGACAGGTAAGCGCGATCCACTCCCAATATCTAGTTTCGCTGCTCACCTTTGAGGTCATTCTCCTTGTCCTCAACCTGCAGTGCCATTTCCGGACGGCTACGGCGCAACGGTACATTTGCATATGCCTGGGAAGGGGTTCCAAGTTCTCGGAATGTGAGCGAGCTAGTTGTGTTACTTTCTTCCCTTGCTTACGACTCGTTCAAGGAGCTAACGGTATTCTCGTTTGGCGTTCCTACCCTGCCCTACACCGCCTGCCCGCTCTCCCTATCCTCCAGGATATCAAACGATAAACCTTCAGCCATCTTCCGACTCAAGAACGCAGGCTATTCTACCCAGAACACATCCAATATCCATACCATGTCCTCTGCTAGTGACAGCGATGCGATCATTGGGCTCAGTATCGAGCCTCTCGAGGCTGTATACGCCAATGTCGCGCATCTGCAGAACCCCGCTGCTCCAGGGGCTGGGTCGATGGTGCTGTCCTTGTCTACCTCCGGAAATTCTAGTGCAATAGCACAAGACCCAACGACGCTCGCAAAGAAGATCGTGGAGAACTTGATCAACTTCCTTAGTTCATTTGAAGCGACCAATGGGGGTGTCTTCATTCGCTTGGCGGATTTGACGAGGTGGTATGAAAAGTTTATGGCGAAGCTGCAAAATTCTGGGCTGTCATTTTTGGATGCAGCATGATATTACTATCATCGGACGTGTATCATATATGTCGCCTGTGTGCAATCACCCAATCAAGGATTCTCTCAGTGTCATTCGTCAGACAAAGAACAGAAATATAGTGGGCAGTTGAATTATTTTAGTTGAGATGTACAACGATGAGATGTCATGGAGCCTGGGCGGCTGCTTCGATAGCAGCACTTGGCGTGACGCTGCGACTAGGTGCAGCAGAACTTGTTGGGCTCCCCCCTCCATCCCGCTCTCCGCCGCTGGCGGTACCACCAAGTGCCGCATACCGTCTCACATTAGTTGATCCTACGCCAGTAACAGCTATCGCAGATGACGATCCCCACAACAATGGGAGCCAAGCTAGGAACCGCTTCCACAGCGAGCCGCTGGCCTCTGCCATCGCCCGCTCGCTCCGCCGTCTCTCAAACGCATCTCGATACCGCTCGTATGACTCTCGGAAGTGCTTATCCACGCGAGAGGTGAATATAAGCTCGCCGCGAGGGTTTGCGGACGGTGGAATAGGTGGAATGGTTGTCCCTGTGCTGCGCTTCCCGCCGCTGGCCGGGGTCGGAGAACGTGGAGGCGAGGGTGTCGTGGGACGGCTGCGTGTGGCGGCTTTGGATCCAGGACGAGAGGGAGAGGAGGGTGCAGATGATGATGGCGCAATTGTGGAGGGTGGAAGGATAAGGGAGAAAGGCCAAGGAGCTCGGGGAGGGGCGGTCCGCACATTCAGATACATGTTAAATGATCGAAGCGCTTTGTTCGCATGGGGTACGTATCTAATGCGGGGAAAAAGAAGGGTGATCGTTAGTGATATTGGTAGGAAGATCAGGGGGGCTGTGATGGTATGGTAAAGTTGTTGGATCCTCGGAAGCAAGGGGGATCGCGCGCGCGTTGGCAAAGCTTGGTGATGCGACTCACCGGTTCGCGTAACCTATCTTCTCGGCATATAGTCCCGAAGCGTAGAATAGGAACAACGTAATGACCGCAATGCAGAAGGCGGATTGGATCATGTATGGAGGGACGATAATGTCGCTTTGGGGAGCATAGTACGGGATGTGGCGTATGAGCTGGTTGAGGGGCCATAGAATTACATTTGTCGACAGTATAGCATCACATGCTAGTATAACGATAGTCACAACGAGCTGGATGAGCAGAACTTTAGAAAGGAGTCAGTTCTGATTGGTCCGAGGTTTCCTGGCATGGAGATGCGGGGTTTATGGTGGCACACAGCAGAGCCGCTCACATTGGTATTTTCGCTTCCGCCTTCTTAGGCGAGCGGCATTAGTCTTGAGGCGCTCTTCAAATAATAACAAATCTCGGTACGTGGCAGCATCTGCTGCTGGTTGGCCAGGCTTTGGGGTGGATGTTCGTGACGCACGCTTCATATGGAAAGTCACGATCACGTGATCATCAATATTTCTCTTGGCGAATCTCCCTTGATTTGTTGTTGCGTCTTTCCAAAGTTGATTCGGACGAGTCTCCATCCGTAGACGAGCCCCGAGGTTATAAAATCTCATTCTACGGAGCATCTGAGATCTATTTTTGTGATGGGTTCCACATCCTTGGCCTGTACGCTCTGAGCCCGTCTGGCCGGTTCGAGTTGACCGAGACGCATTGCGACGCCGAGAAACCCCCTCTGCCACGTTGTGATCAAATCAACTTCGGAAATGAGATGAAGAAACTCTCTCAGACTGCCGTTTAGAAACTTGCGACATCTCCCCGACCCTTCTATCACCGTCTTGGAATTATTCTTTCTCGGATCGGTCGGAGAAATCATTCGCTGGGGGGTCGCTAACGCTATAATCGAGGGATTCTGTGCGGCGTTGTGAAAGACTCCAAGCCTTACCCCTCACTCCTCGTCTGCACTCCACCATGGTGCAGCTTCGAGTATTGGCGTTTCTCTCGTTCGTGACTTCGCTTTTCGTCGGTTCTGCGTATGGGCAGCAATCCTATGCTTGGACGGATCCCGATACCGGTACGATTCAATTCACGAAGCTGTCCGGGAGAGTCTCCCTGAACCTCCCAATCTTGCAGGAATCCCCTTCCAGACCTACCGTGATCCTGTTCATGCGAGTATTACACATGCTCTCGCCCTGTTTCTTTGGCGCGATGAAGCTGATCCCAGTATCTATTCACTAGGGATTCCAAATTTCCACGGTCTTCCCCGCCTCAACCACCTCTACTGAGTTAATTCTCCAATGGGAGGTCCCGAATGCTATTCTCTGGGCAGGCATGACTTTGGGTGCCGGAATGAACAGTAACTTGCTTGTCCTTGCCTGGCCTTACAACGGCGGAATCTTGTCCTCTCCTCGCTATACTACGTATGACGGTTTCTCTCTGCGTCTTGGGTGGTAGACTGACTATTCCTGTTGTTGATAGGAACTATGATGTACCGACACCTTATGCTGGTCCGACATTCACCACAATCTCGGCGGGAACCTACATCAACAGTGAGTATATAATTCGATGAATGTACTCTTGAGCAAACTCTCAAACCAATATACGCAACTAGGCACCCATTGGAAATGGACTATGCGATGCCAGAACTGCACCAGCTGGCTGTCCGGCAGCATGGATCAGACAAACCAAGTTTTCGGTATGCCATCAACGGGAGTCCCTCGAGATCTTGAAACTAACTGTACGCCTATGTACAGGCTGGGCTGTTTCTACTACCAACGCAGTCCTGACTCCTTCCTCGACCTCTACCAGTCTCGTTGAACACGATGATGGTACGCATATAAGCCTCGTTTGCATCTCATATCAGTGGAAACTCACAGACTCCCTTCCTAATTCGTGCGTTAGATGGTCTGTGGGACCACAACACTGGAGCTTGCCACGACTCCAACTACAACACCTATCTCACCGGTTCTGGTACTGGCGTCACCCACTCGACCACTTCAACAACGACAACTACTAGTTCTGCTGTTGTGACGACCACCGTTGCTGCGTACGACTACATCGTTATCGGTGCTGGTCCTGCTGGTATCGTGGTGGCTGATCGTCTCACTGAGAATGGGAAGAACGTTTTGCTTCTGGAGAAGTACGCACATGGCTTGGCGCTGCCTCTGATCCCTTTATTGACTTCCCTCGTCTTTCCAGGGGCGGACCAACAACCCTCTCGACCGGTGGTACGAGAACACCCCCGTGGAACCCTACCACAAACCTCACGGTTCGTCCTCTTCCTTCGAACACGGCCACTGTGCCTGATTCATGCGCCCATCTCTTTCATCACACAGCTTTACGACATTCCTGGTATGTTCGAAGCCGAATTTGATGTCACTCCAGCTCCTTGGTGCACGGATGTGTCGCCATTTGCCGGGTGTGGTGTTGGCGGTGGTAATGCCATCAACGGAGAGTAAGTTGTTGTTTTCACCATCTCATGGTGGCCTTCGTATCTGCGTACGGTGATATACTCACATTCAATACTGCATCTTCGTTCTCGGCCAGGCTCTATTGGATGCCAACAGACGCAGAGTTCGATACCTCGAATGGCTGGCAAGCCGGTTGGCAGACGCCAAACACGCAGATCAGCGCAGTCCTGGCTAGACTCCCTTCGACGAACCTACCCTCTGTGGACGGTGTTCGATACTACGATGAATCTTACAACATCACGTCACAGTTCCTGGCCAAACAGGGTTATCAAGCTCTTGATGCCAACTCGGCACGTAATCAGAAGGATGTAAGCTTCTCTGCCAACTGCGTATCTTTCCTACCGCTTGACACTTTTTCTAACCTTCCTTGCATATTCCATTACTATTAGTTCATCTACAGCCATCCCGACTACTACATCAAAAACGGCCAGCGAACCGGAGTGAGTGGCCTCCAATCCATCTATATTCCTAGACTCTTATGATCGGTTTCGTGTTCTATATGTTCTATAGGTCATGGATACTTACTACCAGACGTTCAAAGCACGTAGCAATGCGAAGGTTCTGCTCAATACCGCGGCCATTTCGCTCGTTCGTAGCGGAGGAACAATTACAGGTGTCCGAACCAACAATATCGGGATTAACGGGAACGGAGTGCGTTATCCACTCCTTCGCTCTTGCACGACTCTCTGATCCCCCTTTTGATTATCAAAGATTATCAACCTCACCTCCAAGGGACGTGTGATTGTCTCCAGGTACGTGCGGGTGACCTCTGGCGCAGGAGTTGCGCAAATCATGAAGTTGACTCGATGGTGTATTTAGTGGTGTCTTTGGGACGGCTCGCTTGCTATTCCAGTCTGGTGAGCTCTCCTACCACACCAAATCCACTTACAGCACCTGACTGTATTTGATTCACTCACAAAGGTATTGGCCCCAGCGATATGATCTCCATCGTCGCCAATGATGCTACGGCAAAGAACTACCTCCCTCCATCCTCCCAGTACATCAACCTCCCCGTCGGACAATACGTCACTGACAACCCGAGTGTCAACGTACGCTTTTCCCAATTCATGCCACGCTTGATGCTCATTCTTTCCCGTATAGCTGGTCTTCATTCACCCTAGCGTTAACGACTACAACGACTGGACTACCGCCGTAAGTGCCTACTTGCTCGCCTGACCAAATGGAACCGCGGCTGATGGCAATATTTTATTTATCTCCAGTGGCAAGGTGCCGTCCAAAGCGATGTCACGCTTTACGAGACCAAGAAGTCTGGTATCTACGCCAGCTCATCCCCCCGTTTGAATTCATGGAGGATCTACGGCGGTACTGATGGGATCACCCGATACACACAATCGACTATCCATATTGGTACGTTTGATCTCTGGTTTATTGCTCGCATTCCACGCTCACGCTCACTAAATTGACTGTAGGTGCCTGCTGCTTCACACCGCTTTATGCCTACAACACGTGAGTGAAAATGTTGCAGTCTCCTTAGTGGTAGTCGTGCTCAATTGCTACACATCAAATCTCAGTACTCAGCAGTTCACTGCATCGATTTATCTCTCCACTGGCCTCACCTCCAAGGGCCGCATTGGAATCGATGCCGCCTTCAAGGGACAGGTCCTCACCAACCCTTGGCTCACCGACAGCCACGACACAGCCGTTCTTGCCCAAGCGGCGACGGACTTCCTTGGCCAGTACACGAGCGTTCCGAACCTTACCCTCATTTCCCCATATCTCAACATGACGACAATGACTCAGCACGGTAAGGGCATTCACTGGCTTCTATATAATTTGAAGGATGTTGATAATGATTTAAATTTGTTGTTCGTGATAGTTACCAACACCGTTGCTGGATCCAATCACTGGACTGGATCGACGCGTATGGGTAATTCGTCAGCAACATCTGTGGTTGATGTGAATACCAAGGTCTGGAATATGAATAATCTGGTATGTCCTGGCCAATATGCTTATAGAGGGAGAGATCGTCGCTAACTGTTTCATTCTCAAGTTCATCGTTGATGCTGGTATCTTCCCTGGTCAACCTACTGTAAGTCCAAACCCCTTGATAGGGTAGAACATTGCTGAAATCGGTGATACACTCTATAGGGCAACCCTACAGGTGCCATTCTTGTCGCTGCAGAGATAGCAGTCTCCAAGGTGCGAAATACTGAATAGCTCCACAAACTGCTTCCTGGACACTGATTCCGATTCGCTAGATTCTTGCCCTCTCTGGCGGAGCGTAACTGGGATGTTGCTGTATCTTTCCGCATCCAGAAGTAACTCAAACAACTCTACCGAATTATTTGTGATGTAATTTTGGGGATCAAATCATATGAGAGCCGAATGGTTGTTTTGTGTACTGGCTGCATGCATTGTTTGGTCTTGCTGTCGAGGTTCAGCTTTTGGCGGAGTACTTCCCTCTATCCACTGAGCGCAACGTGAATTCCCCCACAAATATGAAGGTTTTCGATGAGAATGAAGCTGTTGAGACCTTGCGAATGATCGGCGTCTCGGCATCACACGAAAAGATCATCGGTGCTGCGATCACTTCCCCTTGCCCCAGCTGTCCCATACTCATGACCATTTTCTTGAATCTACTGTCCTGACAAATGAATAGAAAGGCTACGAAAACACAACTTCGACATCGAGCGGACGGCATCTGAGCTGCTGAATGCCCAAGATTCTTCGAGCTCTGGAGCAAACGATGATGTGAGTGGCAATGCCACTCTCCGTTTCGAATGGAAACTCGCTTGAAGGGTATATTGACTCAGATCCACATTTAGGATATTCCACCCTTAATATCTTCTGAAGATTTAGAGCGGGAAAAGGAGAATGTAATGCCAACCGCGTCCACTTCATCAGTGACTTTCGCTCCGCCACCACCTCCAACACGTACGTACCTCTATGACTGCGTCCGCTATGCCATTTTTGTAGCCTTTGAGACTCACTCTCATTGCATTTCCAGCCAAAGTCAGAGTGAACGATATCCCTCTGATCGATCTCACCAGGGATGACGAGGATGAGGATTTGCGCAAGGCATTGAGCCTTTCGCTCGGTGAAAACATTAACTCTGGCAATGGGAAAGAGCGTGAAAACACTCCGGTCTTCGGTCCCTCTTCACGAGAGGATCCTGGTCAAAACTGGGCCATGGTCACTGTCTCACAGCAAACTTCCACCGCGACTGCCATAGCGCCACACGATCCTGATGCTGACTTACGACGGGCACTGGATGAGAGCATGAAGATGGAGCTTACCGAAGACTATATGGCCGCCGACTTCAAGTGGAGAGGTGCAGCGACCTGGGAGTAAGTGAATTTCATTCTTTTGTGTACGATCTTCAAACACATAACTCACTACTTTGTGATGTATATATCTTGCTAGAAAATACCTCAAGGACTCGCCTACTTCCGATTGGGCAGAACCTGCTGCTCTCATGACACAAGATACAGACCGGATTTATGCAACCCATCTCCTTCACGCCCTATTCGCCGTACCTCAGTTACGGTCTAGCGTAAAAGCTATTTTCTTTCCCCGCGAGGAAACACATATTCATTGGAGTAAGCCTTTTCTGTAATGAAAGTTTTCTCTTCATTGTAGGTCGATACTAACTAGACGCATTTTGGATAAGAGCTGAATGATCTAAATCAAGTCTTCACGATTCTCGAACACACACAACGCTCTTGGGTGGATGCAACCACACAGATGGCAGCTATTGGAATAATTGAGGGTGCACCCCGTATTGAGCCACCTCTTCCATCAACTGGCAGTAAGTGCACATCAACGTTCGTCGGGCGTCGGAGAGCACTGATGATTTGGCGGTTGTGAAGAACTTCTTGACGCGTTGACTCAGCTAGTCTCAGTGGTTACTATACCCACCAATCAATCGACATCCACCTATCCTAGTGTCGATACCGACTCCCGTGCCTCGTCTCTCCCTGTTCCACCGAAGATCCCCTTCCCGTCTCTCTTTGACAAAACAGTTTCAGTCTCTTCAGAGCACAACGATATATACTCTGCCCTAACGGCATACTTTGAAGTCTCGACTGAAAAGTCTTCGGACGAGGCTGATAAGCCGCAGGGTATGTCGTCAAATTCTAGTATTATCGCGGTCAACAACGGAAAAGGCGATCTATCAGACTCGACAGTGGCTCAAGCGGATAACGAGCAGCCAGAGAAAGAAGTTAATATTACACATGAAGACCCCGGCTCTAGCACTGGGAGTGTCTCCAACTTCGCAGCTACCATCCAAGCTACACCCGGGAATAAAACGCCAGCAAGTGCTTCTCAACGACCAAGCAGTGCATACATCTCCGCCTCCAACGACATTCTCGTCGTCCGTATATCGCGAGATCATTCTACATCTCCCTCGACTTCTGCCGCCGTCCACCCTCCCTTCATTGGTCCTTCAATCGGTCCACAGCAGCAACCACTTGCCGCTGCCATTGCCTCTGCACTAAATCCTGAATCTTCAAACATGAGTGCCCAACACACGCACAAGGAGCCATTTACTTTCCCTGCAGTGCTGCATGTCGATCTATGGGCGCAGGACGAGGAAAGTGCGAAGAGAAGGAAATCACTGAGCGAGGATAATTTGAATAGGAAATCGCGAATCAGAGAAGCACTCAGTAGATTGGGCCTACTCGTTGGGCCTAAGGTAGGTTTCAATCACACACACTCGACCTCCACTAACAGGTACTCTAGGACAAACCAAATCTCCTGATATTGAAGGCATCACTACATTATGCTGAGAATGTTGCGTCAGCAGAGACCGAGGAGAGGAAAGAGAAACACTCGATGGCGGCGAAGAAGCTGCAGGCAGTAATAGCAAGCTTAGAGAAACAAATCGATGGTGGGTGACTGTTTCAAAAACTATTTATACCATTCTAACATTCACTATCGCATCCTTCACATGGGCACGCCTGACAGAGACGAGAGAGACTATACGAGTAGATGCTGAGGCGTTGAAGCAAGCGATCACTCCAGCAGGGGGTGACGACCACTACAAGGTATGCAATCCATATGATAACGAACGATCTTTGCGTATGACCGAGTCCACATGTAGTATCATCTACGTGCAGTGCTTATGCATGACGGACAGTACTCTCTGAAGAGCCTGTACAGCTATGTCTGTGCGCCCAATGGAAAGTGGTGGAAAATTACGCTGGACGAGGTTGTTGAGGTATATAATGTCTCAATTTCCAGCGCTACCGTTCCCAAATACTGACCAGGCTATTTAGGTTGCTGAGGATGTCGTCTTAAATGATCGTGCAGGCCTCTTCATGAACGCTGGCCCATACATGCTCCTTTACAGCAAACAACCGTCATCAAGCAGTAGTGAAACGGTTCTCACATCTGCTGTCTCCGCTGCAGGGGTACCGCCCATCGTCGCAAGCAAGCCATGGCCACAACCGATGCGCGTAAGTGTTCCCTAACTTCGCAGACATTTTAGGTGGCAACGCTCCTGACCTTTCCCTCATTTTTCTCGGACAATACAATCACAGAGCCGAGTGCTCGCTGACAACCGAAACTTCCGCGGCGAGCATCTGCACAAATTAGCATCCGACCCAAGCACGCCTTGGCCATACAATGGACTCAGTATGGAAGAGTTTGAAGTGCTCGATCCTCTCGCGAGGATGCCAGACATGATGGTGTTTGACGATGATGCAGAGGACGAAGATGTGGTGGATCACGATCTTGAGTTGGGTTTGGACCGAGAGTCCCCAACAGTAAGTGCAAGCGTGAGTCGTGAAACTACGCCTGAGCCAGTCCCGGCTCCAAGCACCTCGTCGGTGGTAGCTGCAGGGATGTCGGTTCCTGACGTGATCATGGGAGAAGCAGATACTGGTAGCTCAGGCTCGGTGGCCGCGATACCTTCCTCCAATGCTTCTTCGTCGAATACCACAGAAACACCATGATATCAGCTTACTATACAAAATATCTTAATCGGAGTAATATTCTACAGTCTTGCCACTGAAAATGGTGGGTGTGGGGAAATGAGCGGCTAGATCCGACGTATCAGATAATCATCGGGCTCTCCGATTTTACCATTTTGCGCTCCAGTCACGCCAACCAGCGTTCGCATCTTCTGGCTCATATTCATGGTCAACGCATCGGAAATAGAAGCCACCCTTCGCGGGTCCCTTGATATCTCTCATCTTGTGCGTGCCTGACGACCCTTGTTGAACTAGATGGCCTTCGTTTGTGCAGGCCGTTATTTGAACTGAGAAAAGGCTTTACCGTCCGCGACTACTAGGTGATAGAGGACACTTCCTCGGGGTGTGGCACAAATTACTCGATAGTGATTGTCTCTGACGACTTTGAGGGAAGCGGGACGCTTGCCAGACACAAAAGGGGTATGTTTACTGCTCCACCGTGTTATGGCCGGGAAGGCTGATGGTTCAACATTTTGACTCTGTTTAGTGAACGAGATATTGAAGGAGCAGATTGCCCAATTACATGCCTTCTCTCAGGTGTGGCTGCCTGCTTACGCTTTATCAGCGATCGCATTCCCTATAACCTACCCGCATCTCTACAGAAATCACTCACAGTAAAGCAATACGAGACGCAGAAGGCAAAGGGCCTGATATCCTGAGGACTGCCTACCGCAACTGGGTCAGAGTGAACTAATCCATCATCGACTCGCCCTCTTCCGTTGGCGGTCATGTACAAAAGCCGAAATCAAATATATGCAGTAATCACAGATAAAGAGTAGCACTCGAAAGCATGGGAAGTAATAAGCAACGAAAGCAGGTATGAAGCAAGGCTTGGGGTTACGTCAGAGAGGAGACTTTCATCGTTTCTGAAGGTATTTGGAGAGCCGCCAGCATAGCATGGCAGCAATGCCTGCGCACAGCCCGCCCAATCTGTTTGTACCGGAAACGGAAACATTATCAGCCAGACAGACGCGGAGACACTTCGATGATCCTGACCGGAACATAAACCCAATTGAGTCGAATCCATCATTCGTACTCGTGGAACCCTGGGCCGCAATCCTTCGAAGGAGTACAGGTTTGTTTTCCGAGTTGCGGCTGCCTGGAACATGTGGTGATATGGGTGCCGCTGAATCAGCAATAGCGAATACGACTGCGGATAAACCTGTGACAAGGAACTGAGGTATAACGACGAAAATGTTATGAATGCCCTATCGTCACAAACAGACCGGTAAAAAAAATCAAATCAGCCCACAGAACAAAGGGAAACGACCCACGAGAATCACGCCCGCTTTGTCCCCTACATCATCTCCCGTTTTGGTGAGATCTGGGAATCCTTTGCTTTCAGCTTCATCTACGACACGGTTGCCATTGCTACTATCCAAATCGAAGTCCTCTTCACCATCACCTGTCAAATTCGACCGGCTTGCCCGAGCGCTGAGGGCAGGGTTGGGCCTCGGTAAACCAGACGACAAAGGTGTTCCGTTGAGCGCGAGCGAATCAGATGTTCGCTCCGTACGTTTATCCTGCAGAGGGATATCCTCGTCATCGATTTCGTATGCTAGGGTATAGCCTTCGGACGAATGGTTGGTGGACGAGTGAATATGTTCACCTAACTATATCAATGGATAGGAGAGAATCTAAAGAGTGAGAACCACAAAGAAGGGTCAACAGATAAACTACGCACAAGGGCGAACGGAGCCCAGCCACTGACAGCCGAACTGAAGCCGGTGGCGCCAATGACAATGTTCGCGGCCCATATTGAGTTTGTGAACCTACAAATCAAGGGGTGGAATATGTTTACAATCAGCTTGACAGAAACGATGCTTAATTATGAGTCATATCTCACGTACCAGGTCGATATCAACGACATGGCTAAAACTGTGTTCGAAATGGCCCAGAGCGTTGCCACATGCATTTCCAACTCCCACCATCTCCTTCTGCCAGAAGTTTTCTTTTCTGCGTGAGAAGTGGACACCATCAGTGGCAGCACCACAAATCCTACCATAGACACGACAGAAGACCCCAGGAGCGCACGATTCCCGGCGCGAGTACCAGCATCAAGTATGCCTTCGGTAGGTGTGCCGGTCGTTTGCGACCGTACGTATATATCGCTGACCCAGAGTGTGGTATAGAAGAGAAGTGGGAACCAGGCGATCCAGCTCCTATAAATCCGGCCACATGCGTAAATATGAATGATCATGAAAAGAAAATCCTCCGCTGGGTAAAGTGGGTGTAACTCACAAAAACTGGATGATACACTAGTGGAAGCACTCCTTGGTTGGTTACATTCATAATAAATGGCGAAACGAAACCCGATACTCACGATCCGCATGATGACGTACGGCAGCGTCCATATATTGCTCCAGATCTCCTTCACAGTTGAGAATAAACCCAAAGATGATAACATTGACGGTCCTGCTCGCTGAATAGATTTATCTTCCACCAGGACACGTTCGCGAACCGCCAACACAGTTGCACCATTAGTGACAACCATCAAGACGGATGCCAATGCGGAGAGAATTTGGAGTTGGGTCGTGCCGAGAAGTGGGAGAAGATCTGGGAGTTTGATATTTCCTCTGAATGAATGAATTGAGTCAAAGAACAGGGCTGTGAGGACTTGATATTCTGCCTGCTGAAACAGAGCACGAATAAATGAATGGGAGATCTTGAGAGGATGCACGCACACAAAAAAACCAACAATACTGCCTAGGCTCGACATCCGTCCAGCCCAAGCACTTCCAAGCTCTTGCTCTGATTTTGGGAGAGTATCGATGAGAAGGGCTCGAGAACATGCCATGACGGCGTTGAGCGAGAAGTCGATAAAATATATGGAAAAAACGGCGAGCCAGACGGTCAAAGACGCCGTCTAGATACCAATGAGAGCAGTGTCGTTGCCGGAAACAAATCATATACTGACATGGCTGTCGCTCAGGCCGAAGATTGAAGCAACCCCTTTGGTGTAGCCGAGAAGAAGGAGTGCAAGCATCGACAACATAGTACCGCCAACGAGGAAGGGTCGCCTTCGGCCCCACGATGAAGTACACTTGTCCGACAACACGCCTAGATCCAAGTAAGCAATAGTAAAACCCAATATATTTCAGCCAAACGGACCAATAAGCGGTTGCATGATCAACCCGGAGAGGGGTCCTGCAACGAATACCATGGACATCCCTGATTTAGATAAACCAAGAGAGAGCAGGTAGGGCGATGCTGTCCCGTTTCCAGAAAGTATATTGAGTAGGCTGTCGAACCTCAATCTAGAGAAGAAGCCTACCATATCCCATCTGGACGGACCCAAGGATCTGGATACCTGCAGTGCCTAGGTTGAGCAGCGGCATCCTTGCCCAGGATGGGCCTCTGACACCAGCAGTGCCAATCCAACGCGAGCTGCCGGGACGTGAATCATTCTCAGCGTCTGAGATGTTTATTGAGAAGCCTGTCATCAACGAGGGATTTCGCTCGAGTTTATCAGTACCCTAGAGGTGGATGGGTTGTGTAGATGCTCAAGTTTGTTGTGGGAATTCGCAGTCTTAAGTAGTTGCGGGGGCAAATCATAACAACCAGCCATTGAATCCTTGATAGGCTGCCTCCTAGAATGCTATGACATAATAAACACGTTCGCTGCCGTAACGAGTCGCATTGCGCCATGGATGCCACGACAATCTAGAGATGTGAAGCTATTTATCAGCATCGCTACTTCTTCCCTGGGCTACATACACCCCGGCAGAAATTCTTCGAGGCAATCCAAGACCAGCCATGAAGGAAATAACCTGATGTCCTGAGTATCAAATTCCGCTACCCTAGTTGTTCGTCTCAATATTGAGACCGAACAGGACTAGCACCCTCAGCCGAAGACAGTCATGCGCAAATTCGATATTAAATCTATACAATAATTGCAAAGGGTGAGATAGCATCCGAAAGCAGATATATGTGATAAGCAACGAAGACTGGTATAATGCAAGTTTTGAGTTTCGGGTAGCAGGGAGACGTTCACCGCTTCTGGAGATATTTAGAGAGCTGCCAGCATAACACGGCCGCTATGCCTGCGCACAGGCCACCCAATCTATTCCCATTACAAACAGAAATGGTGTCAGCCAGCTTACCACGGATGTGATCTGGATAGTGACCCTCACCGAAACATGAACCCAATAGAGTCGAAACCACCACTCGTACTCGACGAACCTTGGACCGCAGATTTTCTCAGTAGAGAAGGGACAGTCTTGTTCCCCAGTTCACTACTGATCGGAGTAGGTGATGTTGAAGGTGCTGCTGGTTCAGCGATAGCAAAGACGATCGCGGATAGACCTGTGACTAGGAATTGGGGTATGACGACAAAGACGTTATGGATCCCCTGTCGCAAAGTGGAGATAGAAAACAATCAGATCGATTTTTTGTTGTGGAGAGGAAGTAGGCTCACAAGGATGACGCCTGCTTTGTCCCCCACGTCCTCTCCTCCGTTTGGTCGACGAGGAGCAAGTCTTCGCCCTTCGGCATCATTGACAACACCATTCCCATTGCTGCCCACGAACTCAAAGTCATCTTCCCCATCGTCCGTGAGATTCGTCCTACTTGCCCGAGCACTAAGGGCAGGATTAGGACTCGGCAAGCCGGAAGATAACGGAGTTCCATCGAACGGGAGCGAATCAGGCGTACGCTCTGTACGCCTATCACGGAGAGGGATATCTTCGTCATCAGCACCATGTGCGAGAGTGTAGCCTTCAAAGGAATGGCTGTTGGAGGAGTGGATCTGTTCACCCAGCTACAAGGAGAATACGACAGCATGAGAAGCGGGGGAAGAAAACAAGAAGAAAAACCCCTAACAAAAGGAAAGGAACCCAAAAGGGGAAAACCCAAACGAAACCAAGGGCAACAAAGAAAAAAATAACCCCCCAAAACGAAGCCAAGAAACCAAGGAACAAAGAAACAAAGGACACTAAGAATAAGAAAAAAACCAAGGCCAAACAATGAGTGCACCCCACGTACCAAGTTGCCCCCATGGACATCGCAAAGACCGCATTCGATATAGCCCAGAGCGTTGCCACATGCAGTTCTACCTCCCACCATCTCTTCCCTCCAGAAGCTTTCTTTTCGGCGTCTGGGCTGGACACAACCACTGGAAGCAGCACAAACCCTGCCATAGCAACTATGGACGACCAAAGAAGTGCACGGTTGCCAGCGCGCGTACCGGCGTCCAGAATGTCTTCGGTGGGTGCACCAGTCGTTTGTGAGCGTACGTAAATGTCACTGACCCAGAGGGTGGTGTAGAAGAGGACTGGGAACCAGCCTATCCAACTCCTGTCCAATCAGACACATGTATAAGCAAAAAACGAGCAGAATTATTGTGAGCTCAATACGGAGTGTGTGCTCACAAGAATTGAATGATACACTGGGTGAGACGTGGTGCGTTAGGTCCATTCGCATCAGAGAGGTGCATAGATATCATTGCTTACAATCCTCATGATGACGTACGGTAGCGTCCATACGTTGCTCCAGATCTCTTTCACAGTTGAGAATAACCCCAACGATGACGACGAGCCTGGTCGTCGAATGGATTTATCTTCCACGAGTACACGTTCACGGACTGCGAGTACAGTTGCGCCATTGGTGAGGATAAGCAAGACTGCTGACAAGGCGGACAGAACTTGTAGCTGGGTCGTGCCGAGAAATGGGAAAAGGTCTGGGAGTTTGATGTTTCCCCTGGATAGATGAATAAAGTATAAGGCTATGAGGACTTGTTACTCTCTCCACTGGGACAGCACAGAGAGAAGCGAGATAGAGTATCCATGGAAGAATGCACTCACACGAAAAACCCAGCAATACTTCCGAGGCCAGACATCCGTCCAGCCCACGCACTTCCCAGTTCTTGCTCGGATTTTGGTAGCGTGTCAATGAGGAGGGCTCGAGAGCAAGCCATGACGGCGTTGACAGAGAAGTCGATGAAGTATATTGAAAAGACGGCAAGCCATACAGTTAAGGACGCCCGCTAAGGATGTAAGAATGAATGAGAAGAGTATTGCCAGCTGAATCGAAGCAGGTACCGACATAGCTGTCACTTAGCCCGAATATCGAGGCGACCCCCTTAGTGTAGCCAAGAAGAAGAAGGGCGATGGTCGATACCACGGTGCCGCCAATTAGATAGGGTCGTCTTCGGCCCCACGACGATGCACATCTATCCGACAATACGCCTGCAGTTCCGGTGAGCAAAGATGGTACACAAATACGCCTGAAGCACACGAACCAACGAGTGGCTGCATTATTAGCCCAGAAAGTGGACCTGCAACGAATACCATAGACATCCACGATTTGGATAAACCAAGTGAGAGGAGGTATGGTGATGCTATGACGTGTCCGAGAGGGATATTTCAGTCAGTTTGCCGCTACCGGTTTCGGATCGTAGATAGGACAGACCATATCCCATTTCAACGGACCAAAGAATCTGCATGCCTAAAGTGCCCAAGGTGAGTAGGGGCAGTTTGGCCCAGTACGGGCCTCGGACGCCAGCCGTGCCAATCCAGCGAGAGCCGTCATCACGCGAGTCATTCTCGGCGTCTGGTATGCTTATTGAAAAGCCCGTCATCAACCGCGACCTTTCTCAGAAAGTCGGCAGTGACCTGGAGGCTGATGTGCTGGTGTGGGGGCTGTAGAGTTGGTTGGCGTGGGAATTGACGGTCACCGACGTGACGACTGCGGGGACACTGTGACAAGTCGCTCCTTTTCACACTTCCAAGAGAGATGCTACGAGTATAAATAGCTTTGTGCTCTGTCGATAACTCAATGTCATTAAAATGCTCCTAGCGGCACCGTTATTCGCGTCAGCCTAAGTGGAAACTTGCGCACCAGTGCCATGCTGTTACAACTGAGCCCTTTTGGTGGCCTCTCAAACCTCTTGGGCACATGCCTCCCGTCGCCTCCCATGCCCCACACTAACACCCCAGACCTCATAATCGTCTCAATTCGATCTCATCACTACTACTGAACGACTTGTTGGAAAGTCATATTGCCAGCCTCACACCCAAACTTCAGCTGGGTGATGCTTTTCCTCGACGTTATATATCAGCCTTATATGCTTATGGCGATTATATTCTTTATCCCTAGGGAGCTCTTGGATGAGCCAGGAGGTAATCCTCGTGGTATATCCGCAGCACAAGATATATTCAAACAATCACAATCGACCAAATTTTCATATTGGCTTGTACAACAGTGAAGATCATATCAACGACACATGACTTGGGGCAGAGCACCAATACTAAAACCCTATTACTCATTGAGTGACCTACTTACGCCATGAAGGTGGGATGCTACTGCCTGTGAGGTAGGTGGCATAGTTCGGGTCATGGCACGCGCTGGTATTATGCCACCAAAGACCGACTACAAAGGGAAACAGCAGTGCGTGAGCGTGGTGAAGAAAGCCACAAATATATGCCCACGAACAATCATCATGCACAAGTATCGCTGTATTAGGATCAGAAGGTGTGACAACCCCTGCCGAAGTAGAGATCGCCCATCCTGAAGGGGGCCGCTACGGGTCAAAAGGTCTACTGCATGATCGATAATAATTACGACGCACCGAACACTTGGGCGGTTTGATCCATGCTACCACCAAGCCAGCTAGTGCAGTTCTGGCATCGCATGGTCCACTTCCAGTGCGTGGCTGGATAAAAATGTTAGTGTGCTCTTATACGGCATCATCTGAGGTCATTAGCATACCATTAATGTACGTCGCTGGAGCAATCGTACTGAACGTCGGGCCTGCATAGGGTGTTGGAGGGTTATAGTTCCTGATAATTCTCGTCAATCTCTCGGCCAAGGAACTTCAGATACTAATCAATCAACCGACGTAGTGTAGCGAGGAGAGAACATGATCTCGCCGTCGAACGGCCAGGCGAGCACAAGCAGGTCATTATTCATGCCAAGGCCAAGCGTCATACCTGCCCAGAGGATCGTGTTCGGGACCTCCCATTGTAGAATTAATTCGGTCGAGCTCGTTGACTCAGGGAACACAGTTGACATTAGGAAGCCCTACGAGTATGGGGTTCAACCACGTCGAAATATACAAGGGGAGACGTCTGGCTTTCTCACATGTGCAGTGCTGAAGAACGTCTGAAATGGTATTCCTGAGGGAGATGTGTTTAGCTACACCCTCCTCAGCACTCTCAACAATTAGACATACCGGTTTCGGGGTCAGTCCACGCAAAGGATTGCTGTCCATGCACGGCGCTCATGAGGAGAGACACAATACCGGAAAAGAGCAAGAGATATCGAGTGTGCGCCATTGTTGGGGTGTACGCGAAGAAGTGGTCCTCTCTAAGGTCTCATGAGGGTACCTAGAGTCGCTTACTTATAGGGCGGCCGGAGAGAGAGCTATTTCTCCGTTTTGGGAAGGTTTCAAGGGTCAAGACTAAGGAAGGTTGAAGGTCGGAGACTTGTCGCCCAAAGATGATCTAAACGCTTAATACTGTGTCTTGAGCGCCTTTGGTCCCTCATTTCCGAGCTGAACAATCATTCAGCTTCCTAGAATGATCGGAGCTTTGCTCGCCGACGAATGTAGTCTGAAGAACCGAGGGGGATTGGATTTGGCTTGGCACTAGGGCTGTACATCTTATGGGAAGACTTGCCCCATGCACACGTCGGGAACTATGATGGCAGAAAAGGAACAGCCAGATGACAAAAGGTGTTAGTCACACGATTCCCACCTCCCCATGTCAATAAGAGTGTCCTTCATCCTTGCGGTTCGTTAGGCATCCCCTCCTCGAATCTCACAGACTTGGGCTATGTCTCGACTAAGAGTTACTCTCAGCTCCCTGTTCTCAGAGCGAGGTAGAATAACCTTACGACAAAGCCGCCATACATTATGCTGAAAAGCTATACAAACCGTCTTCTCATGCGTCTCGCACACCTCTTCGGCACAAAGGTACCTTGCGAATCGTTGGCATGTCCCTGAATGTGCCATAGTGGAGAAGCACCGCTCGTCCATCTTGTCCTACTCTTATGATCACCAACTCAGCCTGTCCCTCGATCAACTTCCTACGGTTTTTGGAAGGGATTAAAATTTGTTATGCAAGATCAAACCTCGGCTGATAGTCGTTCATCAGCACTGGTGATGCCTTCAGCTAGGGAGTCCAGGTTTGACTTGCTTGAGCACCTGATGGTCATCATCGATTTCCTCTCGTCATCTCCTCTGGCTGTGCTCACTGACACTGGGAAGTGTAGTCGTATGATTGAATTCAGGCGTCAATTTCGTCAAATGACCCACCAACGTCGCGTTAGCAAGAGCGGCCAGTGTTTGGAGTCTCTGCATGCCCAATGTGGTTCTGACCCTGGTCGTCTGGAACTACTGAAGGATCCAGAAGGTGGGGGGTTCCTGTTGAAGTGATTCATGAAGCAAGCGAGGATATTGTATGATCACAGACGGTCCAGTGGCAGCCAAGGTGTTTGAAGAGGCGGGCCGGAATGAGCCGGCCTCACGCGTCAGTGGCAGTGCAGCCCGTCCCAATCAACCTGAACTAGCAGCCTTCTTCACTGGCAACCCTCCGTTCCCCTTTCAGTAACAAATCCAGATAAATGCGCCATTCTGTCGACTACTATATGTCAATTCTGGCGCCTCCGACCGACCTGTTCGCGTTGTCTCGCTGACTACCTGGATGTCGCATTATACGATTAGCATCCCTCGGCTTGCAGAACCGGCATTTGGGTTCCTTGTGGGAACACAACTCAATTTGATGAGCTGTAGTATTGGGTATTCGATTGCGCACCTGATCTCTTTCCTGTGGGATTATTGCGATTTTCGGCGAATCCTTGGAAGGACGACCTTCGATTTTTCGTGCGCCATATCACTGGTGCCGAAACTATGAAAAGAAGCGGGGTAGACCTCATGAGCCCTTAAAAGACAGCAGATGGGACCGACAACAACATCCTCCCCCTGACTTGTAGGGAGGTTTGATCGCTATGGTCGTTGTGTCTCTCATCCTTGCGTTAGCTGGTGTCGCTGCAGCAGCCAATTTCCCCACCTTCAAACATCTCGTCTCATTTGGGGACAGCTACACGGACGAAGGGATCTGTGAGCTGTCAAATGTCGAGCGAAGTATTCAATATTCACCTATCTATCTTTTCGTAGTGGCGTATTTTACCAGTCACAACGATACCCTTCCGCCAAAGGATTGGTCACCCCCTGTGGTGAGTTCAGGATGCGCTTCTCTTCCATCCACCATTTTCACCTCCTAGTTATACAGTCCAACGATACCTGGGATGGGGGATACGTCTGGCCTCGCATGGTTGTGAATTCGACTGGTATGACGGTGCGCGCAGTCATCATTGGCCTCATTATTGTTCCCCGTCCCGAACCCTTACTCTTACTTCGACTCTAGCTGCACGACTATGCAGTCGCAGGTGCCTCATGCTCAAACGTCCTTACTCCTCGCTGGATCTTCCCCTCTGTCAAGGAGTACGAGGTACCCCAGTTCCTCATCGACTACAAGCTCACAACCGGCCCAGCACCCTCAAACACCCCGACGCTCAACCCGAACGAGGTCGTAATTACTATATGGATTGGAACAAGTAAGCTCTTCGGATATCCATGCTCGAATGGAGTTGGTTCCTGACGCGTCGTTTCTAGACGATCTCGGGCCCGGAGCACTTCTTGATCACTCCCAGCCACTCAGCGTATCCCTCGTTAATGTTACCTCCTGTGCCATCGACGCAATTTCGACACTCTATGCCGGAGGAGCTCGGAACTTCATCTTCCAGAATCTGGCTCCGTTATACTTAGCGCCGCAGTATGCTTCTGATGCAAGATTCGGTGTTGGGCTGCCTAATGTGCGTCTTTACTTGCATATGGTCTTTCTATGACTGATTACATTTATCTTGTTCTCCACAGCACTATTGGAGCACAAAGAATACGTTCCTGGGAGGGAACAACACCCTCATCTCGGATGCGATGCGTGAAGAGGTTCTTTCCGCTAATGAGATCTATAAATATCGTCTTCCAGCGCTTGCGGCTACACTCCCGGATGCTAAGATTGCTCTATTCAATAGTCACGACTTGGTGAGCGACCCACCTTTCGGCCTACTTAATACGTGCTAACTATGGTCATTTGCACCAACCCAGCTCTCCGATGTGATCTACAATCCTACGGAGTGGATCTCTGCACCTTATAATACCACTGGATATTTGAACCATTGCAACGTTGATGACGACTGCGCAACATCTTATATATACGATCAGGCACACTGGAATGGTTACGTGTGGTATGATGAACTACATCCATCCGAGATGACGGACGTGAGTACTCGGCGTCTTGACTACCTACAAACTCAGAAACTCATATATTCTCTGTTTGGCTCACGACCTCTAGCGTATTATTGCGAATGAGATGATCAAGGCTTTCAGCAAGAAATCCAAATACGTTACATACTATTTCTAGTAGAGGCTGTTAGCAAGTGCACCATCACACTGTCAGGAGATCGAACCATTCCTTTTGATATGTCGGTTGAAGTATGATGTCATCAAATTTGGGCGGTATTGCTAACCGGACCCGCCGGTCGAAAGCGCTGATCTGATCAACAAGACGAAGAATCTGCAGTGGGGTATACCAGTAAAGGAGTATTCGTACAAGTCAGAGTAGGTTAAAGCATTCTTCAAGTTTTGATCGCAAAGATGCTCAAAAGATGGTCCACACACTGCTCACTTGTTCTGCAGACTCTAAAGATGGATCGCCTTCCGATCGAACTGATCTCGCATATATTCATGGTTGGAGGTGACTTGGGAAGCTTCCATACAGCTGCTCTTGCGAAATTCTATCGGAGATCGTCATCGTCCTCGACGGAATCCTCTAGACCGTCCTCTCCGGCTCACTATCAATACTGTCTAACAATTGCCTCCGTTTGCTTGTCGTGGAGGCAAATCGCTTTTTCGACCCCCAAACTCTGGTCCATTATCGATGTTGACACTACAGATTGTGACAAAGATATCCCTGTTTCCTTTGTCAGGCTATGTTTGGTCAACTCAAGCACAAATCCACTTGATATCTTTCTATACGGTGTCGGGTTCGATTCGGGAGTCATTCGGGCTCTTCGAATGTGGAGGTTAATAACGACTGCGCTAAATCGATGTCGCTCTCTGCACGTATGTATGGAGCCCGAGGCATTTACCTTTCTTCTCCCACTTTCACAGCAGCTTCCCCTGCTGGAAGAAGCCGCATTTGTGGCCGATCTTCTCACTCATCCAGGCCCACTCCCTGGCCCAGTGAGACATGCGATTCTCAAAACACCCTCGATTGCCCCTCGACTTTCCAAATTGGATATTCAAAATTTTTACGACACTTCATTCGCATCTATGGCCCTGGAAACGATATCAGATTTCTCATTCAAAACACCCTCGATCACCACATGGTGGACCAGCCAGATTGACATCAAATTGCATGCTCTCTCTAGGCTCTCGCATGTCAAGCACCTAGTACTGGACTGTGATATCTCCCGTGACGATGGAGGAAACTATCCACCACCAATTGTATTTCCAAACCTCGAGACCCTCCAGTTCAGACATGCTTTTACACCCAAGTTTATCACTGCCCCGATCCTCACCCTCCTGACCACTAGAAACATGGACTTCATCGAATTCTTGGGGCCTACAACATTTCCTCGTGTCCGCGAGATTGTGTTCTGTGATGTGGACTGGTCGCCGTTCATAGGATTTCAAGAGGAGCCTTCATATCGCCTTTTGCCCACTGTCGAGGTGGTCCATATTTCATATATAGAATCCAGCCCAAGTTCCTTGGAGCTATCTTTGACCCTTCTTCTCGACTTTACCCCTACCTCCTGGCCCGGTGCTCGCAACACACGGGCACCATTTTTTCCATCGCTTCACGCCCTGTATTGCCATCTGGGTACGAGTGGAAACCCGAACCATCCTCGTTCACCCGATCCTCCCTTCGATCCCAAAGTTGTAGTTGAACTCTTGCAGTACCGCCCTGCACTAACAGTAATCGCCCCAAGCACCCTGGTAACTATAGATGACATTGTGACCCGAGCTCCAGCGCTCCGTGGACGCTTTCAGAATAGCGACGACGGCCGCTCCGTCGGTGTCATTGAACCTCATCCATCCATGGAGATTACCCGGAGACAAGAAAATTCTCTCTAGACCGTGGCGCCTATGTCGTGGTCCCCAAGTTGTTTTCGTCGCTTAACAGATTTTCCCTTGCCAGATTGCGGTCCATACTCCCATAATGTTCTTTGCGACGATATATATAGAGAACGATAGGTTTCATTTGACAGACGAGCAGGCATGATTCATAAGTATTCTTAGAACGACTTGATAAATCACGAAGCACACAACGAGCAACATAACACCCGAAGGGTCGAAAACATGACAGTTACGCCGCGATTTTGTTTAAGAGTGCAGGGATAGAGGGGCTGAAAAAGTACTCTCCTCTGTTTAGTATACGCTTGTCAGACACCACAACCACAACAAAAATGGGTAATTTTAGGACTCACCCAAGTGGTTTGATGAACTCGGGAATGGTGAAAGCTCGAGATGCGTCGCGAGGATCCGCGCCATATGTGGTCTTGTCAGCACCTCCGCCCACTTGGCCCATGATTGGGTCGAAGCCAACGGTTTCATTCTTAACTGGGAAGCTGGATAAACATTTGATTTAGTGCAGATCCTACTAGGTATGACTAGTAACTTACGCGGAGTTGTCCATCCAAGCTGTCTGTTGGAATCGGAAACCATTGCTAGGGATGGAATATAAGCGAACCTTGCATAAGTCCTTTGTTTGAATGTCTTACGCGATAACAGACTGGTACTCGACTGTGAATCAAGCGTCGTGAGAGATGCTAGAGAATGGGGTAGAAGCTCAAATAGCTCACCGAAAGCTAGTCCTCGCTCCTCAGTGGTCGTTCCAGAGTCCGACTCCGCGGTCGTGACTTCTGGCCCAAAAGGGATGCCCGCCCTAAAGCCCATATTAGTCGTATCAACAGCCCCCAAATCTGCGCGAGGGCGGCTTTTGCGGATATGCGCGCTAAAGGGACAGTATGATTGATCGGACGCGATGAGACTATCAGGGTGAGTGTAGTTGAAGTTATTGTTACGTTGAGAGTCGCCCCCAAGAACAGGGTCATCAGCCGTGGGGGAGAGATCTACGGGAGCGCCGCTTTTCCAGCGGCCGACCATACGAGCACCAAGGAGATCAGCGCCTTCTTGAACGGTAAGGTTGCCTGTACATTATGTTATAGTCGATATAAGGAGGCAAACACAGTGAGTACCAGTGGACTCACCGGCAGCATTCTGCACTGCGTTTGCTGTCAGGTACGCGTTGAATTCAGGAACCAGCTGCTTGAGCTTGCGAAAAACCTAATATAAAATGGTTCACCGCACACGAAAAGATTAGGTGGCAGATCGAAACTAATGATATTCTATAAGCTGAAGGGCATGCTTACTAAGAACGAGCCATCGAGGGTCCAGTTACTCGAGGGCCGAACACCAGTGTCACCATCACGGTTGGTCAAGATTATACCATTCGGAACAACGGCTTGGCCAGGGAGCGTGCTGGTAGAAAATCCCTCAACCGCTGGATTCGATATACCGTCAAGGAAGCCAAAGTCTATCAAGCAGAAAGCATTAATCACAAGAAAAGGCTGTAGCCATCCTAAATGGCACACCCAGGTAACAATACTACTCACGCTCATGTCCCGCCTCACTTCCTGGGCGCGCCGACCCTTGCACACTAGTCAGGAGCGTGATGGCACCATCAAAGTAACTTTCGACGGTGGAAGTCATGTTGGTAATATATGACTGCTGATCACTAGCCATCAAAAAGACGCCGTGAATTCCAGTGCCTTTCCAGACATCTTCCCAGCCAGTAGTATCATCATTGAGGTTTGCAGCGTCAGCCCACTGACCATCAGCAAACTGTGCATCACCGAGATCGTCAGTGATGCCAAGAGTAGTAAGACCCGACTGGGAAAATGCGATGTTCAGCAATGCAAGAGGCTGCTTTTCTGGGGGTGAAATGATTTGGAGCGTGGAGCAAACGAGTGGCACCGCCTTTTTGAGGCCAACCTTGAATCCCGCAGCATCGTTGATTTGGAAAAAATAGAAAAGTTCAAGTGATTTTTTCATGCCAACACTGCCAAAGGCATCAGTATAGGTACTTGACGATTAACTCATAGCGTGCTCACAAGATATCAGCCTGAATGTTTTGCAGAGGAAGGAAGTCGCGGAGAGTGGAATTGAGATCGACGACATCTGCCAGCGCTGGCATAGGCCCTTGGCCAGGGAACACTGGGGGAGGATATCATCATTAAGAACGCGCAAAGAGTGAAAACGCAGTTTGAATTACCTGTTAGGAGATTCTTCGTTCGACCAGTATCAGCCTGCGCGCGAGAACGTAACGCAGACGCATGTGTGCCCGCAATGAAAAGGAGAGAACAAGCAAGGGAGTGTAGGTGCATGGTCGAAGGGAGTGTGAGGAAGGCTTGAGAGCTCAGTTAATGCTGTCAGTGCTCTGCTGCTTTTATAGGGGCAAGTTGATTTAGCTGAGGAGAAGTTGTTTCAGGCTCTACATGGGCTGCGGCTCGAACTATTCCCTCCGCCCTGGGGTGTGATGCGCCTTCAAAGCCATTACCAATCAGTTCCTACCGTATCTATACCTGCAACCCAACGGGGGAGCGGGCATCGAATCATTTACATCAGCGTGGGTAATAACATGTGCATTTTTCACGCATTCTGTGCTGGCCAGGGGGGGGGGGGG
>WIDE01000096.1:0-41717 GCA_015039315.1 Clavulina sp. PMI_390
GCCAGTGTGCCGATCGCTTGGCATCTGGGGCTCGCTGGCAAGTGGGCAGAATCTTATACTACTTCTATGATGCTCGCCTACTCAAAGTTTAGAGCTGGGTTATGCTCATCATCAGCTGCGCTTGATTCAGATGCTACAACAAATCCGGCCCTGGATACCGTCTAGAGCGGGTGTCCACTCGGGATCCAGGCTCTTTCCCGCCCATGTACACTATCATCTGTAGTTCATTAATGTGCCTTTTTTGCTGTTACACCTGCACAGCCAAAGGGCGTGCTGGCGCAGAATGTACCGGAGCAGACGCATTGGCTCAGGAGTCTTACAAGGGAGGATGATCCATTTTTGTACGATGAATGGCAATTCAGTAGCTCGCATATGGAAATCGGGCGAAATTGGCAAAGGAGCTGTACAATCCACGGTTGTCTATGTTAGATCGAATGCCGAGCTCACCATAGGGGACTCATAAGATAACATTTTCATCCAAAAATAGGCTCAGCAGCGCACTGTAAGTCCATGAAAGTTATGTTGAGGACCGCGCAAATGATTAGTCCCACAAAATACCATCCGTAAATCGAGGGAATGGAGAATCGACTACAGCTCTATGGCTAGTAGATCGCGAATAGAATGTCGTTTTCATCCGCTTCCGCATAGAAGTACAGAAGAAAAAAACATCTCGGAGAAGTTCGGGCAATGGTGGGGAGTAATTCCGAGGGAGCATCATGGTTTGAACTTGGGTTATGGCAGCATTGTTCAGTTTCGGCTCCGCGATTTTTGTTCCCACAAATGCATTCTTCACGCAAATGACCAGGCTGAGCATCCCTCGCACAGCAGCTATATATACACTACCTCAGCCACCAAGGCCAAGATGGAGAGCGCTCATTCGCTGATTTGTCTTTGTTGACTCGCTAGTGGCCTGGCACAAACCGCGCGGGTCTAAAATTAGAGTTGATCCCTCCCTCCCTCCAACCATCCAGAGCTAGGGGTTTGGAGGCTCAATCCAGATCCTGATTCTGCCAAAATCTCTTCAAGCACTCTTAGAACTGGTATCCATGGGCCCTCTAGCGAATACGAAACACCTTGCTGTGAATCAGCAGCCCAGCCCGGGCTATGACCTCAATGAGCCAGCTGATGGGGAAAGGTATGCAGGGATTGTTCGGAATCGAATACAGGACTACTCCTAAATCAAATATAAATCTCCCTTCGTCATCTTTCATACCTGGACTATCCCTTTTTGAGCGCGTTAATTGACGGAATATCGAAGAGGGATAGCGACGGGATCCAGGATGAAGAGTACGTCTACCACATTGACATGCAGCACAAAGGTCTCACAAATTATCTTTAATCAAACCTGGGACCCACAGAACGCTTTCATCCGAGCGATATCCAGCCATAATGTATTGCTTTGCTGTCCCTTATGCTATGCTTTGGCTGTTTTGTAAGCTCGGTCTAATACCCCTGTTCTAGAAATGCAGCTGACATCCACCACGGGGCGCCTTTGATCTCCGCTTGTTACTTCTCAATCTTGACTAGTCGCCTTCGTATTATCCACGCCACTCATCTCCTGGTTCCTTCTCGAGTTCCCATCTGTTTTATACATCACGCCTTTCACCGTCGGCGGCGTCCTCAACCGCATCATGCTGTGCATTGCCGAATCATTCATCGTCTCCGGCCTCCTATTTTGGAATATCTACGGGGTTTTTTGGACCATGAACAAGCTGCGACTGTCGCCTCCATCCCTTGAGAGGCAAACGGAGTGGTCAGCAGTTGAGCGGGCCGCAAGATCCCTGTGGTTTGCCGCTGGAAATATAATTTGGGCTTTAGGAGGGCGATACATACCCATTGATAGCATTAGAGAATATCCGCATATACTAGTTGATCGCCAGCGCCGAGCTAATGAGTAAGCTTTCCTCACTTCGAGCCCCGCATTCAGATATTCTGATACTGTGGCCCATTTCTTCCTCAAGTCAAGTCAACACCAGCTCACTACTTTGGCAAAGGCTAAAACCGTTAGCTGCCCTCGTCTTTTTTGCAGCTTACTTTTACGGTGTGTTCGCTCTCAACCCACTTCTTACCCTGCGTCTTTGCAGAACTGACGTGATCATCGATCTGTACTTAAATCACCCATACTTGGCTGATCAGTATGGGCCCAATGCATAGTAGAAATGGATGTATGGATGCATGCATTCTGGAAATCATTACCTGCACTCGATTTTGGCGAATCGGCTTCACACTCCAACAGCACCTTCCCCCCATACGTTGCTGTATACATGTTCATCATTTTCTGCATGACGTTGGTGTCATACTACCTGCTCCTGGTTTTCGTGGCCTACACCAGCCTGCCGATCGCTTGGTACTTGGGGCTGCTCGGAAAATGGGCACAGCCGTACGCTGCTCCAGCCGTATGGGCGTTCTTCGTCGGCATCGCATGGCTCTGCTCGTCCAGGGATACCGCCACCCCTGATGTTCTAGTAGATTCGATGGTGGAGCTGGTGTAGGTGCTAGTGTATGGAAATCAGACTCTTTCGTCGTCCAAGTACAATCTGGTTTTAGTTACGAATGTTCATCATTCGTTCGTAACGTATCCAGCTGTGATCTTTAGGCAGCTGTCACTAATCGACAGCGCAAACCTCAATCGTGTATTGATGTTCTCCCACATAAACTCACAGCTGACGAGGCGTGAAATCATGGATGAAAACTAATGGGAATGCGCTGGGGTGCTGTCTTGGGGCTTCATTAGTTATAGCAGAAAGGGAGTAGTATAAGCGAGTGACATCTAGGTTGAAACTATAAGACACAGGTAGCGGCGTTCGTGATCTACGGAAGCAGAAGGTTTGATTTATGTTGGTGGTGGCAGGTATGGCCTCATCCTCATGATCGCACCAACATTCCAGCTTCCAGCTGCTGAAAAAAGCCACGACTCAGTTCAAATGCTGAGGTCCCCAGGCGAAGTTTGGGCTATTCATACCCATCCCGCGCCAGGCTATGCTCTACGTTATACATTTGTGAAGGCTGTGCTCCTACATGCACAGATAATTGATCCCGCAGCATGGAACCACTGAATTGAAGCGATCCGATATCCTCCATAGCAGCATACGTCCCAACTGCACACGACGCACGCTCCATTGACTGCTTTATGGCTATTGGTAGAAAGGTGTGGCCAAGTTGGCCACTAACAATAAAGCGTGATACTAGCAGTTCATCCACACCAATCGGGTTACGGCTTCTTCCACAATCATCTGTGGGAACCATCTCCAGGCACATTGAAATAGCCGCTGAATTTCCACCGCCCTGAGTTCAGTCCCTGGAAGAATGGCGCATTAGAACGACCAGGCCCAGTCAACCATATCAAGGCTGACTCCCATAGATACCTTTCCTCACCGCCTTGAGCTAGAAGTTGATCCCTGCTGTATACCCCGTCTTCGTCTCACTACCTTCGTCATCTTGAGCCATGGCCTCTCTGCCTCCTCCAACCGGTGGACAAGAGTCGATTCGGGAGCAACCTCATTATGAGGACACCCATGAAACACTCCATGATGCAAGGTATGCATGGGCTATTCTAGACGATACGCGCGACTGTTGCTGCTGCTGCTGTATTGATAATCACTTTTGCTGCATTCTGTCCTTAAACTGCGCCCTCTCCCTACAGTGGGCTGATGGGAGGGCCTTTGAAGAAGGGCAGTAATACGACCAATGGTCAAGAGTACGTTTTCCCTGTTTTTGCGCAAGATAAAACCCTCCTGTTTGCCCATCCATTACTAAATCTAGCATCCCAAGACCATCCTCGTTGGAGCCCTATCCTATCGCCTTATACTGCATTGTCGTCCCATACGCTACGCTTTGGCTGTTTTGTAAGGCTGACTCGAGAACTTTGAATGCCTAACCGATCGCTAATTTTCCTAAATCGACCACTGATCTTAACTAGTCGCTCTCCAAATATCTCCATCGCTCATCAGATGGTTTCTTGTCAAATTTCCGGAGGTCTTATACATCACGCCCTTCAGCATCAGTGTTCTTATCAATTCCGTCATGCTCTTCGTCATCGAGTCTTTCATTGTCCTCGCCTCACTGTTCGGCAATGTATACGGACTGTTCTGGACCATGAAAATGCTGCGATTCTCCCCTCCGTTTCTCCAGAAGCAAACAGAGTGGTCAAAAGTTCGGCAGGCGTCAAGGGTCCTATGGTTCGCTATCGGGGATATACTTTGGGCCGTAGGAGGACGTTATATACCATTCGCTCGCATATGGTCCTCTTTACGGACGCTGTCAAATCGCCTCCGCCGTACTACTGAGTGAGCATCTCTCCTTTTCTTCAGCTAGCTCTCATGTCTGCTGCTAAAAACATTAATCTCTAGCGAAAGTAATACGAGCCCAATCTGGCGCAGACTGCGATCGATAGTCGCCGTTACGTTCTTCATGATGTACTTTTATGGTATGTCAGCTAAACATCAGCTTCCAGCTATAACTATCCACTTCAATGACTAACACAAATAATCCATGGCATTTCCTTGACCCATCCGCTCCCGAACGAGCAGCGTGGCTCCAATGCCAAATAGATATGGTTACACGGGTCGAGAAATTCTCGAACGCCCTGCCTAGGCTCCGTTCTGGTAAACCACCAAGTGACCCTGATAACACTGAGGACACATACTTTGTTGCCTACATGCTTTTCATCTTGTGTGCTACGCTGTGGTTCCAGTACATACTGCTGCTCGGTTTGGTCTACCTCAGTATACCGATTGCCTGGCGATTGGGACTCGTCGGCGAGTGGGCTGAGTCGCTCAGTGAGCCAGTGTTGTCGAGCTTTTCCAAGTTTATTACCTGGGTTTGTTTGCCTCGCGATCACTTCGCATTAAAAATCACCAAAGACTTGGTAGCAGTGTAAGCATGATCTGTTCGTATTATCTTCCACCCCCTATCCAGATGTAATCCCCACTTTTCGAATAATATTCAGCTGCAGAGTCTCTCTAGCTGTCATCCTCTTCTGCTGCATTGTTCTCCTGGAAGCCAGCAATGACGCATAACATGGATCTGAAGTGATTTGCGGCTTTCGTGTCAGATTTTTGTGCAATTGTAACAGCAGAGAGAGACTGGTATAGTAATAGTACAAGAAAAAGCGCGGTACGATACACTATTATGCAATCGAGCCTGTATGACAGGGGAGGGAAGAGACAGACGAAAACAGAGGCAACAGAAGATTGAAAACTGCTCAGGAGGGGCGAATGGAAGCCAGAGCCGAAGGAGCCAATGGAGAGCTCCAAAGGGCATCAAGAAATGGCAAAACGTGGAAAGCAACGATGATGGGAGAGAAGAAGCTGATCAGGTGGAAGGAATACAGGGGGTGTTTAGTCAAACAATAAAATTACGCGCGGGATGATGGCGATGGCAGAGACCTAAGACATTCCCAGGCCTGCGGAAGAACGAAGCGCACTAGACTGGACTCTCGCGCTGCTCAAGCATCAACCCAACGAACCCTGCCCAGCAGCACCAATGGTATGCAGCGAACATCGTGAGCATGATAAGGACTGCAACGTTGATTCGGCGGAGTCGCTCCTTCTGGCGCTCAACCACATCCAGCTCCGATAGAGCTCCCTCTGAAACGGCATCGAGGAGCGTGGCCTGAGCCTCGATATCCTCGGAGAAAGGTGGTGATGAGCGATGCAGTTTCTCATCGAGGAACCGTGAGGGCGATGAGGGGTAAGTGGAATAATAAGGAGGAAGAACCTCGTTGCGAGGAGAAGCTCGGGGTGGAAGGGATGGATATTGCGGCGGCATCTGCTTGTGGGATCCAGGATATGGTGGAGCGTGGCCGTGGGCATAAGATTGGACTGGCATCAGTGGAAGACCGAGACGGCCTTGTGATGCAGAGACTGCAACCATCGACGACGAGGGTGGTGGTGCTGGATGCATCGGAGCAACAGGCTCGATTGTTGCACCAGCCACATCGATTGCGTCAATATCCTCAGATGTCAACGGGAGGGAGCCCGAGGCGAGGTATGCCTCCAGTCGGAACTTCTTGCGTGACGTCCTATTAGACGTCAAGAAATGTGGCACAGACGGGTTCGGCCGTGTTGTGGCGTGGGGTGAGCCGTGGTGGTCGATTGAACAAGCGCGCGGTAGCGATGAAGAGTTGGTAGCAGTCCGACATGCAATAACGCGCGTGGGCAACGCCACAGGGGAAATTTGAGTCATGAGATGTAGTTAGTGTCTCACTTCGGACCATGGATAAGTGGCGGGTACCCACGTTAGCACGACGGCCCCCTTCGCCTTCGCCCACGCGATGAGCACTTGTTCAGGTGCGACTTGCAGCCGCTTGGCAATCCGCTGGATGGGCTTGTTCACCGGACCATCTGGGAGTGTAGTCAATGGTCTGCAATAAACGGTCAGCGTGAGCTTGACATGTGCATAGACAACGATGACTCACGCAAGCGGTGAATAACCCTCCGTGACGATACCGTGCTCTTCTTGGAATGCCATGAGGGGTGCTTGTTTCTTCCAGACTATTGGAGCCGTCGAGACGAGAT
Source organism: Clavulina sp. PMI_390 (assembly GCA_015039315.1). Taxonomy (NCBI): domain Eukaryota; kingdom Fungi; phylum Basidiomycota; class Agaricomycetes; order Cantharellales; family Hydnaceae; genus Clavulina; species Clavulina sp. PMI_390. Next base: position 6,519 of record WIDE01000096.1, read on the forward strand.
GAAGTGGAATAGCAAGTTGGTGTCGTTTTTATAGCATCGAGAAACACACCACGATGAAACACAACATGAGCCGATGTCCAGAAGTGAAACGATGAACATGTCAAAAAACGTACCATACGGATGTAGAACGATCTGTTGAGGTGCGGAGCAGCACAGCCGGCAAGGAGTTTCGAGATAAGATGATGAGCGCATGGGCACGCCGCCGGAAAGAATGTGTGAGCGGCGTTGAACATCTGAGGCACCCGGAAGATACCGAGGGAGGCACAAGAAGGAGAGATAAGCCCACCTGGTTTACAGCAGGCTTGATCTTGGCGTGCTTGAGGAGCATCTGGAGATCTGCAATCGAAAAATTGCTGACGCCGATCGACCTACGTCAGCAAATAAGCCCGGTCAGTGTGTGGCACGACCCGCAAGGCGGCGATAACAACCCCGCCAGAGAGAACGCCGAAAACTAACTTGGCTAGGCCATCCTTCTTGACACGTTCCATCTCTGCCCAAGCACCAGGGATGTCTCCGTTGGTGAACATGGGGTGATGAATCAGATACAGGTCGAGGCTGTCAATCTTGAGCTACCATGTCCCAAGGCCGGCACACGACACGATGATCACGGACGTCAGCACAAAAAGCACCCAAAAATAGCTATCGAAATAAATAGAACATACCCTCTTTACGCTCTCCTTGCATGCGTCGTAGATGCCCAGGGTCGGATCGATGGCAGCATACTTGGAGGTAATCCAAAACCTGTCACGCGAGGTCCCAGATGCAGCGAGCGCGTCGCCGGTCTCGGGTTCGTTGCGGTATATCTGCGCAGTGTCAATGTGCGTGAACCCAACCTCGACGGCCTGATCGACCTGGTCAACAACCGTCTGCCCGCTCCCAATCTTCCATGTCCCAAAGCCGATACCAGGAATGCTTCGCCCATCATTCAGCTTGATATCGTCGAACGTTGACATGTTGTACGTCGATGAAAAGCGAGAGAGAAGCTTCAAGGGGGAAGGAAAGGGCTCTCTAGAACCCCCAAAGATTAGGCCCCAAGGTGGAAGAGGTGGTGGTACGGAACTCGGTGCGCGAGGTGGCCGTGAGAACGGGGATAGTCCGAGAGGGTGTGACCTCCACATGGACTTCCGCCCAGTTCATTAAGCTTGAATGATCGAGATACAGACCAATTACCATCGATTCAATCTCCCTTAGCATCTCAAAATGCCGGGCGCCGAAAATATATATCCGTTTGCCTTTTGTCACTTGACGACATTGGATCGTTGTGTGACGCCACAGTCAAGCCTAGCCTGAACAACGCTCAAAATTAGCAATTATAGCCTTCCACTAAATAAACCATACATCTAAAACATTCATTAAGCCCAAAACAAGTCAGAATAGCCATCAAAACCTTCTTAAAAGAGAATGGGACTAGTCCCATCCTGTTCCGCTATGATCATCATCTTCGTCCTCATCACCTTCATCTATTTCCTCATCTTCGTCTTCATAAATATTCCCAAATTCGTATTCTTCATCTTCCCCGTTATATAGGCCACCAAAAAGCGGGCTACGAGGACTGCGTGGTGGCAGGGGGGCTGGAAAGCTTTGTGATACACTGCTGTGGAGCGGCAGGAAGTGCGGAACCACTTCCACCTGGAGAATATAGGAATAAATAGGGGGTCATCTTGGGGTCAACACAGAAGCTACGGGTCTTGAAGGATCGTATGGTGACTGTCCGTCAATACTCACTGCAACATGAGCCACTAGCTCCCGAAGGGCTTCCCAATGTCCAACTTCATCACCGTCGAATTCCTCACGCGGTGGAAGTGTGAGGTGTGTAATGCTGCCACGGCGAGCAGATATAAAGAGTTGCATGGAGGGAAGGAGATGTGCTACATCCCTCCCAAGCAGTCGTAACTCCGCTATCGCTGGGAGAAGTAGAATTCCCTCTTGGTCAGACTCCCGAAGACCTTCCAAACGGATGTCAAGAGGCCAGTATCCAATGCGATCGCGTTTCAACGTCAGAGAACGGATCTGAGGCATTGCATTTGCCTAATATTGATTTGATAAGATACAGCTGAGCTTGAAGGGCATTTGGAGCATTGCAAAAATGTCCTCACCACTACTGGCCAGATAGACTTTTCTTCGGATGCCGAAAGTGCCACCCCATTCATTATGAAGTGCTCCACATTCGGCATTTTCAGGATCCGAAGCAGCCAAGGTAGGGACCTAGCCCCATTGTTCCAGTATGGACGGACCTCTAAGGTTTTCAATGCGTCCAAATGGATGTCGGGAGTTCCCTCCAGCCGCTGAGGCATGAGACGGAACACTGTTAATGACGTTAGATGAGGCAGGACAGTCAATGTGTCCAGGGGCATTGACCATGCAGCAAAATCGTAAACGATATGCTGAGGCTGTAGATTTGGTGCAGCTATGATGTCTATGTCTCTCAAATAAAGGCGCTCAATCGAGATGGGCCGTTCAAGCTTGAAACGGATGATTGAAAACCCAAGCGAGGTGATCGAGAGATCACGGAGGACCGAACACCCATGAATAATGGCCGCAAGGTGGCCAAGGCATGCTAATACTTTATTGAAGGGACAATCAAACGTCAGCGAGAGCGATGAACATTTGGATAACGAGACAAAGAGCTCGTCCCTGAAATCTTCGAGCTCGAGCTCACGGAGAGCGGAGGGTGATGAGGGACGTGAAGCCGCGGTAGGGAATAGGGCATCAAACCTATTGGGCATCAATGTAACAGCGAGTTGGCGGTGCTTTGCTCGAGTGTTCCATTTCTGGATAAGTTCAATATGCCAGTGATTCCAATCGGCATGAGTGAACAGCTCTGAAGCATCAAGAGTCAAGTTCCTCCACGCTCTCGACACTTGCGATACTCGAAGAACGCTCCTAGTGTCACTTGGATCTCCGACAGCGAATAGAATGATGCTGCGAAGCACCTCGAGAGGGACTGCGCTGATAGGAGCAAGCGCAGACTCGGCATCGGCAAGGAAGGGAAAAATCTCTAGCTCAAGGCTTTGGAGACGCGCAGATGCGGCCCGGAGGAGCGATTGGGCTTCCCTAAGCTCGTGAACTGTGCTTTGAACGGTCTGAGAGTAAGCTTGTCGTTGATGGGATGGGACGGCATAAATGGGTCGGGCCGACGTGAGCCTATGGGAGATTGACGAGACGAGGTCCTTCTGAGCCGCGTGATACGCTTCCCATGTTGAACTAAGACTAGACATGAGTTCAAGTGGGATGACGTGAATGGCCAAGCTGAACACGTGACTACAATAGATATCCCAATCCATTCAAGTCAATGCACTTCGTAACGGCAGAACTCGAGAGCAGGACAGTAACATATCAGACATCAATCTTTGTAGCTTTGTAGCAACGATACCGAGATCAAGCGACTGGGAAAGTTTCCCGCAATAGTTCCTATCACCAAAGCCTGTTACTAGGTTCAATCATCCCCTACCGACCCTTCAGAAAGATTCGGATCTTCATCCCCTTCAGAGGAATCGTGGTCATCTTCGCCTCCATTCCCACTAGCGTCTTCATCCTCATTCCCGAGGCTCTCTAGCTCAACACTGAACCGGCCGTAGCAACTATACGATGGGAGGCGAGGCGGGAGGTTTCGTGGCTCACCGGTATAAAGAGGTAGGAAATGCGGAACATCTTCCACCTGGAGGTACTCAAATATTTCGAGAGAAATAATTGAAAAATCACGTCAGTCTCCATTCTCATGGGTCGAATTGCAGCGGAAAGTTACGCGATGACCAGTGTGCGCACTCACCATAAAGTGAGGCACGAGCCTCCGAAGAGCTTTCCAATCACTGAGCATTGATTCTCCAACCTCTTCAGGTGGTGGGAGTGTGAGATGTGTGATGGCACCACGACGGGATGAGATGAAGCGATGCATTGAGGGAAGGAGATGTGCTACATCCCTTCCTAATAAACGTATCTCCTTCAGCTCGGGGAGGAGGAGCCCCCCTTGCTGAGTGGGGCCTCGAAGTCCCTCTAAATGGATGTTGAGGGGCCAGTATCCAAAGCGATCACGATACAATGTCAAGGAATGCATCCGTGGCATCGTGCTTGCCTGAGGTTGAGCGTAATTAAGATACGAATTTGCGATCAGGAAATTTCTCACTGGAAATTCACAATGGGTACTTACCAGAACTGGCCAGATTTCTCTCTCTTGGGTTACCGTCAACGCCATTCCATTTATCGTAAAGTGCTCAACATTCGGGACAGCCAGGATTTCAAGGAATGGGATTAGGGACATGGGTTCCTCGGCTTGAGGCAGACGGATCTCAAAAAACCTTAATTGATCAAGTTGTATGGCATCCACGTTGTTGAACTCGATAGGTACGAGTTGGAGCAGTTTCAGTGATGTTAGACGACATAGGACACTGGATTCGACCAGCGGGAAGCGCAGTGCATCAAAGTCGCAAACTATGTCTCGGAGTCGTAAGTTGGGAGTGATTATCATCTCTGCATCCCTCAAATACAGCCGTTCAATCGGGCCAAACTTGTCAAGCCTTAGACTGGTTGCTGAAAAACCAACCACAGCAATGGAGAGATCGCGTAGGACCCGACATTTTGAAGCAATTATCTCGATATAATCCGTGATAGCTGATCCCTCGTTCAAGCCGTAAGAGATTGTCAATGAGAGTGAGGAACACCTCGACAATGAGACGAAGAATTCTCCCTTGAAAGCGAGTTGCTCAGGTCCACCGATATCAGTGAGTTCTGGATGGTTTATGAATGCAGTGGGGAAGAGATATTCAAACATATTGGGCATCAGCCTGATGGTCAGCCGACGCTGCTTCGCTCTGTCATTCCAGCTTTGGATGAGGTTGAGGTGCCAGTGGTCCCAATCAGCGTGAGTGAAGAGCTCCGACGTGCCAAGAGCTACGTTTCTCCATGCTCTCGACACTTGAGACACGTGAAAAACACTCCTATTGTCCCTTGGATCTCCTACCGCGAACAATAGGATGATGCGAAGCACTTCAGGAGGGATTGCGGCGATAGGGGTAAGCGCCGACTCGGCATTGGTGAGGTAAGGAAACAGGTCCGTCTCAAGATGTTGGAAACATACGGCTTCATGTCGAAGAAGAGATAGGGTTTCTCGCAATTCGCGGATTGTTCTCTGGACTGTCTGGGAGTAAGCCTCTCGTTGTTGGGATGGAATGGAATAAAGAGGCTGGAACGTGGTCAGCCTTTGGGATATCGAAGAAACTAAATCGTTTCGAGCGGCACTATATGACTTCCATGCAGGGGTGAGGTTGGACATTGTTGTTTTTTTATGGGTGTGGCACTGATAGAGATCGAACATCTGCACGTGACCGAGAGAATAATCATTTTCGGCCCAACCGATAGCAGCGAAGATCCTGTTCACAATCTTCTCACTATCTATCAGTATGATGCCTGGTTGAGACGCTCTTCTTACCAAATGCTATCGCCATCTTCCCACATTACTCTGCTGGGCCAAACTCGTTATAAGGGTAGATCCTTCCGAGACTGTTTGCACTGAAGCTCGAGAGTGGTCTCAAGCCTGAGGGGAAAAGGGCGCACTCAGATACGAGGCTAACCTCGCACCAAGAGTGCTTAGCGAATAAACCTCGCTAGGGGATGGCACGTGATTCAGTCTCCCCATCTATTGTCACTTGTCTAATGAGTACTCAGTAATGCCACCGCGGGCCCACCGATTCGGTCCTTGCGCGTTATCAAAGCCCAACTCTTGTGAGTTTGCGAAGCAAATGAATGGTGGCGTCTCTAATATATGTCGTGGGCGTCTATTGGCCTGAAGATGCTCATAGCTCTACTAGGCACCCCTCTGCGTACTGGTGGTTCATGCTCGTCTTGCTCATCTCCGCTCGTTAAGCTTTATCCTTACATATTGGTATTCCACGAGCCCAAGTATTGAGTTACGGGCCTTACTCACTCCTGAACTGGGAAGAATCCTGGTCATAGAGCACAGCATGCCCGAAGGCATATATACTTCACAGTAGTAAAAGATCGCCTAATCCGAAGCTGTATCTTGCTTACTCGCTCACCCTCACCGTCCGGCTACCCTCCCCTACCCCATCATCGCTCCACTATATCCTACCTCGATGAGCGATTTCCAGCAAGTCAGCAGGACCTTCAATATTGGGGGGGATGAAATCACCGAGATATTCCCTCTGCCACATGCTTTTCCTACTGCTGCAGATTATACGACTCCCGATGTGCCGTTAGTGGACCTATCTATCCCTATCTGGCCATATGAAAATACAGAACCCCTTGGTTCCAATGATCAGCAATCAGTATCTGCAGCCTCCTCGCATTCTATTATAATCCCAAAGGTCCGTCTCGCACCTCCGCGGACGTCATTTCGTGCCACACTTCCTTGAAACTGATTAGCTTAACCAGATATCACAAGATATAACTCCTACATTGCGTCCTCAACCTATCCTCTCTGATTCAGGTGAATGCTTGAAAACTTGCTAGCATACGCTTACAGGGATTAACATCGACGTGTTTTGGAATTATAACACTTTGCAGGTATCCCATGCCATATACAGCATCTGCAAAATGGATTCATCCTTGGATCCCTCCCCATCGAGGAATTTTGTGCCTGGATCCTGCTATCTCCGCCATATGTTCGAAACGCTGTCGTTGACAGTGTGACATTGTGGCACTCACAGAGGTGGGGCCATGCCACACAATGGGTTGTTATGTCAATCATCTTCACTCCGCCAGGAGGGCCTCCCACTATGTATGACATCACTCTAAGAATCCTTGAGAGTGGTTCCGGGACGCCTTATTGCGTGGATATACAAGCGGCTCAATCACTTGGACGATTCCGACCAAATCACCTGCTTATTGGGCTTTTTGGAGCGCAGCAGCCCCATTCGTCACAGAACCATCCTCTTTGGCTCAAAGATATCTTAAACGATGGCTTGATTACTGCACATAATGGTTTCAATGATCCCCACGATGAGAAATGGAGAGGCCCGCCAGCGACTCTTGGCCATATTTCCCAATATATTCACCATATTCTCGAGGCTGCTCCAAATTTCATCTCCAAACGCTACTCATTCTCTCGCCTCTTGGTGAGCGTTATTTCTCTCCGACGTTACTCATTTTCGTGCGTGGCGATTATGAAGTCGGCCTCCAAGGGGGGTTGCCAGTCAACAATATCGATGCTCTTCCAGGAAATCCGGCGGCGCGAGCTTATGGAGACCATAGATGCTTCGGGATATATCCTCATTAAAGTCGGGCCATATCTTCAAATGGCGTTTTTTCTGCAGTGGATCCTGTTCATGGTGGTATTTTTTGTGTACATTGGCCACCATGTATCACACGAGTTTTGGTTCTGGATATCTTTTGGGTCATTCCTTGGCAGTTTGTTTGTCAAAATTTTCGTTGAATATGTCGTTTGGGCCCTCCTGACTCGACGAGATCAAGGTATTTTAAGAGCTCAGAAGGAGGCTCTGCTCAAAACTTTAGGTACGAATATTGAATGGACACCCCTTACCGAAGAATTATCTGAAACCTCTTCCGTCGCCCTCTATTCTGATAGACGAGGATGTCACATTGACGAATCCATTAGCTAAGCGAGGTGCATTCTTTGAGCCTGTTGGGGGATATACTACCGAGACACCCCTTGAGTGGCCACGTGTGAGTAATCCGATATATGCTGCCGCTCTTCATCTCAAAATTGTAATATCGACTTTTTAGCGAGAGCAATACTACGAAAACCTGCCAATGACTTATGATGCAGGAGTCGTTGGCCAGGCGATTCGTCTTCCAGAATGGGTATCTACCTTTATGCTTGTTCCCACTTTGCAAGTAACAGAGGAGCAAGATACGGTCGCAGGCCTTTCCAAAATCCACGCTGTGTCACAAGATGATGCAGATGATTCCTCGCCTCGAGGCTCGTGGCCGATTCTTCCTCAATACACTCAGCCGCCAAAGCGATACCGAAGGGTTTTCTCCATCCTCCCAGTTCGCATGTCTTCATCAATGATCGGTATGCAATTTGCTCCGGGTCTGAGCAAACAACGGATATTACTGACATCTCACGTTAAATTGGGCCTTTTCGTCAAAGGTGAGATGCATTTCGACGGCACAACTCTTCTGAACGGTTTTATCGTTGGAACAATGCCACACGAGACCTTCTGCAATTGGATTCTTTCCGCCTCTACTGCCCCTACTGTCCGCAGTGCCGTTGTAAATGACGCTACATGGTGGAGCTCGGATAGCTCCTTGCTGCACCATGAATTCGTCGTCCTCACAGTCAAATTCTGTACACCTGGAGGTAATTGCGAGGCTTTCGATATCACGACCGAGCGGATCGGGAAAGGCCCGGCCCAAGCTGCTCAGGACCGCGTCAGGATAGAGAAATCCCAATCTTTGGGACGATTTTGTGAAAAGAATACCCTTCTTGTGGCTCTTTATGGCGCCGCGGATGAAGTTATGCCCCGAAGTGACCCAAGCTGGCTGGCTCGCTACTCAGATACTAGCTATCATCACCGTGGTACTTTTCGTACCGGGCTAGACGCGAAGTGGCGAGGTCCACCTGCTACCCTTGGTCACATCGCACGCTACGTGCAGCATATCAACAATTTTTCGCCCAGATATGAGCTAGGGACAACCAACTGCTACTACTTCTCACGTCTCCTGATACATTCAATCGGATTGAGACATTACTCGTTCTCCGGGATATTCGTGCGGGCCCCGAGCACTGATAGGTCTTCCATATCCAACCTTTTTCTTTTCCTCGGTGCGCAAGAGCTTGATGAAGGTACTCGCCTCTACCAACACGTATTGGAAGTATTGGCGTGGGCCGTCACCATTGGTAGTTTCATCACATGCTTAGCGTTATGGATGGCATATGTTGACGAGAAGTTTTTCGACATCAACGCGCCGGCGGATGTTTTCCTTCTCGCTTTACCAGGAGTCTCTTCTATTGCTGCTACACTTCTGACCTGGATTATATCAATGATTCTGAGATCTTATCTCTTAGGGAAGGCAAAGGCGAGAATGATATCTCGAACCACCGAGTTCGTTGATATTCTTGGTGAGGTTCCGCACCTTTAGTCATTGTATTCGATGAACTTTGTGATCTGACCACGTTGAGCCCAATAGATCATGACAATACTTTGACCCACCCACAGGGGGGGCGCGGGGATTTCCAACTTATCCGAGACAGTGTTGACGAAGAGGGTTGCTATGATGCTCATGAAGTCCCTGCTTGGAAGAAAGTAGGTGCAAAACCCGAATAATTACGACGCTACGTCTGACTACAATATTTTCCCTGTGCCGGACGACAGAGGGAGCAAATGTACGAGAATCTGCCACGTTTCTATGACGGTACTCCAATGGGCTCCATGTCACGTCCACCTCCTGCTGTCGTGGTGGAAAGCGTCTGAAATTTTCAGCCTTTCTCCGCGGGACTACTTTCCATCTAGCTTTGAAGATGACATTCTCCTGAGAACGAGTCTGCCTTCCGCCCTCGGTTCTCTGTTTCTTTGGTAAAACAGCAATTAATATTCCACCCGTGTAATTATTATCCTCTGTTTCCCTCCTTGGTAACGAATCTCTTTTCCAGCATGGTGATGACTCTTTTTACTTAGCACCTTCATTTCCCAGAACTCAGACTGTAAGTCCTCATCATTGGTGGTCGATTTCTGTTTGACGCTACGGGGCCCCCACTGCGGTGCTTCGCTCTGTATACTAATGAAATTCAGCTTATTGTATATAATTCTCTTGTTCCTCTTCTTCTTGTTTCAATGATATGGGCCGCTTTAGCTGTCATCAGTCACAGATAACTTGATTCTGCGAAAGTGGCAATTGTTCAGCGCTGTCGTTGAACAGTGAACGAATAGATTCAGCTCACCGAAGTGGTCACACCATACATTCAGTGTCAATTAAAGAATGGCTGTGTGCTCACAAGCCTCATCATTCGTGGATTCTGGCAGAGCGTCAATGGATTGGCTGTGATGCAGGCTCGTGGACCCACTGCTCCTTTTTTCCGCGGACGTGAGACCATGCGCATTTACCACATGTATATATCCTCTTCCATTGCGGGCCGATGCGTGCCTATTGTTGAGATGATCGAAGTGACTCCAGTTCCAACCCAAAGAGACATCAATGCGGCAACAGGGCATATAGAGTATGCAGTTTCTTCATTTTTATTTGTTCATCGCATGTATGTATGTATCAGCAAATACAACAACAACATTATCATCAATGTCATAATCGTTACAAAATGGAGCAAGGTTCAGTCGCGTTTCCGTAATACGACGGAAGCAAACCGAAGGGAGGGTAGGAGAAGGAGGTTTTGTGTGCATTATTGCTTTACGCAATGACGGCCTCGGGGATACCGTCCAAGCTGAAGAACTTGCCGCTCTGGTCGGGCGTGACGCTGTTGACGAACTTGAGCATGCGGGAGATGGACTGCTCGGGGACGAGAGGAGCCATCGAGTTGCCACCGGGGCCGGCAATGTCGGTCTGGACCCAACCGGGGGAGAGGGAGATGAAGGTGATGCCCTTGTCGTGGAACCTAGTGGTACCAAAGTGAGTATTAGGAAGATGGATGAGACAAAGAGGGTACGCACTCGTGTTGGAACTTGAGGGTGGCCATGGTGAGCGCAATCTTGGACGAGGCGTAGGAAGAGTAGTGGAGGTAGGACTGGGCCTCGTGGAACTTGATGTCACCAAGCATGGAAGCGATGTTGAAGACCTTCTTCTCGGTAGACTTCTCGATGAGAGGGAGGAGGTTGATGACGAGGAAGACGGGGCCAACGGTGTTGACTTGGTACTGTCATAGCGAACAATGGTCAAAGTCAGCTAGGTAAAGCGGAAAATGCGTGGGATATTATTGACTAACCTGGTCGATCCACTCCTGGGGGGTGGACTTGGAGATACCAGTCATCATCTGGGCACCAGAGCCAATCATGACACCAGCGTTGCTATTGGAGAGAAAAGAGGAGAAAGCTTCGATTAGAAACACATTATGCGTTAGACATTCTGAAGACATTCAACTTACTTGATGAGGACGTCAACCTTGCCACCGGAGAGGGCCTCGACCTCCTTGGTGAAGGCCTATATAACATGAAGAAAAGAAGAGAGATAGGGATAAGAGTCAGTATGTGTAGCCCCGCGCATGAGATTCGAGCACGAATACGTGAGCGCGCGCGCACGTATGACAGCGACGTCGACATTTATGACGTTGATGTGCGGGAGACACGAAGAATACATACGGGGAAGGAGTCAATGTCGGCGGTGTCGAGCTTGACGATGGCGAGCTTGTCACCGGCGTACTTCTTGAGCTCGGTGGCTTCCTCGGGCTTGCGGGCGGTGGCGATGATGAAGCTCTTGGGGTCAACAGAGAGCTGCTTGACCCACTCGAGCTAGTCATGGTCATAACACGATGAAGAAGAAGGATCGAGTGAGACAGCTAGCACGGAGAAAGCACACAATGGGCATCGTATGCGAGAGAGTGAGTACGTACACCAAGACCACGGTTGGCACCGGTGATGACGATGACGCGAGAGTCGGCGGTGGCAGGCATGATGATGATGAAGGAAGAGTTGGTGTGTGTGCGGTGAGGTTGTAGTGGTTGGGTTGGAGAGCTGGAAAGCTGCTTAAGGAGGGTATGTCCAGCAGCGGCTTTCAGCTCCTCTTATACCCCTCTGCCCGATCCAACATAGCTTGGTTGGGCACACACGCTGGCGTCAGCAGAACAGCGATGGATGTGAGAGACGGAAATCGGTGGATTGGCGTGTGAGTACGTCTGCTGTGCAACTAAATCAATCAAATGAATGGAGGGGAGTAGTGGGTGAGCGATTGCCCTTTCATTTGAGATACCGCGATGAATATGTCCGGAACTTACTCACGTTCACTCACACTCATTAGCAGCTGGTGTGTGTCAGTTCACTTCGCGGGGAGATGGGTGGGTTGGTGGCGGATCTCAGGCCGTGTCTCACGTCAAGCGAGAAAACGGTATAGATTGTGGCTTTGAGGTTGCTCCTAGTGGTTTCCCTTCGTCGTCGCATGGCTCGATGACGGAGAATGCTGGCAACCAAGACACCCTCTGAGAACCCGGGATCGATGCCAGATGGGCATCAAGATAGCCTTGAAGGATGCCGATGACACTGTGGCATGACCCAGCCGCGAGGCAGTGGCGAGGACGATGGTGGGGACGAATTCATTTTTCGCGGATCGATTGGGATGGGTGTGCATGTCAATGATATAGAACACTGATAACCGAGATCGAAGACAGAAAGTGCAGCGAGCGAATGAAGATCGATGGCCTTCCATTCCGCTGGTTCATCATCGCCTTGGAGAGTTTGACGACTGACTGGCACGGAGTTGATTTCGCTCGGACCTTATGATACATTGCTGTGATATCAGAAGGATGGAGTACCTGATGATATATGATGCAGTTGAGTTGGAGAGAGAGAGGGCTAAAACAAATCAAGCCGAATGGGCCCGGAACACAATAGGCCGGTTCTTGTCAGGAGGGGAGGGAAGAGAGGCCGCCACCACTCACGCGTCTTCTTCTTCCTGTACATTCCGTTCGAATCGGCAACTAAGGAAAAAAGTGGGGTGAGCCCCCGGAGCCGTAATCGATGGTCCTGGGGGTTGTGGTGGCAGATAACGGGACGGGAGCGATGGTGGAAAGCGTGAGGGAGAGGGTCAGAAGGGGCCAATTGGCATTCAACTGCCTGCGGTGCCTGCATGCATGCATGCATACAGGCGGCGGGTCTCGTTTGAAAGTCTAACGCCAGCGCCCCCGTTCATTTAATACGAGTGAGAAGTGAGGACGTCGGGCGAGAGTCGGGGAACTCTTGCGCCCGTCAAAGGAGTGTCCACCATCGCATGACAAGAAAACAGCGCATGAAGGCACCGTGTCAAGTCAAAAAAGGACTCGGTTTGAGCAAGCGTCATGGGGACCGCGCGCGCACCCAGGTACGAGTGAGCCAAATCCGTTGGTTTGCCTGCTACCCACACAGCAGACAGCGATTTAGCAGCTGATGACTGGAATATGAATATTCATTGTGAATTGGATTAAAGACCGGGCATTCCGTGATACCAGAATAGTATTGTAGCTCCGGGAACTTTCTTCATTCGGCGCCCATTCGAACAAGGGGGAGACAATGCAAGCGCCGGTGCCAAACAAGCCACGCCACCAATGTGGGATCCAGTGTTACTCTTGGCTCAGGTCAGTTCAGTCAATCTGTGCTTGGGTTGCAGCCTCGTGTTTCGTTGCTAATGGTGCTCTCGGAAATACGTCTCCTTTAATAACAGATCATCTCGTTACAATCTCTGCACTATCTGACCCTAAGTCTTGTCCTACCGCCCTTGCTCTTGACACTCTCCAGCTCGCGTGCACTCTCGTATACTCATGGAGGCTCAGCGACCGTAGGCATGGTCATGGACTGGCGAGACCTCGCCGGTCGTTCAACCCTAGAGCGTAATCCGTCTATCCTCGAGTCCACCAGGCATCACATTTCCGACTGGATGTCGTCTCCGAACAGCGAAGGGCTATGGCCCTTCATGGGCCATGGTGAACTAGACGCACACCCAGAGTTTGGGTCCCACCATGGTGATCGTCCTCCACCTCCAGGAGGACCGCATCATGGTGGCGACGACAATGATGGTCATGGTGGACAGCGACTCGTTGGTGGATGGAGTGACAGCCTTGCCTACATGCAGGACAAGGGCTGGCATGCGCGGCGCAATGCCCCCTCTGAGGAATCGCTACCAAAAAGATCACCACTATCATCACCCTCCTTGCGTGACAGAAGTGCTCTTGTAAGGAGAGCAGATGGGGATGACGACACGAAAACATTCCGCCTCGCGAACCCCGCACCCATGCGTGATCCCCTCCGACCATGGGTCATCGCCATAGGCTGGGCAATCGCATCAACCATCGAGTAAGCACCAAACCCTCCTCCCCCTCATAATATCCATGCTAATTAATCCATTTTTTTTATATCTCACCTGCTGTCAATAGCATTTGGGCAATCTACATCCTCGTCCGCCGTCCCACCATGGTCCTCGACTTTACACTCACACTCATCTTCTCGCACATTCTCCTCACGACATACTACGCCTCGGCCTTCCCCACATCCCTCTTCTTCTGGCTCGTCATGGGTGGGTCGGCACTCGCCATGATCATCTTTGCAGAGCAGCTCTGTGTGCGCCGCGAGATGCGCGAGGGGCTCCGAACCATATCCGCTTCAGGGAGTGGAAGTGGTAGCGGGAGTGGTGCTAGGGGAGACAGTGCGCTTGATAGCCCGGGTATGAAGCTCGGTACACCTACACCGACGAGCGCGAGTGGACGCAGGCTATCGGGTATCACGCCTGGGCAAGAGGAGCTATTCAATGCTCGACTGGGCGATATGGTGGATGATGGCGATTATGATCCGCTTGATGATGATGAGCTGAATGAGCAGATTGAGCTGCTGGAGCGAGGGGACGCCGCTGTTGGACCTCATGCTGGTTCGGGACCATCTGCCTCGACGTCTAAAGCAGTTGGGGGAGTCGAGAGGTAACAGCAGTGGGAGACTTTTTTTGTTTTTGTAGACGATATAGATATACCCCTCCCTTCGCGTGTTATCACATTTTCAGCACTCGTCATCCCTGCTCCGTGCTCTGCAACTCAACTCGAGAATTATTGCCACAAATACTACCGCATTCCAGGCTACTTCGCAGATGGCGCCAATGCCGCGTCCCGGACAGACCCCGTCAGCCTCGACGGGCTGCTTACCATCCCTCGCGGTACCTCAATCCTCCTACTCCTGATCTCCAACGCGTTCCTTTTCTTTCAGCTCAAGGCTCACGGTATTCTGTTCGACGCTGCGGCAATGGACCCATCTGCCGAAGGAACGGTTGAGGCCCAGGTACCTGAAGTCGAGGAGGCAAAGATGAATATGACATCGGCCGGCCTTGCATGCGTGCCTTTTGAGCACACCTTCCCAATTCTTGCTCATATCGCCGTACACTTTTTGCCTCAACTGAGGAGACCGCTGAGAAATATTTAATCCTGAGAGCCTTCATTAGTACGCTCTCCGCCATGGCTATTATAAAGAGTCCGTTATGAGATTAACCCTACTTATCCCTTTGGGAGTAAACGCGGCTGGGCATGTCACCAGCATGTGGATGGCTGCGGAGGATAAGATAAATCTCGCCATAGCTATCACGTTGGGAGCTCAATCATAAGGCAGTCCATCTCGATAGACCAAAAGGGAAAAAACCCACCCACTGTGTTTCTCTATAGCAAATCTCCACTTTCGTGGTCCCTCTCCTGGTCCTCGTTGGGTGGATGTAAGTCATGATAGCTCATGCCAGTAAAGCAACTCGTTTATGACACATCCCTTGCCGAATTAGCCTAGATCGTCCATTGACTCTATTTTCGCCAGCCTTGAGGTCAGAACTGATCCGTCATTTCTATTCAGTTATCGTAGGTATTTTCCTTTACTGATTGTCAATGATTTCGCTCGTAAACTATCATCTTGTTTCTAAGCGTCATCCTCATCAACTTACTCGTTCAGTCAGCGTAGTACGACATGCTACTGCAATCAGGTTGTACGAACTGCTGGCCTTCACATTTCTCCAGGGGTGGTCGCTCCAACTACCTAGAGGGTTGATGCCTGTTGCTCCTTCCTTATTGCTTCCCAAATAAAAATATCAGATGTCAATCTTTCTGTACCAACAGTCTCGCTATCATCTATATCATTATTACCCTAGCTATTAAGTCTTCCTCACTTGTTGATCAATTTCCTTTCGCTAATTCAATTTCCTAGTTTGGCTGTTCGTTTGGGTGTTATGATTTCGTTCTACTATCCTTATTCAGCCTCATCGCTACCTGTGCGAATTATCTATTTGGACAATTTCTGCTCTCTTCAATAGGTAGCAGTTTTACTTGCTTTTGTTTCTTAGAATCTGTTGGGATTTCTTTAGGTAGACTTCTGATAGGATTGCTACGACAAAATGTAAACTACAGCACTGAGGGTCCTTATACACACAAAATGATATGTTAATAGAATGTTATACACTTTTCCATTAGTCTGTGGCTCGACCTATATTCATTACTGGAATCTTCGCGATGTCGGCTCACTAATCCACAATCGGTGTGCGGACCACAATGCAAGTCCATTGCATCACTAGTTGAAAGGCATACAATAACCTCCACATCCCCCAACACAATATCATTTTTGTCGAATCCGAAAGTCACAGGCAACGCGGACCCCAGCACCCCATCGAAGCGCCAGCTTGGCTTGAATGTCTCCTGGGAAGTAAGATCCACCTTATTCTCTTGGAAATACCGCAGTTTGAATGTCTGAAGCTGCATGGACATCGGAGGAGGTGTGATTTATTTAGAAATCAGTACCGATGTGTAGGGACCGAGGGTGTTCAGAAGGATGGGTTCTCAAATCGCTCAAGACGAACTAAAATCGAGCTCTATTGCGGCGCTACAAGAATCGACAGGGCTAAAGTAAAAGAGGAAGAAGAGAGGTAAACAACCAGCGCAACCTCTTGTTGCAAACGGTTCCGTAAATAACTTGAAGAGTATGCAAAGGATCGTATAATAGTATCATCTATACGGAGCATGGGCCGTTTTCATATGACAAAAAGCCATTAGACCCATGCATTGGCCCTTCGATTGGCCTTCTTTCTCATCTGGCCACTCGACACACTTGCCACAAAAGCCAAAAGCTAATGTCTGTATAAGAGGATGAATACGGCACACAACTGGCTTGTAATACCAACTCAACTCCCAAATATTTCGTGTCCTATGGAGAACAACCAATTTTTCTGAAGATGACTTTGAATAGACGTCTCGTACCCTGTACAAGGTGACTCATACGGATTTTGGATGGAGAATAATTGCTTGGTCTTGAGACGGTACGAGAAAGGTCTGGGAAGCCTTCAATACCACCGCTGTCAACGGGGAAGTCCATTCCATCGCTGCATGTCGGATGAGCGCCACCTATGCCTATTATATCCATAGATGTAGCCATCTTGCTGTGGGCAACGGCTTGAAGGGTTTTACTTTGAAGCGATAAGATGGGTGATCGACATTGTAGCGAGGGAGAATATAGAGTTTGAGGTTTGCATAGTGTGTTCTGGGGGCTTTCCAACGGAACGGATATACTTTGAACGAATTCTATCTCATTATCCGTGGGGATATCCAGGACATCATGCCGAAACCTGAAGTGTATGAGTAGAAAATGAGGTCTATATCGTAGTATTGAGATGTCCTAACAAAAGGAGATACTAACTCTTTTCTATGCTGATCTGTTTTCCACAACCGAAGCACTTTTCCTCGAGTAGTTGTGGGCGCCAGCCTGGCCCATGTCAACTCAGCGCGACGTTTTGTGTGAGAAGAAACGAGGGCAGGAATATTGCCCATTTCGATAAGCTCTTCTAAGAGTGTGGCGAGGTAGTAACAGTTCTCCTTTTCATCAATTAGCACACATCTTCTTCTAGAGTTTGGATTCCCTCACCGTAATCAGCACATATGAAGTCGACACCTTCCGAAAGATCTCAAGGATCTCTGCCAGTTCACGGACGCTCGTTTGATTATCACTCGTGTCATACTTCATTTGGCTCAGGAGCTTAAAATTAACTCCGCCAGTTGCTTTTTCTTCAGTCATGAGATGTCCAGGATCATAGGACACGCACACCTTTCGCAAAAAAGCTCCATAAGTAAGGTCACAAAAGAAAACTAGGCAATATTGAAAGGTTTGCATGCCTTATCATCAGGAGGAAACGTAGAGAAGGATTTCAAAGCCTTGGGGTTATGAATCCGAGCTGATCGTTCGATCCTGAGCCAGAAATCCAAAGGTGGGATTGAGACACCCGCCCGCAGCGAGGACAGTTGTGCGTTTCGGACATCGACTATACAGTGTAGAAGAATGAACTGATGTTGCAGTCCTGCCTTATATTTCCATCGTTGAAGTTCAACTATCCTAGCGTAACTCTCGAGAGGGTCGTATTGACTGAGGATGTGGCCTATAAAATCGCTCAGCTGGAGCCTGAGCACTCGGGGCATCGAGGCCGGAATTGTGTTCAGTCGAGGGCGGAAACAGTGCGAGCTTTCTCCAAAATAGAAAAATGGATATCCATCCTGGTTATTTCGACGTGTGAGAATATTCATGCAGGACATTGTATCTCTAGAACTGAAAATATACCCACTGATGGGAGCTCCTGAACGACTTCCACAAGAGAACGCTTCCCTTTGAAGTATGGGTTGTAATATGCGGGCAGCGTGGAGTCTTCTTTTGCCATCTTTGATAGTACCCATCGTTTATAGAATAGGCTTCCGGCTGCAATAATCGATTTAGAGGCCCCGCTTATAAGATCGGCATGGTGCTTTACAACCCTTGGGGAAATAGGATAAAACTCTGAGACAAAGGGGCGTAGAATGGCAGCAATGGCAATCCCCATTATTTCGGGACGAGAAGGATTTAGCTCGCGTTTTTGAACTAGTTCATCCATCAAACGGACCAAATCGATGACATGATAGAGTTTCAAGCTGGGAGTACGGGCAATTAAAACAGCTGCTTGACGGGCCGATCGTATCCAGCCTGCGTCGTTTAGGAGAGTCATCCTAGTGCTTGCCGTAGCCGTCCTATAAGAGACATCAGTGTGAGTATGCTTGCGAATCGTCCATTCAACACCACCGCTGTCGCGATCACCGCGAGCATGAGGCAGCGAATTATTGGTTGTTGAAAGCATCACCTCCATCTGAACGCGGAGCGTACAGTGCTCGCTCACACTTTCAGATGCGGAAACTTCATTCGCACAGCCACCTCGAAATTTTGCATGTGGTATGTTGAAGGCAACATATGTATACTAAATGAACCGTGCTACACATTAGCTACATGGCAGATGCCAAAGTATCCTACGCTCGGAAACACTGACGTACATGCTTGTTTGGGGCGTGTTGCCGGCGAACGACAAAGAATGAATCGACATCTAGGTATCGAAAGTGACTGCTATGCACGGCCGCGCTCCATCGATGAAAGGGTAAAGAGGAGCCCAGAAGCTGTTGGACACTTGGAACAACATGGTTCAGCATAGTCCTTTTTTTTTTTAGCCAATTGGCTGAAAAGCTTGAGGGTGTGTGGTTTCAGCTCGAAGCGAAGGCGGACTGGCATCGCTATCATCTTTATAGAGATCGGGAGCAGCAGGCGAGCGCCTACACAGCCGATCAGCACCTCGTTGGATCCACGCTGACCACCAGGCTGTTGATGTGACAATGCCTCGTCATCGTGGCCTCAACGTTGTTCCGTCCTGGCTGCTGCTGTTGATCTCTGGTTTATTAGTCATTTGTAGCTGTTTGTGTCGTACATGCGCCAGGCACGACCTGGGTTGCTTTGCTACTTATAGAGCTGTTTGGAATAGGCATGAATATAATAGTTCAGAAGAATATAAGAGAATTAGAGTGCTCAAAAGCTATCCAGCATCATCGGCTGCGTGGGGGTTGCGTATTAGTCGAAGGATTTAGTCCGCTAGTTGGACCACGCACTCGCATTTTTCGAGTAGTTCTTCCACTGTTTGATCCTCCTCGTCTCCGAGGACGTAGAGGTGGTCGTCTTATATGGGGTAATCTTGGAATATGTGCTGGCGCATGGGCATTCGGAAAGTTCGGTAGGTACGAGCATGATCCTCTGTGTGCGTGGCCCGTCCGTATCTGATTTACTATCGAGAAGGTTGCTCGATCGTAGGTACGGAGGCGATGCGCGGTATGAGCTGTGGTCGGAAGTAGTGGCCTTGCGTAAATCCTCATCTAGGGTGGCGAGGGGCGGATCTACGCACGTCTACCCAGCTCACACGAAGAGCCGATCCATCACATTGAAGGCCAATCACGGTTCTCAAGGACGAGGCCACACCCTTCTTTCGCAAACTTATCTACTGTCTCGCTTCCCTTGATGTCCCTGTGGCTCGAGATCCATTCTAATGTGAGTTTGGTCTGCGGGTTTTCATCGAGGATTGAGCATATTGTTGCGGAATTGGGTGGAGCAGCAGTGGGGTAGGCCTGGTCTTCCTTCGAAATTCCCTGGATCGCGCCGGTGTAATCTGAGAAGACCGGGGTGTGGGTGGGCCTTTGGAGAAGCTGACGAGACGCTAGGCTGTTGATCCTACATGCTGCCTCGGGCTAGAGCTCCCACCTCGGCGTCGTACACTTCTGCCTTTGGGCCAAATGTAGCTCTCTCAACCCCCATCTGAGCACCGCGTATCCCCAACCTGTCTTGCGATCTCCTTCCTCGGAGTACATCAGTAATCCATCGGTGCATATCAATAGGTTTGCTGTTTCGCTTTTTCCACTCCTCAGTTTGACCCAATTCGGTTTTTGCACAATTCTTTTTAGCAATTCGTCGGGGGTGCTGAGGGTATGCGGATTTTCACGGATTTTTCATGCCCTTCAGGTTCCATTTGATGCCGGGCAAAGGATGCCTCATTGGTTGGCAGGCGAGAGAAGTCAACATTAACAAGAATCAATTATCAGACATGTTACCAAAAAGAATACTTGGAGTCATTGAGGGTATACAGGAATGGACCATGCTGGCACTAAGTAACCATGGCGAGGGACGACATGATCAAAAGGGCAAGCACGGGATGATGGATGGGGAGGATGCAATGGGAGGCGGTTAATGCGAATAAATAATAAAGACGGAAAAACCGAAGTAGAAAGGCTCGTGGGGAAGTGTCTTCTAGACCTCAAGGATAACAAGAGAGAGAAAAAGAGAGCAGAAAACCGAGAAAACGTGGGAGGTGGGCAGGCAGCAATAACGTCAAGGATAGGCTAAGGAGGCATAAAAGTGAGTGTCAAGGAAAAAGGAAAGTAAACGGTAGCGACCGAGTAAAAGAGCGTAGACGGAGCAGCCTGATCAGAAACAAGCATGCAAAACGAAGGCGAATTAGTGCAGCATCTAGAAAGCACACAGAGGTACAATTATCCAAAAATTCGGGATTGAGTAAACACCAGCAAGACAACGACAGCGAACGGACAATAAAGTAAAAAGAGAATAGCCCTGAGGCTATAGGGTTGCAACACTAGTAGGGGGCGGTGGTGGTGGCCTACTAGGTCGAGCAGGTCTTGCCGGTGGTCGCTGTTGTTGTTGTTGTTGCTGCTGCTGCTGTGCCACAGCCAAGAGCGCTGAGACTCGATCCGAAATGGAGGCATGTCTCGTAGGGACAGGTGGGCGCGGGGGAGGAAGAGGACTGGTACTAGCGTTGGGACTAGGAGGCAACTGACTAAGAGTGTGAGCACTAGTAGGGGGCGAGAACGGCGTTGTTGGCGTGATCAACGGTGTGCTCATCGCAGACTTGAATGGTGTTGAGGGGGTAGACACGTCTTGGCCGTCAGCTGGTAGGCCAGGAGTGAGACCTAGTGGGGACGTCGGCGGTGAGGGAGAAGAGATAGAGTCTGAATGAGGCCCAAAAGTGTGATCAGTGTCAACCTCATCGGACAACTGCGATACCACAACTGCTGGGGAGGATGAGGTCGACTTGCTCGCAGGAGTAGTCGGGAGTGGTGGCGGTGGCGGAGCACGAGTGCTAGACTTCATTTTCTGGCCAGCGCCGCCCGAGATCGTCCGAGTCCTCGCCAATGGCTTAGCAGGAGTGCTAGGTATCGACTTTGTGCGGACGCGAGAAGCAGGAGCGAGGTCGTTCTCCTGAACATCTCGAATGGCAGGTACTGGGATCGTCGCGTTGGGAAGGTGGATCGAAGGAGGCGGAGACAGGGGAGGCGCGGTCTCGGACGATCGCGATAAGGGGCTGGGACCCAGTGTCAACGATTGAACTGGAGCAGAAGAAGCAGCACCAGCGCCACGCCTTCTTTCACTGACCAAGTTGATCACGGATCTCAACTCCTGAACCACATCGCCTCCCGGCCCTCGGCCAGCCTTCTTCTCCGCTCCACGCTCATCGCTGCTGCTTCCAGGAATATCACTCAGCACAGAAGCACCACCTGCCGCTCTCCGTTCGCGCATCTGGCGAATCCGTTCGGCGCGTGAGATCTTGCTCTTCTCCCGCAGAGCAGTGGTCGTCGCCGGAATCGTTGCCTCAAACACCTGCTCTGGCGCAGGCTCCGCAAACGGATTCTTCGTGCCCATAATGGCAGCAATGCGCGAGGCGTTCAGCTCTTCCAGGCGCTTCGCATTGATGAACTCATCAAACACGTCGTCGTCTTCGTTTTCCGCAGCCACGGAGTCATCAGCGCCAGTCTCCAGTTCCGCTGGTAAGGACAAGTCAGACATTGCTGGAGAAATGGGGGCGACGCCAGCCGCTGCGGGAAGTAGCCCAGTGGACTCTTCAGATCCGCTGGGGGCCTCCTGGTCGGAACCGTCACCACCAAGGGTAGCATTGAGCGGTCGTCGGCCACGCTCGCATTCTAGCAGAGCGTTGCCAAGCTCGCGCCGAAGGCGGGCATACGCATTCATCACCTGGTGGGTCAAAACATCTTTTGTATCCACAGCCTGGGCCTCTGCCGTCTCATCGCCATCAGGAGTGCCAGGAGCAGATTGGAGCGCGTCAAGACATATCCGAAGCTCTCGCTGTGCAGTTTCGATGGACGTAGACATGATGTCCATGTGAGACGCGAACTGAGCGAGGTCCGATGGCATCGGCGCAAAAGACGATAGTTCAACAGATGGCAGTCCACGATGTCCGCGGAGAGGGGGGGAAGGCGACGGGGAAAGTGGGGCTGAGAAGGAAAGATCATGAAGGTTTCGGATTCGGGAGGACGGTGGAGTGGGAATCTGTTCGGCCATCCGAGCAGCGAGGTATTCGTTCAGGGCGTCTGCTAGTGAGGAAGCAGTCTCTAGTATTGATTTTGAGAATAGATTCATCACAGATGCAACATCCTCCCAATACGGATCTGAACCATCTTCCTCGAAGCGGAGAGCAAGTAGATGAGAAGCCGCGTACCGCCGACTCATCACCGCCCGATCCATTGAGGTTCTGAGAGCATTGATGGACCGACCTCGACGAGGACTTGTCTGCACAGAGTCGCGCTTAGATGCAGGTGTGGATGGGCTGGGGAGAGGAGAAGTTTGGTGAGTGAATTGGGACATAGAGGACGGGCGGGGGCTTGAGGTCGTGGAATTTTTGAGGGGAGAACCAGGGCGCGAACCGGACAGACCAAATCCGCGCTTCAGGGCCGCGGTTTTCCTGCGGTGCCTAGTAATAGCGAGTGCAGAGGAGCCAAAAGTATCCTCAGGACTTTCAGACGCAAAGGAAGCCACGGAGGGCGAAGGTGGGGACCGAGGGCGCTGATGATATTCATCGTCAAGCTCACTCAACCCACGGAAATGCCGCACTCGCGCCGCCCCGTTCCACGTGGATCGTTTTGCGCGCTCGGGAGTTTCTGGGAGAGAAGACGTGAACGCTGATGTCGAGCCAACTCTTGAGTGGAAGTTGGGGGAGAAAGGTGGTGGGGATATTGAAGGAGCGTGGGGGGCATACATCTCTGATAGCATGCTTAATTCAAGAGTCGAGGTGAGTGGCGAGAATAACTGGCGGATGCTATCGGATTCTGTGTGCATCTCATCAAAGGCTACGATCAGTGCTGTTCGTAGGTTCTCCGATGCTGGCGTCGAGATGGGTCTGTGGAAGGCAGCAGCGATGGTCTCAGGAACGTGCTGTCGAACAGAAAAATAAGGTTTCTGCTTACTGAGTTTCCTCCACTTCGAGAACTCCGAGCGCCTTACCCACGAGGGTATCCCAGATCTCGCTGGCAGATATGAGATCACTCATGGATTTCAAAGGCTGGACCATGGCAACGCAAAGAAGCCATCAGCGAAAAGCCATTCAAGGAGTGGAGAATGAACTTACAGATACAAATGGATTGGGAATTTCCGCTCTAACGGGAGTGGGGGGATAGAACGTCTTCAGAATCCAGGCCGTAGCGGCCACCACAACAGATGTTCGCCGGGAGGCCATAGCCAACATGCCTACGACAGGCACAAGCCATTCGGACGAGGGTACTGGTAGAACAAGATGGCGTATAGAGAATGGCCGGTGGACAGGGGGTAGTGAAACACGAGCAGCTCGCCGTCGGTCCGCTTTTGACGTCGGGTCCGGAGCATCGAGCGGCAAAGACTGAAGCGACGAAGCAAGCAAAGGAGATGATATAACGATGTATTTGAAGCGCTCTGAGAATGCCTTGTTGTCTTTGAGCGGTGCGGCGAGGAAATACTGCCGACTTTGCTATAAATGGGACGGGGTGAATGCCAAGGAACGCACAGACCACCACCACCGCACACGGAAACAGCTCGATGAGAGACTTACAGAAACCGCCGACGCAATGGCGGACTCGATTGAGAGATCTCGTGCTCGGTCCTCCTCCGTCAAGTCGCCAACTTTGTCCAAGCCCCCTGGAATGGTCTTTGTCCCGTCATCTCCGCTCTCTGTCCAGAAACACAGCATTAGACACGCGCAGAGCCAGCGGAGATCGTTTCCGGGATATTCTACCTTGAAAATACTCGAAAAGAGGGTGTCCTTCGTCATAGAGAGCAGAAGCCATAGATAAACAGGCACACAACCACAAGCGCCGTGAGACCAAATAACCCGCAACACGGGCACGCGAGCAACACAACAGGGTCAAACGGGGTTGCTTCTTCCTGGGGAAACCCTCGTGGTAATGGGTCAATATCGGTTATGAGTCTAGGTCCGGCCCTATCACATCCTAGTTGCCAATATTAAAAAGAAAAGCCCAGCTAGTTATCTTCCCTGTCATCGCCAGGAGTACTCCTGTCGACAATCTGATTGCCATTACAACTGTCAATTTATCCTCATGCAGCAATTTTGCTTCTAATTTTTTACTCATGGAAAAAATTTATCTACAAGAGTCTTCCGTACCCCATTGCTAATAGGATTTAGATTTGGGCCCTAGAGTACAATCCGAGCCAGCACCAATAACAGAGACATTGTTACCGCAATTTTCTCCGATCATTATGGGCACGATCTGCCGCCCGCACTCGAAGAGGGCTTCCATGAGTCTCATAGTTAATTAGAGTGTATTTTGTAAATATTGAGGACCCAAGTATCAAGGTTACAGGAGGGGGGTTTCCACCATGTCAGACTGAGGCTGCTCGGCATTGTGACACGGAATGATCGCGAACAGTAACATCATTATCAAAGTAAGGTACTTGGTTCTCGACAAAATACATCAGAAATAAAGAAGAAGAAGTGGAGATGAAACTCTTGAGCCCTATGGTATGGGAGCGACGACGAAACAAGAACGAGAAAAAGGAGGTGATGGAAACAGTGTGCAGCGATCGCAAGATGAGCCGATAATGCAATAAGATATAATGGAAGGATCTAGTCGCTTGGAGAGTCAGGAGGGGAGAGAGACATGTCACGATCAGCGCTCGGTGAAGGGTCTCTATCTTTATCTCGCCCAGCTAGTCGAGGATCCTTTGTCGCTCTTGGTTTGGTGGCACCACTAGTGCCGTTTTCGTTGGACGTGGGTGCTGCTGTCTCGTCAGATAGCTCAGGCGCGTCTGTGTTCATAGCATCCTGGTTTTGACCATTGGCATATCCTCCTCCAGCCATCTGATCGCCTGCAGACGCATCGCCATCAAACGAGCCCTGCTGCATATCCCACCCTTCTTGCTGCTGCCACTGCTGATTCATAGCTGCAGCTTGCATTGTCTGCATTGCCATCATCACAATCGCCATCAGCTCTTCTTGGCTCGGTACGTATCCATTTGTCACCTGGAACGACTTGCCCAGCGCCTCCCAGGACGCTGGCATGCTGAAATCGAACGAAGTGAAATCGAACTCGTAGAGATAGGGTACATGCTCTCCTGGTGTGACGGGTATGAAGTTTGACTGGTCTTGCTGGGCATTGGAGCCGCCATTAGCACCGGCTCCAGTACCGCCAGTGCTGGAAGTAGATTGTTGGTGGGACATGGATGTGGAAGGTGCAGATGGGGGATGGACGGTGTTGCCCTCAAAGGTAGCGATGGATTGAATCGGCGCAGGAGGGGCTTGGGAGAAGCGGGAGGGTCGCGTACGAGGAGGAGCTGCAGTATCTGCTGCAGGTTGTGTCGGTTTGGAGGGCGGCTCAGAGGTATCAGCATTAGAAGGAGGGAGAGGCTGAGTCTTTGCTTCGGGTGATGCCTCCTCCTCAACATCTGGCCTGATTTCTCGCCCGAAGTCATCCACCATCCGCCCAGGGTCATCTCTTGATGAATCTATCCCTCTCCTGCGGGGAGAGTCATAGCCTGGGCGATTCCGATCCGATGGAGAGTCGTGGCCCTCTCCCCCACGTCGCGGAGGTGGACTTCGGGATCGACTCCGACGTTGATAGGGAACATCATCGCCGTCATCATTCCCATGATTCGCCCACCCACCACGCCCTCTCCCAAACCCACCTCCTCGACGTGATTCGTAATGACCACCACGATAGGGAGGTCGGCCACCACCACCATCTCGATCGCTCCAATTGCCATCGCGCCCTCCGCGAAAGCCAAAGTCGCCCCGCCCACGACCACGCCCCCGGCCTCGGTATGAATCTCCTCCATGATAACCCCCTCGTTGGTCAGACTCGTAATAGTCATCTCCACGATAGTCATCCCTGGATGAATATTGGCGTCCGGGAGGTCCACCTCGCCCGCGATATTCGTAAGAAGAATTGTAAGGGTGATTAGAACCGTTCACGGGTGAGATGGCCGATGTAGGACTTGGGGCAGAAGGGGAGACCTCACTAGGCGCCTTAGCTTGAGGAACAATTCCTCCGGCGATCGCTAGCTGTTGTATCAATGCTAATTGTGCCGCTGAATACTGCGTGGCCTGCCCGTTTGGCGGCGGATTTGGTGCAGTTGTCAAATTTGGTAATGAACTATTTGGTTCGACGTCAGTGACACTAGATTGTCCTTGAGGGGATATACCGACGTACGGTTGGACTGGGGCAGGTGCTGGAGCTGGGGCTGGTGGTGGATTTGATGATGCTGCGTTTGCTGCACTCGCAAGAATGGCAAGTAACGCTGGGGGTATACCACCTGTGGCTGCGTTCGTATTTGGCGCTGATGGCATCCCTGTCGGTGGCGAGCCGCTTGGTGCTGATGTAAACGGCGAGCTCCCGTTGGGTGCTGTTGCCCCACTTCGCCTGGGGTCCACTGACTTGGCTGTGTTTACGCTCGCAACTACACAAGGAATACGGGGGTAACAAGTTACCCCGTGGGTTTTTCTCAGTTTTCATCGTTCGTGGGCACGACAGGAATTTGAATGAATAAGAGAAGCCTTATACTCTGCACTAGGCACAATGCGATGTTTGGTTGCGTATAGACAGTCGACGGACGTGTGTGCAAAGAGTGCCTCGAGCCACAACGTTCGTAGATCGTTTGTTGATGGTGCAATAGGCATTCGCACGTGGTAGAGTATACTGAGCATGACAAGATAGAAACGTGTAAAATATGCACCTTGAAACGCTGAAGGATCTGCTTCGCCAGCATAACTCTTGAGCCTGATCATGATGTGGGAGGGAAATGTTGAGCCCTTCGACCACAGATCAAGAACCTTATTCATCTTTTCCTGGTGACGCGAGCGAATCAACAGTAGCCAGAGATGACAATACCAAGCGCATGGGACGGAGCCATAATAAGGCAGCCACAGAGCACGGGACAAGCATGATACAAGAATCGTGGGAACAAGGGGCCAAGACACGATCAGAGGTTAAGAAACGAGCCCGAGAGGGAATCGATTAGTAGACGGACATGAAATATGAATGGACAAGACACGCACTCTTATCTCGGGTACCTCAGTAGTCGCCTTTGCCAGATCAGAGAATACATCCTCCACAATAGCTTCCAGCTTGACCATAAAGGTTGCAGCATTACCCTCTGCAGCTTTCGCAGAAAGACCCTTCTTAACGGCTTGGTTCTTGGCAGCACGAGCAACCGAATCGAACGCGTAAAGGGTCGAGATTTTGTTCTCACTAGGCACTTGCCTGATAGTTCGGAACAGAGCGGAAACGATGCGTGCATCAGACTAGGAGATACGGGAACCAAGATGTCAGAAGCCTTCAAACGCAGGTGAGAGAGGATGGTGTGGCATACCTTCATATTTTTCATCGCCAGCTCTGTGAGCGCGGTCAGCTTAGATCCCGACAATCGCTTCGCTGTGACCAAAGCCTTCAAGGACGTCTCGAACTCCTAACAAAAGCGCAGAAAAGATCAAAAGGACGGCGAGATGGTGCATCATACCCCCGTACCTCGACTTCCGCCGACATGGTGGTATCTTTCGCCAAGAGTTGCCGGTCGGTGCTAATAGAGGGAGCAATCTATTTGGTGTGAGCGCTAAGCGTGTTTGTCTGAGTTGTGTGTTGCTTGGACAAACAACCTGACCACGCGATTCCCTTCCATATATATCTGTTATCGGAATGACGGAGTTCCCTGCAAACTTGTCAATGCGCGATCGGAATTTTTTCTACCCACGTCAGCATGCTTATCTAGATCGGTCTTAACGGGCGAGTTTCCTGCACGGGCGTGGAATCAGCAGCCCCTCGCCCCATTCTCATCCTCTCTGAACCCCATTGCACGACTTGAAATGTCCAGCGACGACCCTAAGCCAGATGTGTCAAATGCTTCGGTGGAAAATAAACTCGACGTCGCTCCAGAATCTTCACTTGGCTTGCAAAATAGCCCCACAAGTGCAGAAGCACCAACGCTTACCCCCTCGACAAGCAATGTCGCCGAACCTCCATACTCAATATTCAATCAGCGTCAAAAATGGTTCATTGTAATCCTGGTCACATTCTGCAGCGTATTCTCCCCATTGGCTGCAAGTATATACTTCCCAGCTATACCAAGCCTTACGAAAGCATTCCATAAGGACACGCAAAGCATCAAGTATGGCGTTCGATATTATTAGAAACATCTACAAAAGGCCTACAACGCTCCACTCATTTTTCATCCACGTAGCTTGACAGTTACAATATATCAGATCAGTCAAGGAATAGGTGCGGGAATCGAACACCCGCTCAACGACGAGAAGTTGATCTATCTTCCATTCATAGCACCAAGCTTCTGGGGTGCCCTAGCCGATGTATCGGGCCGAAGGTATGCCTTGGACCGTCTCGCCGTTGACTTGCAGGGCTAATCGAAGTATTATCATTCAAGGCCAATATTCATCGCTTGCATGGTTATATTCAGCGTTATCCAGTTTCTTCTTGCTGTAATCCCGGACTCAGCCTACGGTGCTTTAGTAGCTCTACGGCTGCTATCCGCAGTAGGAAGCTCTCCGACCATTGCACTTGGTACGCTACGGTTCTCAAACAATCATGTTTCCCCTCTCATCCTGGACATAACTAGGGGCCGGCATCGTTGGGGACATAGCCGCTCCTGTTGAAAGAGGCAAGTACATGGGGCTGGTTTTTGCGGGCATTATGGTCGGACCTTGTATTGGGTGAGCCTAGTTTCCACTTTCGTGCTGGTGTTGCTGATGTATTTTGGGGTCTAGGCCGGTCTTTGGAGCGCTGTTAGATGCCCGGTGGGGCTGGCGGTGGGTAAAATTCACTTTGCACCCTCAACTTCCTCCGCTGACCTGAGCGGCGCTCCCATTGTAACTCCCTCCAGCTCTATCTTCTGGTTCATGGGCGTAGGCTCAGCATCGGCTATGGTGCCCATGATTTTCTTCCTTCCTGAAACACTTCGGTCGCTAGTAGGCAATGGGAGTATTCCTGCTCGAGGGTTCAGTCGTTCTCTCTGGTCGGTCATCCAGGCTGGAAAGCAGGAAAGGCTTGTTTCTCCATCAGTGGTACCCGACGCGAAAAAGAAGTCGGGGAATCCTGTAAGACCACAAGCTTTCCTCCTCTACGTTCATATTCTGGCTGACCCTGGGACCAATTCTCGACCTTAGCTCATAGCTTTGACGTATATTCTCGAGAAGGATGTGGCAATCATTCTATTCTTCAATGGCTTTCAAACGACGACTATGTTTGCTATCGTGAGCCATCTTCTTGCTCCAGTGGACGCTCTCTCTGACCAAGGGTCTCTCTTGTGCAGCTGACATCTTTGTCCAACGTCATGCAGAAGTCATATAATCTTTCCACAAGCGAAACAGGCCTCACGCTGCATGTGACACCATTCAGAGTGCGATCCGAGAAAGTATATATGATGAATCTAACCATTTCGCTGTGTAGCTTGCCCATCGGTTTTAGCATGTTCATCTCTAATGTTATTAGTGGGCGGGTCCTTGACTGGGAGTTCCGACGTATGCGTGCCAAGCTGGCGAAACAAAAGCAGGACGACCAGGAGACTTCGTCTCAAAACGTCGTGACCGCTACGAAGAAGATGGATCCAAATGATCTTCTGGAGTTTCCCGTTGAGCATGCGAGAATGAGATTGCTACCACTTTGTAAGTTCCCCTGTGAAATCTCGCTGGTTACTGAGTGCATGACGGTTTCTGACGTTCTGATTCCTCCTCAACTAATAGACTGCATCGTTTCGTGGAGTGCCACGATTGCTTATGGCTGGTTGCTTGAGACGAAGCAGCCCCTCGTCGCCCCTCTGATCATGCAGTTTATCGGTGAGTCCTGATAGCATTATTTCTTACTGGGTCTATCCCTCAATTTGGATGCCCTGTTCATGTTCACAGCGGGTTACAACATCATGGCTATACTTCAGATCTCCCAAGTCATGCTTGTAGATCTATATCCAGCCAGGAGTGCCTCCGTGACAGCAAACGTGAGAGTTCAAGCTGCTCACCTCCGTGAACCGCCGTCCCTGACACCAATCCAATATCCTAGAACAACCTCATTCGGTGCTTAACCAGCGCGGCTGGCACTGCGTCGATTAACCCAATGACTAATGCTCTGGGAATCGGCTGGAGTCTCGTCAGTGGCTCATTAGTATGATAATCGTCGCTGATCTAGGAACTAAAGCTTGATTTTGTGTAGGTGATCTTCACGGCGTTTGGGGCAATGCTGTCTCCACTGATGGTCCTGGAATACAAGCGTGGTATGAAGTGGAGGCAGAATAGAGCGGAGCGTGATAGGAGGCGTGAGTTGTCGGAAGCGCAAGGATCGACCGATTCAGCCTTGGGGAGGGCTGTGGCCTACGGTGCTGAAGGGACCCCTTCAACGATCGAAAAGGCATAAGTGAAGAGAGCGCAGAGCCGTCACCAGGGGATGTATCTCAAGGTGATGAACGGGGGATCGGCTGGTTGAGACAGGCGTGATTGATAGTAGTAGCTGATATTTTATCTGCATGCATTTTGAATATCACGGAAATATGAAGCTGCGACCCGTTCGGTGTCATAGGTCGCAAGTTAGTCTGCGAGAGTGCACTGATGATTGGCAAGTCATTCTTTGGTTGACCAAACAAGCGGCTCTCGGCAGCCCGTCGCTCGACGCAGATCGTGTTCACCAACTCTCAGCTTGCGCCCTTCGGAGAAAATCTTCCAAGCCCCCAACTCAAATTCTCTCCGTCACGTCAGCACGCTTATCTACTATATAACCGTTATCGGATCAGCACGCGCGTCTTCTTTCATCCGCGGCGGTTACTCCAAGAACCCGCGGCAAGCCAAGACAAAATATGCAGGGTATAAAAAGCGAGCACCAAGCGCCACAACCAAACAAGTTACTGCCAAGCTCCTCCAACTCTGATGTCACAAACTAAAATGTCTGGCCGCGACTCGACACTCGAGGTTTCCAATAATCCACCAGAGCAGCACCCCATCGGTGTTGCGGATATAGGCCCATCCTCGAGTTCCCTTACTACATCTTCGCTAACGCCTAAGACGAGCGACGAAGCTCAACCGCCATACTCAATGTTCACGAAAAACCAGAAATGGCTCATTGTTATCTTGGTAACGTTCTGCAGCGTATTCTCACCACTGGCCGCAAGCATCTACTTCCCAGCCATACCAAGCCTCACCAAGGCGTTCCACAAGGACACTCAAAGCATTAAGTAAACCCCCGCTCACTTTCACCAGAAGCACATCTGTAACCTCACCATCATGCTCATTTTTATTCACACAGCTTGACAGTGACGATATATCAAATAAGCCAGGGAATAGGTGTGAATGTTTTGGGAGATAATTCAGGGAGGAAGACCCTGATTTCGTTCTATTTTTCCTTCGTAGCACCCAGTCTGTGGGGC
Source organism: Clavulina sp. PMI_390 (assembly GCA_015039315.1). NCBI lineage: Eukaryota > Fungi > Basidiomycota > Agaricomycetes > Cantharellales > Hydnaceae > Clavulina > Clavulina sp. PMI_390. Next base: position 38,612 of record WIDE01000096.1, read on the forward strand.
GCATTGGCTGATGTGTCAGGCCGAAGGTTTGCGTTGGATCACACGTATATACAATATCATGGCTCTTGTTCATGTACTCTATACTGCTCTAGGCCTATCTTCATTGCATGCATGCTGCTATTCACTATAATTCAATTTGCACTGGCAGTAATCCCGACCTCAGCCTACGCGGCTTTGTTGGTTCTGCGATTACTGTCGGCTGCAGGAAGTGCGCCGACTATTGCGCTTGGTGCGTTACTATCCTCAAGCGGGCATGGTCAAATGCTCAGTATGACTCATTTGGAGCATAATTAGGTGCGGGCGTGGTGGGAGATATCGCCGCTCCGGTAGAGAGAGGCCGATTCATGGGCCTAGTTTTCGCTGGTACCATGATAGGACCTTGCATAGGGTGAGCTCGATTTTCTTCTATGGAAATGACAGTGGATTGATCGTTCTATGTAGACCGGTCTTTGGCGCGCTTCTAGATGCCCGCTGGGGTTGGCGGTGTGTGACAACCAACATGCGGTCAAAGGGGGATGGCTAACAGGAATGACGCACGAATTATAACTCCTCTTAGCTCCATCTTCTGGTTCCTGGGTATAGGATCTGCGTCAGCAATGATACCATTGATTCTTTTCTTTCCTGAAACACTTCGGGCGCTCGTCGGGAACGGGAGCATTCCGGCCCGAGGCATGAGTCGGTCTCTTTGGTCGATCATCAAAGCGGCGAAGCAAAAAGCACAAGACCAATCAACGACAGCAACCGTCGTCCCAGACGCGAGGAAAAAATCTGGAAATCCTGTGAGCTTACATCTTGCTTTGTTGCCCATCTTTATCGACATATTCGTGACGCGATCAACCAACATAGTTTGTCGCATTGACCTATATCTTGGAGAAAGATGTGGCGATCATCCTATTCTTCAACGCCTTTCAAACTGCCGTGTTTTATGCCATCGTGAGTGTAGACTATTTTCATGATGCGATTCTCCTTCTGACTATTAGATCCTCTTCCGTAGCTGACGTCATTGTCAAGTGTCATGCAAAAGTCGTATAACCTTTCCACCAGCACGACAGGATTGACTTTGTGGGTGTAAAGTTTCTTAATTTATCAAGTATCCAGTCTCATGTCTGCTTGATTCCCTCCGACGACAGCCTTCCTGTCGGGATCAGCATGTTTATTTCCAACATCATTACTGGGCGGGTCCTCGATCGCGAGTTCCGGCGCGTGCAAGGGAAGATAGCCAAACAGAAAGAGATCGACCAGGGGGAGGCATCATCTCAAAGTGTTGCGACAGACTCCAAGAAGATGGATCCGAACGATCTTCTCAAGTTCCCCGTTGAACACGCGAGGCTTAGGTTACTGCCTATGTGTACGTCCTGTGTTATGGAAGCCTTTCGACTGCGCAACAATCTGACCTCTAAGGGGTATGTTAGACTGCGTTTCCTCGTGGATTGCTACGATCGCGTATGGGTGGCTCCTTGAGACAAAGCAGCCGCTTGCTGCACCGCTCATCATGCAATTCATCGGTGAGCCATAAGCTGCCAAGCCTCTCGCTATCACCGGTGCTCAGTCAAACTTATTCCTTTCGTTATCCTAGCGGGATATGGCATAATGGCCGTTCTTCAGACCTCTCAGGTGATGTTGGTGGATCTGTATCCGAGCAAGAGTGCCTCCATGTCTGCGAACGTGAGTCCACCTAGAGAGCTGTTCGAGTTTCTTTCTCACCTTCCTCGTTCCTGTGGACTAGAACAACCTGATTCGATGCTTGACTAGCGCGGCTGGAACAGCAGCCATTGACCCAATGACTAATGCGCTAGGGATCGGCTGGAGTCTGGTAAGTAACTCCACGTGCTTCGAGGATGATATTGCTAGTTTGTGCTGAGGCTACAATTGCTGGATATCAGGTTATCTTTACAGGATTTGCGGCGTTATTGTCTCCGCTTATGGTCCTCGAATATCACCGTGGTATGAAGTGGAGGCAGGAGCGCGCAGAGCGAGATCGTAGGCGTGAGGGTGCTGGTCAGCAGGCAGCTGGTGCTACAGGCCAGAACCAAAAGGAGCCGATTGATGTCGAACGGAAAGATTCGAATCTTGAAGAAAAGGACGACAAGAAAGGAGAGTAATCTCGGGAATGAGCCCAGATGTTTGGCATGGACAACTTAAATCTTTCTGAGGACTCTATTTTCCCAATTACATCGGACATGGAAGAAAAAATAAGAAAATAAATATTTAATCTGTGCGATCTTTGGCACTAAGGATGGAGAGAGTATTTTGGGTGGCTTGACCTGGAACCTGAGAGCAATTAACCATCAAGGGTAAGCGCCGTAGGCTCGCCGGGGTAGCAGCATCGAGGAAGAATGGGATAAGCTTTTTCTTCCTGAATCTGGGCCACTGAACCGCTTAGGTGTTGGGCGGATTGCATACATTGATTATAAAGGATAGTGATTCGATGAGGCTCGGCTTGGTGTTGGCCCCTGCGGTAATGAACTCGACTGGGCACGCTCCTCCTATCCGATCCCCTGTTTTGGAGCACAGCACCTGCTTATTCTCTGGAGAACCGAACTTACATCGGTTGAGTTCGCCTAAACGCTTCTCCCTCATGGGCCTAGAAACTGGCAATTATACCCGGAAGACCGCCTCCTGGCGCTCAAGGGGGCTGCCAAGGATGAGTGGATGCGTAACCCCGAGATGTGGGGACGCCAAGGACGAATTATGTTTGATGGTCGTCAAGTATGGTACTGCCCCTAGTGCTACACTTGGACGCGTGAATGGTGCCTTCCCAATTGTTCGCTGGTGCTTCCAGGGTGGCACGGTCCGTCGGTCGAACATCTGTGGAGTAGTTCATGATCAGCCATGAAGGAAGATCCCAATTCTTCAGAAAAAAGACATCCAAGTGCCATTCTCGCCGAATTTGTGGCCGGGTTGGTGGTCTGCTCACTGGAGTTTTTGGAACCTTTGAGAATGGGATGTTCTACCATTTCTCTGTTCCACACTCTTGTCAGCGAATCAGATTCAGAGAGGTCTAGTAGCTTCAGCCCGAGGAAATAGACGGGATATTGATAGAACCACCTTCCGAGTGAATAGCAACGGCATCAGAGACGAAAGGATTGAGGTGCGAGTGTGCAAG
>WIDE01000096.1:41727-91376 GCA_015039315.1 Clavulina sp. PMI_390
GCAACAATCTGACCTCTAAGGGGTATGTTAGACTGCGTTTCCTCGTGGATTGCTACGATCGCGTATGGGTGGCTCCTTGAGACAAAGCAGCCGCTCGCTGCACCCCTCATCATGCAATTTATTGGTGAGCCAGCAGCTGCCAAGCCTCTCGCCCTCACCCATATTCAGTTGAACTTATTTCTTTGGTTGACCTAGCGGGGTATGGTATAATGGCCGTTCTTCAGACCTCCCAGGTGATGTTGGTGGACCTTTACCCGAGCAAGAGTGCTTCGATGTCTGCGAACGTGAGTCCACCGCCTTATTAAGGCTGTGCAACACCCTTTCTGACTTCTCTCACTGCGGCGTACCAGAACAACTTAATTAGGTGCTTAATTAGCGCGGCTGGTACAGCGGCCATCGACCCAATGACTAATGCGCTTGGAATTGGTTGGAGTCTGGTTAGTAAATTCCTGCCCTTCGCTCGCAGTGATGTCATTCGTCCATGTTTCTGAGAACCAACTATTGGATATTAGGTCATTTTCACAGGGTTTGCGGCTTTGTTGTCTCCATTCATGGTCCTCGAATATTACCGTGGAATGCAATGGAGACAGGAGAGAGCAGAGCGAGATCGGAGACGTGAGAATTCTGCACAGCAGGACCCGAAACAAGACGGACCAATCGATGTAGAGAGACAAGCTTTGAATCTTGAAAGGGAAGACAAGGAACGGTTGGATTCTTGAAGGAATGAGCCCTGACGTTTGGCCTAGCCAGCGGGACCTTCATGACCTTAAATTCTTGGGCAATAGTATATAAGGCGTGAACACGAAAACAATGAAGAATATTTGAATAAAAATGTTTAACATCGTTGATCCGTGCGATCAAGATTTAGGGAACCATTTAGCAGCGATAGACTGCTAAGGATAAGCGTTACAGGTCTACCAGCGTAGCATAGAGGGAGATTGGGACAAGCTTGTCTCGCTCGAATTTGGGGCGTATAGTGCTTCGGGCCAGACGAGATGCATGGGCCGATCATGAGGCCAAGGATGAGTCGGATCCTATGCGCCAAGGGGTCTACTGACTTCTTCATGATCATCAATTGGGCTGGCTGGCTGACAGTCCTTATTGTTCATCATCAGGTTCCATAGGAGACACGGCTCGGTCGCGCTAAATTACAAAGATCGCTTTGTGGCGGTTCACCCAATTTGATATGCTCAGGTAACGTGGTAGTTGCATTCAGGGCAAGATAGCGCCTTTGGGGCCCGGCCCCCCATATCCGACTCATGCTGTGCCACAGAATAGTACCATGAGACATGAAATTTCAGGTTGCTATTTGGCTATGTTTCTCTCGTGGAACACTAACAACAACCATGACAAGCAAGAGCTTGCTCACTTGAGGGTGGCCTGAGATCATGCTCATCAGTAAAACTTTGTTCGAAAAACCCTTGAGTTGGCCCTAGATATACTTTCCCAAGCACTCAATGTCATAGGGAGAGATCTTTGGCCCGAATTCCGACAAATATCTGCTACCATGATGCCAGCAACATCCTTCTGCGTTGCGCCGTCATGAGTCAATCGGGAATTATCGATTGTCTGCCGTATGTAAAGTCGAGTCGAGGCGATAATCCAAAATCCTAAACCAAGCTTCCTGAGATGAGTTGCTATGGGATAAACGGTCCTGGTTGTCCGTCATAACACACTCTGGGTTGTAACCGCATCCCACCGCATCATCCTCCAAATTCATCCGTGCCTTGTAAATACGGCATGTCGCATTCAACGGCCCCGCATCACAACTTCGCTAACTTTGGTGAAGAAAAATTTCCTTCCAACCCTGACACTAGCAAGGGGTTGACCGAGACCGAGAAATACCCCTGTACACGAGGCGCTATTGGGGCGGTGAAGGCCATTACCAATGATTTCTAACGGTCTGCGCTGAACGTGAGCCAGGTGCAGCTCCCTTTCCTGGAGAATTGGGTCCACTCCTCAGTCTGGCGCATTTGACCTTGCTGCGAATGCGTCAGTCGAACGCTAAGAGAATGTGGCCCTGTTGTAGGGTATGGTGAATATGCAGCCGAATGTGTCATTTGAAATGGATGCATTTGTGGTCGGCGGGACGTCGATACACACAGGAAATCAGACCCCGACCCACCTCGTTGCACCGATGCATAAGCGAAAGGATTTAGGCTCAAATACCGCACCAGTCCTTGGATTTTTATCCCATTATCACAAATCTCCTCCCCATCGCTGGAGCATCAGAGCCTCCTCCCTCATCTCGTCTTGTCCCAGTAATATGGCGTATCTATCACCCTTCTTCATCGAGTCAAACGAGACGATGGTCTCGGCTATAAAACGTTTCGTCAACTCCCATCCCTCATATCTCGAAACCTCTGCCATTGACGAGCTTCGATCTCGCGAATTCAGACGCCTGAGTACAGGTGGTGTGTACATGGACTACACTGGCGCGGGGCTTTACCCCGAATCGCTTGTCTATGATCATGCCCAGGTCCTTGCGAGCAATGTTTTTGGTAACCCTCACTCGGCTTCCCCTAGGTTCGTTGAAATCACTTGGGGATTGCTCGATTGCGAGTTCACATGGCTGACCAAGTTCGATTATAACGTTTGACAGTTCCATGCTCTCATCCACCTATGTTCACGCCGCGCGCGTTGCGGTGCTTAATTTCTTCGATGCTGACCCCGAGGATTATGATGTTGTCTTCACTCCAAACGCGAGTGGCGCTCTCCGCATCGTTGGCGAATCATATCCTTTCACCAAAGGCACGAGTGACCACCTCATTCTACCCCTCGATGCACATAATTCTGTCAACGGGCTCCGCGAATTTGCTGTCAAGGCGGGTGCCAAAGTCAAATATATGCCTATCAAGGTTGCATGGAGGCAACGTTTCTATGCCCCCTCGGAATCGGCTGGAGGACTTTTTGTTCTCACTGGACAATCTAACTTGTCGGGCTTGAAAGGCAATCTTAACCTGCTCGCCGACGCCAAGTCTCAAGGTTACGATACACTCCTCGATGCTGCTGCTCTTGCACCATCAACAGCAATCTCGCTTCGGTCTCTAAATGGCTCAGTTGATGCTCTTGCTATTAGCTTATACAAACTTATTGGCTATCCGACAGGGGTCGGGTGCCTCGTGGCCCGGAAGGAGTTCCTTGCCAAGCTAAGGAAGCCTTGGTTTAGTGGCGGCTCCGTCCTCATCGTGCAGGTCAGTGCCGAACCCTTCTACGCATGGATCATCGTCTCTTATATTTTCCCCTGGACTTTAGAGTCCTAATATGGGCCGACTACTCCTTGAGGGTCATGAACGCTGGGAGGATGGGACTGTCAACTTTCTATCGTGAGTGGCCATCGAGTACATGACTGATCCCAACCTAAGCTGATTCACTCTCTTGCTCTGGTTACTCCCGATGGTACATCTTCCTCGTGGCGTCCTCGCTTAATACCCCTGTCTACCGTTCAATTGCCTCCTCTAAATGCCTTACCCCTGTCATCTGCCACATCTACCTGGGTCACTACATAGCCTAATTGCTGTCCCACGGGGCCTACAGATTCTGAATAATCACCTTCCCGTAATGGCGAAGCGACTCCCCCTCCTTATGCATTTCACCCTTTCCTCTCTTGCGTCCCTGAAACACGCAAACGGCGCTCCGCTAATAGAGCTTCACTCTCCGTCCTCGCCCGACGCCTATTCACCATACAGCCATGGTGCCGTAATCAGCATGTCATTCCTCAGGCCAACCGGTGTTCGCGTTCCCCCTCATGATGTCGAACATCGCGCGTCCGCCGCCAATATTCACGTCCGTGCTGGGTGCTTATGCAACCCTGGTGCTGCCAGCTGCCTCCTCGGGCGCGCCAAGATGCTCAATGAATGGGAGATCCATGCACAGGACTCACATGGCAACTATGATACCCCTGCGTCCGTACAGGAATCATACGCCGCCAATAAGCATATGGAGCGCCTAATTCGTGAGGAGGGTGTCGTGCGCATCAGTTTTGGATTAGCGAGTGCTATTTCGGACGCCGCTATGTTCATTGATTTTGCGCGTGGCTTCTTCGGTGTGAATAATGCAGTTCCGAAGGAGGCCGAGGCTGTGGCGCCAAAATTAAGGATGAAGACGGCATCCCAAGCGGAAATGAGGAGGGAGCAGATTCAACCGACTAGGAAGCGCTCGGGAGTGTTGTCGAAACTCCGTAGCTTACCAAGAATGGTTTTACCAATTAGTGCTTCCAATTAGTATAACGTTAATGTTCTCTCGGGGGCTGTATCATAGATATGCTGTATAATGTCTCTAGATTCTCGAGCTGTATCGTCGCATGTGGATCACCCAGTGTTTACTTTACTACTCCTTAATGCTCAAAAATTTATTCTTCTTGATCGACCCGCTTTCAATCAGCCACAAGATATTGCTATTGCCGGTGAATAAGGGACCTGGCATGCGCTGCAGGTACAGCAGTTCATCGACATACCAGTTCGTTGACCGCCAAGCACAAGAAGAGTGAGCTCTGACTTCTGACATGGGCACTTTAGGCCTCTGTCCCAACTACTTCATGGACAATAGTATATGAGAGATGTTCAGGAGGAAGCGAGAAAACAAATATTTTATACGTGTGACTCGTGCCTCTCAGGGCATTTTCGCGGCGTTCCATAGCTTCGTTGGATGGCTTGACTTGGAAATCCGTCAATAATGAAGTATTAAAGAGAAGCGCCAGAGGCTCGACGGTCTTGGTGTTGAGGTCCTGACAGCAAGCAAAAACACTATACAACAGACTGCTTTGAAACATCTGCCATTACTCGACGTTAATCAATCTGCGTACACTATTATCATTAGCCTCGACTCGTACCCTAGTATGTGAACTTAATTCTCCATCGCTTCCTGTGCCAAACGTTCGTCTATTTTAGTGAACTCCTCAAACTCGGATACCATTGGTGGAGGCGCCATTAGTGAACATCCTGGAACCAGCGACGAGGGCCGAAAGCCCTCGGACGAGCAGAATCCTATCATTCTGTCTCCAACCACGACCTCGTCCACCATCAATTCATCGGGATCCTCTTCTGGCGGGACGTTATCGACTGTTGATCCTCACGCTGTCTCTAAGGCAGAGGCCGAGTCATACTACGCTGGCCTTCCTTCTCGACCCATATTGATATATCGCACAGGAAAGAAGTGGCTGCCGCCTAAAGGTCCCGAGGCCTATGGATATCGTAGGGAGCTTCGTGAGGTTTTCTGTCATCCCATCGTCAGTGTTTGGACCCACGACCTGGGCTGGAGAATTGTCGATATTATGGATGCCCATCAAGTCAGTGAAGAGATTTCCAATGTTTCTCAAGCTATTCTAACTAGTATACGTAGATTCGCTTTATCACAATAGATGTAATACGGTACAAGATATTCAACGTTGACGAAGAACCAGTCTTTGGACCTGTGACTATCCGGATTGGCGTCGACTCTGGATCCACTACCCCGACTGCTGCACATCATGTGGCTCAGGAGGTTCTAGCTCTTTTGAAGGACTATGGGATGAGCGATGTGGACGTCGACTTCCACGAGTCCCACCACATACGCCTCGCCGGCCCGCCGCTAATGAAACCTGTCGATGAACTAGATCCACTTGCCAGCGTGGTCATCCCCTTTACTCCCACAATTGGATTCCCCGTCTCCAGTACCGCAAGACCCACTGCCCAAGGCTCGATGGCCCTCTACCTCTCCGAAGGTGGCGACAGTAACACTCTTTTTGGCCTTACCTGTCGCCATGTTATTATCGGACCTGAGGAACCTAACGATGATTTCATTCATCCCGAAAGTGGACCAAACAACATTTCGTTACTTAGCGAGCCAGGTTTCTCAAGGGCTACCGCGGACGTAGCCTCTGAAATCGCCGCCTGTGATACATCAGTCAAACACCGGCTTAAGCGAATCGAGTGGTTCAAAAAAGTGGAGAAGGGAGATAATGCTGATAGTGTTATACAAGCTTCTCAGCATCGGACTGAGACTCAGTCGCTGTTGAGCAAGGAGCTAGGGAAGAAAGCTGAACTTGAAAAGTTCCTCCTTCATCTCAATTCCGACTGGCAAAATGTCGGCCACCGTATTCTCGGCCCCGTGATCAGATCCCCCCCTATCCGTTTAGGTGCTGGTGAGCACCGGCTGACCGAAGATTGGGCCATCTTTGAGATTGACAGGACAAAACTTGGCGACGGCTTTGCGGGCAACAGGATTGACCTTGGTATGTTTTGACTGTCTAACTGGAATGGGTGCTAAGCTTTCCTCAACGGAAATATATTAGGAACAAAGATTTCGGCGGTCGATTTCGAGGCAAAATGCTCCCCTCACAAACCTGCCAGCTGGAGCTTTGACTACCCCGCGGATCGTCTTCTTGCACTTGATGGTATCATCAGTGAACACCTCATGCGTCACCCTGATATGTCGGATTCGGATGATGAGCCATGCTTGCTGGTGGTGAAACGTGGCGCTGCGACAGGTCTCACAATTGGCCGTGCTAATGGTGTCTTTTCTATCAGTCGCGAGTACGTTGTTGGAAATGCAACCCTCAGCGGAACCTCCATGGAATGGGCAATACTCAACTATGACAAGAATTCGCCAGCATTCTCAGATCCCGGCGATTCGGGCTCTATCATTACCGATATCCGCGGTCGTATTGGCGGAATGCTCACTGGTGGTCCCACGGCTCGTAATACTCTATCCACTGACCTGACATACGCCACACCTTTCTGGTGGCTCCTCGAGCGAATCAAAGAGAACGGGTTTCCCAACGCCCATTTTAACGTTCAGCCGCATCAATAACTCATTCTTGCGTCGTTTCACTCTTTTCTGTCAAATCTTCAAGTACATCATGTTTCCTGGCGCGGGCAAGTGCTTTGAATATCGTTCAATCTCAGGTTTGTCTCCTTTACTTCAACAAGCCTCTTTCCCCGAGTAACAGCTTTGAAATCTAGCTCCTCCGCAATCTCGCATTGCCCAATCGACCGTCGGATACCTTCCTCTCTAACGGCCCATCAAGACATCAGTTCAACAAAACATCTCCTCACATTGGTCAGATTGCATAATGCACCCTCATGTCCCCGTATCGTTCGTGATTATCACTATTTGTATTTTTTTTTTCCCCTACCTCATGTCGATTATCTCAAATTATCTCTATATTGTTTTTTGGTACCTGGTCCGAATAATATAAAGCAAGAAGAACAACCGGGCACTAATCGGAGGAGACTCCTAGTCGGCTTCAGCAACACGGAAAAAGACAACAATGTGGATGAAGAAGAAAAGGCAATAGATCACTGCTAGACCTTACGCAGCAATCGAGAAGCCACAGGAGGGACTGGCGACATTCAGGCTTCCGTCCTCAGGCTAAACCTGAATGAGGAAAAGTCAATGAGCATGTCCTGGGAGCTGTCCTGCGTTTGTCACCCACTAGGCTAGGGGTCAGACAGTGCCATTTTGCCGAGAGCCGCGTGCTTTCAAGCCTCACAAGACTCCGCTCGGCGTCAGCTTCCACGGGATCAACATCGGCCTGCATCCATTGTTTGTATCTGACGACTCATCTTGACGGAATAAGCCCTTCGTATACCCTTATGTAATAAACTTTAGGCCGTCGAGCTTCCCCAAAAGCGATCCCTCATCGGCTTGGACACTGGTAGTTTGAATATCTGGAAGACCGACTCAGGGCGCTCGAGGGGGTTATCACGCACGACTGGATGCGTAGCCCTGAGATGTGAGGAACCCTTAGACGGATTATATTTAATGGTCGTCAAGTGCGATAGTACCATTGGTACTACCCTTGGACGCGCGAATGGTGCCTTCTCGATGGTTCGCTGGTAGTTCGGGGTGGCACGGCCCGTCAGTCAACATCTGTGTAGTCGGTCATTATCAACCACGATGACACGTCAGAATTCTTCAGACCATAGAGATCAAAGTGTCATTCTCGCCAAATTTTGTGGCTGGTTTGGTCGTCTGCTCACTGGAGTTTTTGGAACCTTTGAGAATAGGATGTTCTACTATTTCTCTGTTCCACGCTCATGTCAGCGAATCAGATTCAGAGAGATCTAGTAGCTCCAGCCCGAGGAAATAGACGGGATATTGATAGAACCACCTTCCGAGTAAATAGCAACGGCATCGGAGACGAAAATATTGAGGCGCGAGTGGGCAAGACACCAGGGTATACTGGACGACTGGATTGTACAAGAATGTCATCAATTCGGGAGAAAAGCCGAAAATGGTTTCGACACGCGCAGCTTAACGAGAGACGCATGGTATCCATCACGATGATAGACAGTCATAGACTAGGCTCGTTCAATGGACAGCCCTTGTCATTCAGCACAGTTGATGTCAGACCTTATATGAAACAATCCTCGGTAGCCCTAATTAGAGAGCAAATTTAACTTCGTATCATAACGGGCTCATATGATGTGTCAGGCAAAACTTTTTGTGACAGCAGTGTGAATCGAGAAATTCGTGTTTGGTCATGTTTTGTTCGTGGCGAAGTGTGACAGGAACCCCAGAAGATGCTGGCTCGGGTGGTGGCCCACCTGCCTATCATCCTACAAACTCTCTAGAAAACGCTCGATTATCGCTAGTTCATCTGATTTCAAGCATTTGACCCGAAGGTGAGGATTCTTTGGCTCGGTTTCAGGAGCTTGACTGCGACACCCGTGATGCATCATCCCTGGGGGTTTGAGACATTTCGTGAGTCACACTCCCGTACTGCTCGATTGACTGCCGCGTGTCGAGGTTGAGTCCGGGCGATAACCCCGAATCCTAAACCAAGCTTCCTTGGATGAGTTGCTACGAGACAAACGGTCCTGAGTTGTCCGTCCATAGTCCCTGACTTGTAACCGCATCCCACCGCATCTTCCAAATCCATCGATGCCATTATGCATCTATCTCGTAAACACGGCAATTCTGACTCAACGGCCCCGTATCTCCACAACATTGACTTTAACGAGAAAAATTCTTTCGAACGCCGATTCTTGTGCCGGGGCTGACGACTTGCGACACTGATGAATATTCCTTAGCGTAAACTAGCTCCGAACGAGAATGATATTTCCATTGACATCTGTCAGCGCCTTGTGCTTGGGCTTGAGTCAGGTGCAGCTCCCTTTGTCAGAGAATCGCGACTCCTCCTCAACTCGATGCATCTGACCTGGCTGCAAATCCGTCGGTCGACCTCTGATAGAATGTAGTGCTGCCGTGGAGCATGATGGATATGCAGCCGAATCTGTCAACTGAAATAGATGCATTTGTACTCGGCGGGATGTACGATACGCCCGCTCACGGTACCAGCTCCCGACCCACCTCGTTGTTCCCATGCGTAAGCGAGAGGATTTGGGCTCAAATACCGCCCCAGTCCTTCGCTTCCTAGCTCATCACCCCACTCTCTCTCCTCTCCATTGCGCCTCTCGCCCCATCATACCATGTCATCTCTAACACCCTTCTCCATCGGATCGGGCGAGACGGTCGCCTCTGCGACTAAACGTTTCGTTGCGTCCCATCCTACATATCTTGAAACCTCCCCGATTGACGAGCTTCGGCGTCGCGAGTTCAAACGCCTCGAAGGAGGTGGTGTGTACGTCGATTATACCGGCGCAGGGCTTTACCCCGAGTCGCTCGTCCACGATCACGCCAAAATACTTGCAACCAATGTCTTTGGCAACCCTCACTCAGCTTCTCCTAGGTTCGTCCTACTGACTTTGCCATCGCTCGATTGTCCATATTGGTAACCATGCCTGTTGATAACATTTGACAGCTCCATGCTTTCTTCCACATATGTCCACGCCGCACGAATCGCGGTGCTTAATTTTTTCGATGCTGATCCCGAGGAATACGATGTGGTCTTCACTCCGAATGCGAGTGGTGCACTGCGCATCATTGGCGAATCATACCCTTTTGTCAAAGGCACGAGCGACCTCGTTCTCCCTCTTGATGCACACAACTCTGTCAACGGGCTCCGCGAATTTGCTACCAAGGCGGGTGCCAAGGTTGACTATATGCCTATCGAGGTAGCATCCAAGCAACGCTTCGAGGCGCCCTCGGAATCGGCTGGCGGGCTCTTTGTTCTCACTGGTCAATCTAACTTGTCGGGCTTGAAGGGCAATCTGAACCTCCTCGCCGACGCCAAGGCTCGAGGTTATGATACACTCCTCGATGCTGCCGCTTTGGCCCCATCAACGGCAATCTCGCTCCGGTCCCTAAATGGCTCCGTCGATGCCCTGGCCATCAGTTTATACAAGCTTATCGGCTATCCGACAGGGGTCGGGTGCCTCGTGGCGAGGAAGGAATTCCTTGCTAAGCTAAGAAAGCCTTGGTTCAGCGGTGGTTCTGTACTCATTGTTCAGGTTAGTGTGGCATCCTATACTTGTGGGTTACTAAGGCTGATTTTTTTTTTCGGCTTTAGAGTCCGAGTATGGGCCGACTGCTCCTTGATGGCCACGAGCGTTGGGAGGATGGGACTGTCAACTTCCTATCGTGAGTGACCAGCCCTCGCATGACTCCAACGTCAACTGATTCACCCCCTCCCCCTTGTTTTTGGTTATTCCCGATGGTATATCCCCTCGTGGTGTCCCCGCATATTACTCCTGTCTGTCTGTCACCTGCCTCCCCCTGCTCTTGCCCCCTTGTCCCTGTCATCTGCCACCCATCTGTATCTAGCCTAATCGCTGTCCCGCGCGGTCTGCAGATCCTGAACAACCATCTTCCCATCATGGCCAAACGCCTTCCGCTCCTTATGCATTTCACCCTATCCTCTCTTACGTCCCTGAAACACGCGAACGGCGCTCCGCTGGTTGAACTTCACTCTCCGTCGTCACCTGACGCTTACTCTCCTTCCGACCACGGTGCCGTAATCAGCATGTCATTCCTCAAGCCAAGTGGCGGTCGTGTCCCCCCTCACGCCGTCGAGCAGCGCGCATCCACTGCTAATATTCACGTCCGCGCCGGGTGCCTGTGCAACCCTGGCGCTGCCAGCTGCCTCCTCGGACGCGCCAAGATGCTCAACGACTGGGAGATCCACGCGCAGGACTCGCAGGGCAACTACGACACGCCTGCCTCCGTCAAGGAGTCGTATGCCGCCAACGAGCACATGGAGCGTCTGATCCGTGACGAGGGGGTCGTGCGCATTAGCTTTGGACTGGCGAGCGCTATTTCGGATGCTGCAGCCTTTGTCGACTTTTCTCGGAGCTTTTTGGATGTGGATACCGCTGTTCCGAAGGAGGTCGAGGCGGTGGCGCCCAAGTTAAGGACGAAGACTGCTGCGCAGGTGGAGATTATCCGGGAGGAAATTCAGCCGACGAGGCGGCGCTCGGGAGTATTGGCGAAGCTTCGCGGCTTGCAGAGGAGGGTGCTGTCGACTGGCACCGCCCACTAATCTGTTCCAGAATTACTTTCAAGCTTTGTACCATAGATGAGTATGTTGTATAATGTCTGTGGATTCTTTGGTTGTACTGTCGCATGTGAATCTCCTGCTTTCTACTCCTCCTAATTAATGAATATCCCCCTCTTCTCGATTTCTTTCGCTTTCTAAGCAGCCCTATGGATACCGCTAGGCGAGTAAAGTAAGCGTCTGCCGTAACACCGATTCGGCAATTGTCGGTGGGCCGCCAAGCAAAAGTCAACATCCCCCACTGGCGAGTTGATTCTTCTCCACTACCTGATAGGACACAACTCGCGCCAGTCCCAAACGAAAGATTGAGGAATTGAACTCTATGTTGTTCGATTCTTATTTGTTTCTCGTTTTTCACCTTTTGTCAAGAGAAAGGATCTTTCTTTCGCTCGCCTGAGGTCACTCAAGTATAAAATCAAAATTCCCTTGGCTGCATTTTCTGTTCTCGAGCAAGCTGCACTATCCGACTAGCACAATCTAATCTGGGCCTCAGCAATCTCTTGACACGCCTACTGCGCGGTCAACTGTATTGCCACAACCATGTGACATGACTCGACTCTGACAGCCCAACTGAGCACCGCCTCTAAATCATCAATCGCAGCAAACATATATACACTGCGATAACGGCCTCGCTTATTCCTGACACGACCCGCGTTGCAGCCCCACATATGGAGTCACTGGTGAGCCAAGCGAATCTCCATGTGGCTCAAGTTGGCATCTCACACAGTCACTTAGCCTCTTGATCTTCTGGACTTTCATGGAGCGGGGCCTTTCATTCTCGACGTCGACATCAACACCATAGCAACCCGCGATACCCCTACCCCCTCTCCTCCGCCCTCTCTCCATACTCCGGTGTCAACTGCTCAGTCAAGCATATTGATTCCGAATGCAGGAGTGGTTGACTTTTCCCTTCCGGATTTCTGTTCCTATGTCGACGAGTCCCCGTCTTTATCTCAAGGGACTATACTGTCCGTCGAAGGCTACCGCCAGCGATCTGGAGTCGTAGTGCATCGGTTTGTTGTCCTTGAGCTGTCGTTTGAAGGGCAGGGGATCCGTTGGCTGCGACTGGACCGCCGCAGGGAACAAGGTGTATCCGTGATGAAATTCGTAAAGGGTGCTGGTGAAACTGAGGCGAATGATAAAGTACGTAGAGCCTCAACATCCCACATTCAATCTTCCTAAAGCCTTTGACTTTCTCTATTGAGCGTAGGCTTCGCTCTCTGGCACTAAATTGAAGCTGATCGGAAAGGCTACTCTCGAGAACAAACGTCCGACACAGTCGACAAACCGCCCATCAATGTCCAATCTTAACCGACTCCTTCGTATCATCACCGAGGAGCTTGAAAAGTATCATATTTGGCCCGTACGTCTGGCTCTAGCTGATAGTCCGTGATAAATTAGCTCACATTTATGCTTAGGATAATTGCTGGTTTTTTTTGCTCCCTAATACAGCAGCACATCGCTGCCGCAAAAGATGGTTGGTACGGGAACGTAAAACATCTTGAGATAGGTAACACCATCCGTCATAACGTCCTAGCACGTTATTGGGGTCACAGTTCTCCTACTCCGGGCCCGGTCTCTCGCCCTTCTGCCGAAGACACCCCTTGGCTGGCGGACGCCGCGGCTCATCCTGATGTTCGCCCTAGCCACGCCCAGGAAGAGACAAACCAGCGACCAAATCCTGTTACGCAACACACCCGTTCTTATTCCAGCCCCAGTTCGGTAGCCCTGCCTTTGAATAGGCTTCCATCCCCTCGGCGCAATCAAACTATAGGAGAGGTGCCTCCTTCATCATTTACACATCAAAAAGTCAGCCCAAGAGATGTGTATCCGCTGGGCGTGAAAACACAAAGATCTCATACTCTCCCCTCACCCGCAACATTGAGGAATAACAAGGGTGCATCAGGCTCAGGCTATCACGGCGAGGTTCAAGGACCCTCTGCCTCCTCAGGCCAATCATCGCGTCCAGAAGCTGCCAGGGGCGCGCTTACAGTCTCCATTCCGCCGAGTGTGCTGCAACCTTATCCTTCACCGCTCTCCCACTCTCCCACAAACGCGTCCGCCATTTCTCATCACTCCTCGGCGATCACTGAAAAATCAATTGCTCCTTCCAAGTCCCCTGCCCTCATACTACATCCATTCCCATCATTTCTCTCCGCATATCCTTCGCCGGTTTCCCCATCTCCTTCGGAGGATTTTGTCACTGGCCAATCGATTTTGCAAACTCTTGAAGCTATGCAAAAGCTCAAGTATCTTTCGGACAAAATTCAAGAGTTAATGTCGTCCGCTCAGGTATGGGGCCGTTTGTCGAAACGATGACGTGTCCTTCAGCTCATAGGAACGATTATATTCACAGACTGCTGTAGAGGACGTCTACCATTTCCGGCCCACATCTCGGCCGACCGCCTTACACATTGTGGACCCAGCCGACTCTGAGGCTCGACATTTGGATCTGAGGAAACGTCTCTATGAACGTCTCGCAGATCTCTTAGGGAAACTCGCTGCAACACCATCAGTGAGTAAACAGGCGCTCGAGCTGATCACCCACACACGTTACGTCCTCAGAACCGCGTACAAGGACGATGAGCTGCCTGAAAAAGTGGCGAAACTGTACTTGAACGAGGGCTGCATCTTATTCTCAGCCAAGCGATATGAAGAAGCTATCAAGCCGCTCGAGAACGGGATCCAAATCTACTCCCAGCTCGATTTCGTCAAGAATGGTTCCATAGTGGCCCATCTGATCGACTGTAATATCCACCTGTCCAAGTCATATCGAGCCTCTAAGAACTCTCTAGTAGCACAAGAGCACGCGAACGAAGCTGTAGCGTTGGCTGAGGGTGCCCGTGCACTGCTTGAACCTACTTCGGACATCCCAGAGTGGACCAAATGCGCCTGGCCTCGGGCTCTGATACAGGCCGCCGAGATGGCTTATGCCGCAAAGGACGGTGCAACTGCTCGTGCTCATGGGAATCGGGCATTAAAAATTGCTCGAGATGTGTTTCGTTCATCCCACTTTCTCTCAGTTGAGGGCGCAGAAGCATTCGCTGACGCACTAAAGATTTGCGATAAGTCTATGCAGGAATTATCTGCTGGATCTCTAAGACCTGAGATGAACCATGGGAGAGTCGTCCTAGAGCTGGCTGTTGTCTGCTCAGCAGAGGAATGGTATGCTCTTCCGAAAGAGTACCATAAGTGCAAGTGGCACAATTATGTGGGACAGAAACTTCCCAATACCACCAACACGTGGGGGAGAAATTTTAGGCGCTTCGCGGGTGGTGTGCTTTAACGTAGTGCTGTAAATTTGAGTCTCAAGGATTCAACATGCCTTGGAACGTGTATGTAATATAAATGTTGTATACCCGCCTGTGAAATCGGATCAAGCCTTCGCGAATTTACTTGTGAGGCTCGAGGAGAAGATGTGGTGCTAGTATTATCCATGAAGGTGAGGGTTGAAAAGAAAGATAGATGCCGCTGGGGAGTTGGCTTGCCTTGACAGAATGGGCCGATTTGCACCAAGTCCTTACGATCAAACACCCTAACACGTGCACAACACAACCCTGAGTCAACATGCCGACGTGAGGCCATTCTGAAGTCTATAGGTGTTTTTCCCGATTGCGTACAAGAGCATGTTGATGGGTGCAATACATGGACACCATGTTTGCGAGATCGGCCGACCATCACAATATGAGCTACGGAAGCGCACTTCCCATCATAATAAGCAAGATCGTCTCCGAGTGATCTTGTTGCCTGGATGAATCTGGGTAGGTGATGATGCGTTCGCACGAGATCGAGAGGATGGTGCAGCATCCCTCGAGCTCGCGAGGATCGTGAGAGGTTTTATACCCTCGTCATTCCTAAAGCGAAAGAAAAGAGGTAACTAGGACAGCAACAAGGCGGGGGAGGTGACGTAATGGTCAATACCACGATGAAGATCCCTGATGATCATAGAGAAAACCCCTCTTGGCTATCTTTGCGTGGGTCAAGAGACATGCTACGAGCAGGCCTCTCGATCGTGACGAGGTAGCGTGGTTAAAATAACAGTGGGTGCAGATTCATAAGCCAGCGAGCGCCTAGGTGCAGTTGCTTTTGTCAAAATCAAGGCGCCATGCATTAGTGAGGAAAGAGCGGTGTGGAAGATAAAAAGTGCTGAAAATAAAATCCTATCAACGGCATATCAAGATCGCGGTTTTATCGTGGACGTATAGACGAGAAGCGTTTATATCGCTCAGCACATTACGTTGGGCCTTAGCTGGCAGAAAGGTATAGCAGCCCCTAGGAGCTGTGGTTGACAAGGGCTGGCATTGGGCGAGGTACAGCTTGGACTGGGGTCTCTTAGATCAGTGATAGTATGGGGTGCCAGCTCGAGATGAATGTGAAGGGGCGGCGAGAAGGGCATTTGGGTTCAGGCGTTGGATGAATCAAGGTTGTGAAATATCAATGAATGACGGGAAGTGTGATGAGATAAAATGGCAATGAAGTCGAAATAGGATGTACATAAGATATGATAGTGTGGGGTGGTACTATTCGGAAACGATACATCAGAGGACGGTTAGAGGTACGAAGGTTAGGTGACGTACTCAAAAGTGTGTTTTACGTGCCCCTCGCATGAGAAGTCGGGGACAAGCGTCGATCGATGGAATGGGGCCAGAACCGTCGTGAAGGCGACCCTCGATCAGATGAAGTGAGGAAAGTTGTCAATGAGGGGAAGCATGGGCTGGGTAACTGCAACGGCAATCAGCTGATGGCACTAGTGGAAGGCCGGAAGATCGAAATACGTACGTTTTAGGTCGAAGAAGACGCACCGGGATACATCAAGCCGGAATAGGGTTGTTAAGAACTGAACCACGGATTGAGCAGGGCCCGTTTTGCTATAAGAACAAAGTCGTTCGAATATGAGGGATCTGTGGTAAAGGGGATTTTGAATAGCGGGGCGTACCGGACATCCTGTTGGCTGTGTCGTAGATGAGGAAGCTCTGGATCGAGCGCAACCATCAGAAAACAGACGGCCTTGGCCCAAATAAGTAAAGTGACCGACCTGTAGGAGCTCCGCTCCACCAGCATCGAGCTCGGCGACCGTTTGGGCCAAATCTCGAGCCGACCACTGGGGGAATGTGGGCTTGAAATCGGGGAGCTGAGAGACGCCGGGCCATATTTGCTCGTTAGGAGTTCCTAGGCACCTAATTGATTCGAGTGGTCGTCATGTCCCAGTGAGTCAATAGGAGAAACGCAACGATTGGAAACAAATATCGTCAATAAGAGAAACAAGGCCTCGCGCAAACGGCGTGCGTACTGGAATATTTTGAAGATCTGATCGATCTCAGAATCCCCTGGGAAGAGGGGGATGCCTGACATGGCCATCTCCGCCATAATACAGCCGACGGACCACATGTCAATTGAAGTGCTATAATGCCGAGAGCCCAGGAGAACCTCTGGCGCGCGGTACCATAGAGTGACGACCTGGTGTACGATGGAGCGTGGAAGAACATGGGGGTGTGAGATAGGGTGAACAGGAGAGAATGGGGTTTGGGGTGCATTAATAAATGATGAAGAAATTCAGGAGAGATCTGGCGAACCTCGTGGGTGTAGGTTCGAAGAGGAATTCCAAATGCGCGCGCGAGCCCAAAGTCTGCAAGCTTCAGGTTTCCTTGGGCGTCAATCAAGAGGTTCTGAGGCTTGAGATCGCGGTGCAAAATGCGGTGAGCGTGGCAATAATGAAGGCCCATCAGGAGTTGCTTCGTGAATTGCTGGAGCGGGCATGACAGAGTCATTTTACAACGCAAAAAAAAAGAGTGGAGTGTCAATGGGGGGAAAATTTGCGGAGGAAATCGCCCGGGCGGGCTCTGAGTTCAGCGCGCACCTTGACCAGTGGCATAGTCAGAACCTCGCGTTGCTTTGTTACATGGTCCATGTAGCGCTTGAGATCGACGTCCAGAAACTCGAAGACGAGGTAGAGCTTTGTGTCAGCATGGACGATGTCAAGCAGTCTATAGATTGACCCGCTGGTGTGAGTTTTGGTGGCGCGGGGCGATGACACGGTCTAGATTGTGGATGAACGGACCGAACAATATTGTCATCGTCGAGCTCCTTGAGCAGAGAGATCTCGCGGATCGCAGTGCTTGGTACACCCTCGTCCTCGGCCTCCAATCGAATCTTCTTGAGAGCAACGAAGTTACCGGTCGTCTTGTCCTGCGCCTTGTACACCACACCGTAGGTCCCTGTATTTCGGGCACGGGGTGACCAAGGAGACAATAGGAGACGAGTTCAGCATTGTCAGAAGCAATCAGATGAGCGGGAACATCGGAACACGCGCTGCAGAGCCGACCACTTACCCTCACCGACTTTCTCCAATCTGCTGTAGTTCTCCATTTTACGCGACGAGAGGCGAGATCGGCGGTGGTTATGAAGATTTAGAGGGCTTTTTTAAGTGATGGGAGAGAGAGAAACAAGGGCGAGAGAGAATCGTCCGTTGGTTGATGTCTCCTCTATATTGGCCCCAACAAGGACAAACAAATTTCTCCTGTTTCTCCTCGGCCGTCGCCATCATCTCACAGCACCACGCCGCCCTCGATTCCCTCTTCTCATCATTATAAACGCGCACCCTCGTTGATCAAACCCTATCATAGCGCCCTTGCACGATTCTGTGTATCCGCCAGCTGGCTATGGCCTAGACACCGCTCGATTGGACAAAAAGAGAGCCACATTGGCGACAATTTCGTAATATCGTGCCGCGCTCCGAACGCCGGCGCCGAATGATATCAAGCCTGCATTACAGTAACTCCACAAGCGGTTATAACGATTTGCGATAGGGGGGAAGACAAACTCTGGTAACTCGCCCGAGTATCTTGCGAAACCCAAACGAGCAAGCGAAGCAAGTTATCTGGCGCGATCTTCTCCAATGCCACCAAATCAGCTTCTGTGGCAATTCAGACCGAGCAACATGATTGACATGGGCCTGCGGCGTCGAGCCCAAGATAGGTATCTCTTCGTAAGCAGAATAACTACTCGGGAATGAAAGAGTAGTCATTTTACCTAGAATCATGTATTACGATTGGGAGGGAAAAGAGAAGAGCTAACCTTCCATACGGGCTCTGCAGTAATGGCAAACTAACGGTAGCACAATTATCGCCTCAGAAAAGGTGACAGCAGCGAGAACAATAAAATGAGTGACCATTCAGTGTTTCATGGTTGTACGTCGGTAAATGTATTCAAAGGTGATATATCGGGGAAGACCGCGGCAGTTATGGTATTCACTCACCAAACCGTCACATCTTACCCACAATACTGTATTGTGTCGTCGTGCATGAATGCTTTATTCAGATTCAGAGCGGACAGTGAATTCCAGAGCGCTAGGCAAAGATCAAATTAGGACAACGATTCAGAAACAAGGAAATGAGAGGGAATCAGGGAGTATTACCAGGTACCCCTAAACACGGCATTTGATAGCGCCGATGTCTGATATACGGCCAGAGCTTAGCAAGCCGCAATATGAGACCCTTTATACGATGATCTTGTCTGGAAAACTGAAATCTCAGGATGTAACTGATATGGCAACCCCATAGCTTCGAACAAGTCTAGCAAAGTCAGTCGATAAGATCGAGGCATTGGACCTCACACACTGAATTTGATATGAGCGAAGGTCAACGGATACCAAATATGAGGGAGCATGAAGCGCTAAAGTTCCGTCTGAATGAAGAAACACCCGAGAGTTGTGAGAATAATCACTGCGACTGCTAGCCCTTTGTTAACGGGGCCTCACAAAGTAGACGGGGTTTCGCGTTAATTGGCAACCCGATGAGGTACTAGAGCATAAGGTTAGTTGGAATGCTTCTGAAGACTTTTTTCCGTGAAAGGTAGATGGAGGCGCTTTCAGGAGAGGACCTTAGTATATCAGTAGAATGGAGAATAAACTTGGGCAGTCAACGGGCTAGTTATGATACCAACGCAGAGCCTAGTCGCGCAGTTCAGAGATGAGATGTAGATGCGGGGCGGTATAAAGGGTATAATCTTCCATCATTTTTGAGACTTGAAAGAGTGTTTGAGCCGTGAAGGGCGCTGAACATGGTACCGTAGTGTCGGGACGTTCTATTACTATTCTCCCTAGTAGGCAAGTGACCGGATAGGCGTGCTGGGTATGCCTTCTTGTGACGATAAGTCAGAAGCCGAAAGTCTCTTTGCGCTGTGGAGCGAGCGGAAAGACGAGTTGAAAAGCGGGATGTGATCGCCGAGAGGATCAACAAAAAAATAGCTCGGGCAAACAACCCTCCGAATCCTGTCTTCCATCACTCTTGGTCTTGATGTCTGAGCTTAACCCTTCGTGGGCCTCGTACCTGCACTCACAAAAAGAGCTGATAGCTTCTTTCTCGCGTCAGCTGAACTCGTTCCCATCCATTCTGACACTCCCACCCCAAAACCGTGGTCTCCATCGCCAGAGTATTATTCGGAGCGTCAGAAATCTTGCTCGGACGCGTATTCTGCTACAAGAAGCTATTTCAAGCCTCAAAGAGTTTGAAACAGAAGTGGTTCGATGTGCTGCGGAAGCTAATGCGGCGCTCACTCCGTTTTCTGCTTTGCCCCCAGAGGTGCTTCTCTCGATCATCAAGCTAGTTGTTGGACACCCAAGCAACAGTCGTGGCATCATGACCGTATCACATGTCTCCAAGATGTGGCGAGACCTGGTACTGGACACATCAGAGTTGTTCACCCACGCTGATTGGAACCGATGGCATTGGGAACTGATCCGCGTGTGGAATACCCGGGCCAAGCAACAGCCACTATCTATCACCCTCTTAAACGATACGTTCAATTTTCTCTATGGAAAGGGTACTACTCAAATCCCGAGAGCCTCGTCACATATCAAGCCCTCCAACAAGAATTCCACGCTGCTCTGACAAAGTGTTCCTCACTCTCGCTCACATTCCAAAATGTATGGAATGCTGAGGATTCCCCTGATCATCCTGTGCAGATGATTGCCACAAAATGCACAAACCTTCTTCACCTCTCAATAACTTGCCCACAGCAAATGGTCGACATGAACCTTGATTACTTTCAAACGCTCAAGACCCTTCGGGTTGACGGCATTCTACCCACTTTTTCGGCTGATCGGCAAATCTCCACAATACACTGC
Source organism: Clavulina sp. PMI_390 (assembly GCA_015039315.1). Taxonomy (NCBI): domain Eukaryota; kingdom Fungi; phylum Basidiomycota; class Agaricomycetes; order Cantharellales; family Hydnaceae; genus Clavulina; species Clavulina sp. PMI_390. Next base: position 62,229 of record WIDE01000096.1, read on the forward strand.
GACATACTTGGAGCAGAGGCATCTATCCGCGAATATCGCTTTCTCTCTCAGCTTGTGTCATTATCACTTTACTCCCTCCAAGGTGATAATTTTAGCATGCTCGAGGATGAAGTGGCAGAAATAGCCTCTTTGAGATACTTGGAGATTCGGCCGTACAGGCGAAGCGAGCAAATCGAGCTAATTCTATTATTCGATTACCTCAAGGTTCCCAATGTCGAACACTTTACCCTCAACGCAATTACTTTGTCTGAAGACGGCGACGAAGACGAGGTTTTTTGGCCCGCAATCGTGAGACCAAATTCTGCTACGATCCTGATAGCGTTTTGAGATATTAACCTCCGTATAGGCACATGCAATGCCCCGCCTCACTTCAATCACTCTGAAGCGAGACCGAGTTGGGTACTGGCCACTCGGCATACCTCTTGAAGGTTTGCATAACCGAAATAATGGCTCACTCTTCAAGCATCTTTGGGAGTTCCGCATTCTGGGGCGGGATGTTGAGCATCTACTTCAGCCGATCTTGGACCTCATTGTCTCCAGGACCCCACCAATCACGCACCTTACCCTTCCGCCTCGTTCCGAATTTGAAGGGGCTGGGGTCACCCTGTGGGACTCAATGCATGATTTGATAAGCAATTTCACCGTGAGCTTGGTATTTGAACTCTTGCCGTCCGAAATCTAATAGGCGCTTCATTAGGTGGAGGATATTGGGCAGGTGTGCCCTCTACATGGAAGCGGACTACAAACACTACCGCCACCGTTGTCAATTTTTGGTGACTCTGATGACTCAGACTATGACGATCATAGCGATGAGGACGATGAAGACGACGGGGAGAACAATAGTGACACTCATCATAGTGACGATTAGATTCTACTGTAGCCGCCAAGCTGGCGCACAACACGAGATAGCCATGATTCATTCCACAACCTTAATGGATACAAAGCATTGCGAAGATCACAGTTTATAGCAACACGATGTTGCGATACTCTGTAATAGTCCCATTAGTGAAGGTTGTTGTGCGCTCTGGGGCGGGAAGAACAGGCAGCTGAAGAGCAGCTTCAAGTTGTGGTCGTCGAGGGTGCAAATAAGGAACGATTTGGACAAACACAATCTGTTGGCGGATCGACATTCAATCTTTTTCTCCATCACACACTATTCTTGATGTCTGATCTCGACCCTGCATGGATATCTTACAAAGCGTCCCAAAGAGAACTTATAACATCATTCTCAACCTACTTAGATTCGTTCCCCTCCATTTTAACCTTGCCACCCCAACTCCGACCTCCGCTTCGCCAAAATGTCCTCCAAAGCGTAGGGAACCTTGATCGATCTCATATATTACTTCAAGACGCCATCAAAAAACTACAAGATTTCGATCAAGAGATACTCCGGTGCGCCGCTGAGGCTAAAGCAGCGCTGACTCCCATGAGTGCTTTACCCCCAGAAGTACTCCTCCCCATCATCGAGCTTGCCGTGGGGCATCCAAGCAACACGCGTGGTGTCCTGAGACTATCTCATGTGTCCAAGATGTGGCGGGACTTGATGCTAGACACGTCAGAGCTATTCATCCATGCTGATTGGAACCGATGGCATTGGGAGCTCATCCGCGCTTGGAATGCACGAGCTAAACAGCAAAATATCTCCATCAGCCTGCTCAATGACACGTTCCATCTCCTGTTTAGTAAAGGGCGTGATCTGAGCCCCTCGAGCCTTGTTGCATTCCAAGCTCTCGAGCAACAGTTCCATACTGCTTTGGGGACATGCTCCTCACTCTCGCTCTTATTCGAGAACATCTGGGATGCCGAGGACCCCAATGACCACCCTGTGCAAATAATTGCCACAAAGTGCCCAAAGCTCGTCGAACTCTCCATAACCTTTCCAGATGAGATTGTAGAAATGAATATGGATCGCTTTACAACAATCAAGAGTCTTCGCGTCGATGGAATTTCACCTACCTTCACAAGTAGTCAACAGATAACTCACCTGGCGTGCGATATGCTCGGAGCACAAACATCTGTGCATGAATTTCGCTTCCTCCCCACACTAGTTTCGCTATCACTCTATTCGATTAGAGCTGATGACTTTGACGATTTTGTAGGGGAAGCTACGGAATTGGCTTCCGTGAAATACATAGAGCTCCGACCGTATAGGGATAGCGAGCACAGCTCGCTCCCCTTTTTATTCAACTATCTCAAACTTCCCAATGCTGAATACCTTACCCTAAACGGGGTGATTTTGACGGAAGGGGAAGAAGAAGTTTTCTGGCCATCTATTGTGAGACGTAGTACTCACAATATCTCGACAAAACTTTGACATCTCCAGCTTTGTATAGGCACTCGCAATACCTCGTCTTTGCTCCATCACTTTGAAACGAGACCGAGTTGGATATTGGCCGCTCAGCATCCCTCTAGTGGGTCTTCGTAACCCCAATCAAGGCCCACTATTCAAGCATCTTTCGGAGCTTGGTCTTGTGGGTCGGGACGTTGGGCACCTCTTACAGCCGATTTTTGACCTTATCGTCGCTCGTAATCCCCCCATCACCCACCTTACCCTCCCGCCTCGGTCTGAGTTCGAGGGGGATGCGGTCGTATTGTGGGATTCGTTGCACGGTTTGATACATAACTTCACCGTAAGTCGGTCCATCCTTGCTATATGAGTCTAGCCGCCCAACTATCCTATATTCACTAGGTGGAGGATGTAGCAGAACTACATCCCCTTTACGGAGGTGGATTGCAAATATTACCGCCAGCTTTGTCCGATTTCGGTGATTCTGAAGATGACGATGAAGATGACGAAGATGAAGATGACGAAGACAACGACGACGACAACGACGACAACAACGACAACGACGACAACAACAACAACGACGAGAATGATGATGATGAAGACGACCAGTGGGTAGATGAGGACGAGGAAGAAAACGGCGAAACTAACAATGATGGCGGTAATGATGCTTGATATTTGAGGTGCATAATTGCAGTCATCCTATTTACCTTCCCCCAGCGTAAACAAATGAATAAAATGCGAGCGCTTGCGACAAAATATATGGTACCAGATTAAAGGCCAAGCAGCATCCAAAAAGTGACCATATCAGTGGTGCGCGCAAACTGGGATGAGTGGGAATGGCGATTAGGATGCACTGAGCCAAGGAGGGCATAAAGTTCAGTGTGGACCAAATGTGGATAATGGGTCGAACGATAGGATCTTGACCACCTGCATATCTTGTTTTGCGCCTGTGTCGCGAGTATTCGCAAGGGCTGTCCCCGACACGACGCAGAGAGGTGCAGCAAGCCACTCATCTGAGAAGAATTCTTCATAACTTCGATCCTCGGGCCTCTGAAGCGCGCCGCCGTCATCAAATCGGTAGAATAGAGCATTAGACAGCACTGTTGGATCGGAGGAGGGCTGATACTTAAGAAGCACAATTCCATCTCCTTCCAGCATCACCATGCTGTCGAATTCATAGGGATCACCAGGAAATGAGGCTGTTGGATGATCTGCCCAGGAGGGTTTTGGCGGATTTGCATCTGTTGGGCAGAAGGAGATAAGATGGAATAGAAGGCCTTCTCCACGACGCCAACGAGTTGAGCGTAGTACGGCCATTCCAGAACGTCTTGACGAGGGCCTCCATTTATCAAGGACGTGAAGGGTCGAAGTTCGAAGGCCTTCAATACCGTCCTGGAATGGGTAGGATATCTTTGCAGGAGGGCGAATACGCTCGAGGGATTGTGAGCTTCCTACAGGATGCAGTTGAGGAATTTTGAGAACAAGGATTTCCCTCATTTCGTGAGGTAGGATGAATATGTAGGGTGGAATGGTAGCGATCACAAAACCTGCTCCATTTGCCTATAGGGAGGAGCAATTAGATATATATTAGATGAATTGAGGCAAAGAAAAGCCATACCCATTCATGACGCTCATCATCAATTATACCCATGCAATTCTGCTTCCAATCCCAAATAATGACGGAATCCATAGTGTCAATGATCAGATAATCATCCTCAAGGTGCCACTCCGAGAGAGAGTGATGCAACATTTGTAGGTTGTCAGCTGGCGACTGGGCAACGACTTTCAAGGAAGGCGAGGCGCCATCCGAGCCCCAGCCCAAGCATAGAACTTCATACGATGTTGTATATTCACTGAAACAATACAGACAATTATCAGTGGTAGACGCAAGGAATTGAAGTGCTAATCTTACCCTGCCCACTGACTCAAGCCGCATGCGATCATTACTGATTCAGAGTCGCAAGGTTGCGCTTGCATCCAGTTGTGGGTCGTTCTTGGCCTAAACCCATCCCAAACGAATGTCGTAACAGGCTGAAGCGGTGTCTCATCCGAATGGAGCTTCGAAAGGTCCCAACAGCCAATATAGGTTGACCTATTATCGTGGTCTAAGGCTCCAGATATTATCCATCTTCCCCCAGGAAGGAGGGTGGCAGTTAAATACTCTAATTCGGGCGGTCGTCCAGTCTCGCTCGATGTTGGAGTAGGCAATAATGTTCCGTAGTCAAGCATGCATTTCGTCATCATTGCATGGACTGGCTGCTCTAAGTAATGCAGTGCGTCGATAAGGCGCGCTGGGCGAGTCGAGAAAGCTTTCAGGTCGCTGGTGGAGGCATTATCGAATGAGTGAGGGGCGGTGCAGTGCTCATCAGCAACGCGCTGTAAAGCGTGACGCCAGGTGGGGTAGTCATCCCATATAGCAGCTCGGAAAGCTTTGCAAGTCTGATGAAGGTAGTCAAACATGCTATTAGCTTAATTTCTGATTCTGCTTCTCAGCATCATCAGGGGCCGTCGCAAAGCACGACGTACGCAACTGAGTTGTAGAATGGACCGGGGATCTAACCAGGAGACGATAGAGAACAGGACATCTAAGTTGATATCTTGGAACCAAAGAGGGCCCGAGGAACTCTGAGGTTGTACCACAGCTGCCAGGCTCTGGTCCATTTCTTCGAGGTTCAACTTGAACGGGCAGATCACGTGAGGGTACACTGCCTCGATCGGACGCTGAGATGATATTGCAAACATTATCAACCGGTCGCTTCTGTAGAAATAAGACGAGTAATGAGTCGTAGTCTACTCCCATGATATATAAAAATGATTTGGGATGAGGCATGATCATGAGGGGCCGCCCAAAAGGCAATCTGCAGTTTAGGCGGCACCCAAAGCACAGAATCGATGAGAGCAATGGTTTGGCCGAAGAAATAGTAGGTCTGGAGGTCATTGATACCTTTTCAAACTGATACCGCTTGGCCGAAACATCGGCTCTCTTCCGAAATCAGCCGTCCTGGTAATGAACCGCGCTCATTCCCCCGTTAGTGGTCGCGTAACCATCACTAGTCGGCACGTCCATACAGATCCGGGAGAACTTTCGATTTAGTCTAGCTTATGAAGGTAGGTAGCGCGATTGCGTGCATTGCAGAGCCAGTAGAGCATGCTGGAAGCTGGTTAACTGTGAGCTCGTTCGTCACGACTCCGTGCGGCTGGCTGGAATTTGTGCCGCCTGAATTGAGAATCTGACCACACACCGGAGCCGAAGCCGGAAGGCAGTACGGCGCAATCAGCATTGCTGATTACCTGGCGTATGCAGGAAGCTAACTAGCGGTCTTTCGTCTCAGGTTGGGTTGGCAGAACGGCCCTAGAAGATGGTCTGGCGGGGTGGCTTGGTGCCACCGTAGCTGACAGTCAACACGGAATGGGTTTGAACCCCAAACATCGGCCTCGGGACTCTCAGCCATGCAAAAAAGTCAGCACGTCAGAGATGAAGTGAAAATGATGGGTCGCTAGGCTCGGATCAGCCAGCTCTAAACTTCAGCGACTGGAAACATAGTAGAAGATGCTGTGCTATATGTGATATTTTCGAAAGGACAAAGAGCGGATGGCGGGGACCCGATGTTGTCTGCTTATTCGCAATGATTCACCTAGAAGCCCTTGTTCATGATTCTGGAAAATATGAAGCATCTCGGCATCAACTTAATTCGCGATTCTCTCCGACCCCGCCTTATTGCTCGGGTGATGGGGCGAGACGGAGACTGCGGTCACGACTCTTCGTAGTGATAATCCCGCACGTGTGGAGTAAAATTGGAGCCCGGTGCATTGCATTGACGAGGGTTGACGACATTGATATCATACTATCATAACTCTCGGCTTATGGACCAGACCAAGGGCCTCCTAGATCGACCTGTTGCGCAGTCTAAAATTGCTGAAACTAGTTTTACAATTACGCCTCCGGGTTGAGATGAGTTGTGGCTCAGCGGGCGCTTTTGATCAATATATCAACAACAATCAACAGCAACCAAGACCACACCACAACCACCTCCCCCGGAATCTGTCGTCGCATGAACTATTGAAATAAAGTATTGGTGCTGATGCTAATAAGCTGGTCGCAGAGCAATCATCGCTTCGTCCAAAAATGAGAGTGACCCGTTACTCCACCGGCAGAGACTCCGATGAGTCAACAAATTGGTTCACCAGCAGTTCTCGAAGCTTGAAAATAGCATTGGAATATAAGTATCTGGAGGGAATCTCCACTCGTCTTGCAAGAGATCCAGCAAGCTCGCCTCGTCCTCCAGCCGCTTCCATACACCCCGCCCAGCTATGGTTTCATCCAAACTGCCCTCAGTTGCCGCCGCATTATCCTTAGCTGCCAGCACATTGGCCACCTCTATTGTTTATCCACTTTACTACTACCCAGATGATGGCTGCTCTGCTTGGTCTGGGTTTTTGCCAGCGTGAGTCATGACTCCTTAGCCGCACGTTTGACCTCCACCGTCACAAGTCTGATGTCTGCGACGCTGCATACCTAGTATCACCGCCTACCCTCAAGTCACCTTCTATTTCATCGTAAACCCTGACTCTGGTCCTGGTACGATCTCTACGGACGATTCAACCTACACTGGCTGTATCGCGAAACTCCGCCCCAGTGGGAGCACCAACACTGTGCTCCTTGGCTACGTCGACACGGCATATGGATCCAAGTCGACCAGTGCTGTCGCCACTGAAGTCTCGTGAGTCTTTTTTACTGCTTCAACCAACGGCGATCTGACCATCCAATCCCTAGTACTTATGCCAACTGGCCCTCATCTTATCACATGGACGGCATCTTCTTTGATGATGTGGAAGCCACCTCTGCATTGCAGTCATATTACTCTACCATTACCGCAAATGCAAAGACCCACAGCGTCTTGAAATATGTGAGTGTGACTCATTCCTCGCGCCACCGATATGCGGCGTGATTCACTACAGCATGGGTGGCTCACTCCAAACTACCTTCTACTCCCTTTATTCCTGGAATTCTTCCCCCTTACCGGCGTTTCTTCCGATGACATAGGTTACCTTGAACCCCGGCACGACTCCTCTCTCATCGTATTACTCCTTCGCCGACTTCATCATGAGCGCCGAGACGTACTACTCTGGGTTCAGGTAAGTCCGCCTGCTTCGGTTCCATCCTTCAGCCACGACCTCTCGCACTATCGTGCTCGCGATCCTTCTTGCGTGTCCTCCCCCTTAATTTAAATAATCACTTACACAATTTCTCTTCCGTGCACAGCGTCTCCTCTCTCACTATCTCGTCCTCGTCTCCTGCTGATCAGCAGTTCGTCATCCTCCACGATGGTCCGACTGACCCTCCCGCCGCAATGATCAACTCTCTCGCCACCGCCGGCATCAAGGCGATCTACATTACTGATAAGCCTGCGTCCAACCCCTACGCCGCCACGATGGATAACTACAACACCTTTGTTGCAGATGTCGCCGCCACCGTCTAAATTCGCGTACTGTACCTGACACTTAATAATAAGTATATATTGATTCTACCGATCACAGCCAACCCTTTTGTAAAAATTGTCGTGCGATTCCAAAGTTGCGGCACGGAAGTGTTGATGGGGAAGGAAGACTACAGCACACTCATTGAGATCTCGGGGTAATCGTATGAGATTACATGTTCTCAAACTCTTAGCCAAGGACGATGATGCTGCGGCCAGTCGCGGCTTGAGGGTTTGACGTAAACTAAGGGAGAATGTTACTAACTGCGGCATCTACTGAACAATCTGATCGAAATGTATGACCTGGGGTGACCCATGGTCTGCCCATTAACAGTGACGATCTCTATATGAGATTGTCATTTTGAGCGGAAGCTCAAACCTTCTCAATCTTCCGTCTGTAATGTGGTTCAGAGAGTTCCAAGGAATGACGAGAGTGAGGGGATGTTTTGAGCATCGACCTTGTCAGCAATTCAGGGTATTGGGTCAGATGATTAGGTGGAGCCCGCTCCGAGGGCAAGCTCAGCTGAAGCGAGAATTTGGGACATTGAAAACTAGGCGTTCGAGCAGGTATTCCGACATTGGGGCTGAACGGAAGTTTCCTTGATAGATGAAGCTGGACAGGCAAAGGAAGTATCATTGGGAAGCTTCCTGGAATCCGTACAGCTCTGTTATCGCCGGAGAAAAGCCTGGTCTCTCAGAGCTACTGCTCCCAGTCTCACATACTTCCGGACCGGGAATAATCATGCTGGTAAATTGTACCCATAGGAAAGTTTAGAGTTACCCAAGTCGGTGGTGGCTGGGCCATGGCATCCCAGCGACTTACTGAGACGAGACTGATAATGGAGATTGAATGGGAGCGCAATCTGCCATGAACAGGCTCGAAGAACGCAGCTAGCATAGTTTCTGGACACAATATTCACGAATGACTATCTATATCGGTTGCTTAGGTCTGGCATTGGATCAAGCACGAGAGGGTTGATCCTTGATGTTACGTTATGACTACCATGGATGATGGAGGGTGGAAACCGGGTGGCTTTGTTTTGCCGACGGACGATCTCTGAGCTGTCAGTTCTCCTTTTGTTTTTGGCTTCGAGATCGCTTCCGCGTCATGCTTGAATTGATTCTGTCGAGTATTAAACACCTCGGCGGCGTCATGGGTGTCACTTTGACTCGCGATTTTCCCCGCCGCCGCTATATCGCTCGCACGACCACGCAACCGGGGAGTTTGGCCACTCCCCTGCGGATAATGTGGCAACTGTGGAACCAGAAACATAATCCTTTCCACTGGTTGTGAGAGGCTTCATCGTTGGTGACGTTGATGCGCCATTACACGCCACACAAGCGCGCCTTGGAGCCTAGTTTCCTCATCTACCATGAGAATCATTAAAGCGTTCTTCGAATTGAGGCTGAAGGCAGTGATGTTCTGTTCTGTTCTGTTCTGTTTGGTTTCATGTCATTGAGGAATGGACGAATGTGTCAACAAACTTCAACAGCGATCCCACTGTACATGTGTCTTTGTTCTGCTACCTATCCAGTGCCCAACGCAATCTCCCATGAGAGCGGCTTTGGGAAAACTAATTACTAGTGGAGATTATGAGCTACCCGCGACTTCACCAGCAGAGGCTCTGATTGCGCAACGGACCTATTCAGAGACCCATGCATCCGCTAGCACAAGGGCTTGTCCCTACGCCTGAAGCTACATGAGACACGCGTATATATCAAGGGAAGGACTCACCGGCTAAGCACCTCCCACCCCCCAAGACCCCTTCTTCTCTTCATCGTCTGCGTAACAATGCTTTCCTCTAAACTGTGCTCACTCTCTGCTACGTTGGCTTTGGCTGGCAGCGCGTTAGCCACCTCTATCGTCTATCCTTTGTACTCCTATCCTGATGACGGCTGCTCAGCATGGACGGGTATTCTACCTTCGTCCGTAACTGCTGCTTGGTTTTGTTGTTAGCCGCACCTCTCACTCGTACTTCAACATGATCTAGGATTACGGCCTACCCCCAGATCACCTTCTACTTCATTGTGAACCCGGACTCTGGTCCCGGGACAGTGGCTCAAGATGATTCTACCTATACTGGGTGCATCACGAAGCTACGCCCCAGCGGAAGCACTAACACTGTGCTTCTGGGCTATGTCGATACCGCATATGGATCGAAGTCAAGCAGTGATGTGGCCACTGAAGTCACGTAAGTCATCAGATCAGAAACGCCTCATCGAAACAATGTCAGTCTCACCATTGCATCACTCCAGCACTTATGCCAATTGGCCGTCGTCCTACCATATGGATGGCATCTTCTTTGATGATGTTGAGGCTAACTCTTCTTGGCAATCATACTATACCACCATTACCGCCAATGTAAAGACGCACAGCGGCTTCAAATATGTGAGTTAAACTAATCCTAGTATCCCGCGCAGTAGCCTCTACTTGCTAGGCTGCTTTCGCCTTGAATGTGCTCTTGCCAACTCCCATCTTACGTTAGGTGGCCCTGAATCCTGGCACCACGCCTCTCGCTTCGTATTACACCTTCGCAGACTATATTATGAGTGTCGAGACCGCTTATTCTAGCTTCAAGTACGTATAATATCTCCCTTGCCATCACCACACCTTACTCCATCTATTAACCATGCGTGCCCCTTCCTTCTTTCCTTCGGCCCACTAACGTGAATTTACTGTAGAGCGTCCTCTCTCAGCATCTCATCTTCATCCCCCGCCAATAAGCAATGGGTCATCCTCTATGCTGGCCCGACTCAGCCCTCCACATCTACGATTACGACCCTCGCATCAGATGGTATTGGGGCAATCTACCTCACCGATAAGCCTGCGTCTAATCCATATGATGCTATCATGGATAACTGGAGTACCTTCGTTTCTGATGTCGCGGCGACCAACTAAAATATTATATTCAATACGGAGGATAGGTCTCATTCGGTGACACGTTCATCATCCTTCCGCGATCGTGTATTTAGGTAGCTTTGTGAATCATCGTAACATCGTAGCTCTTGTTTGGGGGTATAGCTGAGGAGAGGCGCGCCGTCAATAAGTGATTACTCATGCCCTTATATATCACTGAAATGGGATAATTCCTCGCTGGCAAGCAGACAAGCGGACTATAGCTACTGAGTGACGAGATCATCATCAAATTTGAGGATGAGAAGGAAAAGAAGCGCGCTTCACAAAGGGACTAAACTACTTATCCTGCTGTCCCTAGCACATGATGGCGCGGAATATACTGGTGGCTTAGACTGAGTATTAAGGTAATAGAAAGGGGGCTGGGGCCTAGGGTACATTAAAAAATCATCGATGATGGAGAGCCAAGATTAAGTGGCGCTGTTCCACCGAGGGACGGACGCTTTGGACTGTCAATGATTCACTTCGAGGTCTTCTCTGAATCGTTAGACTGTGAAACATGAAGTACTTCGATTTCCGACGACCTGTCACCGGTTTTGCATTGATTCGCGGTCTTCCCCGACACCGCGATATAGCTCGCCTGGCTGCGCAGGGGGGTAACAAGCTATCTCTCGTGATGAAGCCGTAACTATGCCGGCATTATATTGCCTTGAACTCACAGGCTGCTGTTTCATCTTCTGCGCCGTCGCTCCCAGGTCCACACGATAGATCCCCATGAGCTTGGACCACTTCATCAAACATGAAATTCATTGGAAGCCTGCTTGGGCTGCCTTAGTGATGTCACCGAGGGCTGTTTGTCACAATACCAACAAACACAAACGTAGTATTGGTCCCTCTTCGACCAGAATGCACATCCCCAGGAATTCACCACGCAATATATCATGAGAGCCGTTGCATAAAGATTCAGAGGCAGTAGAGATGGGAGGCTACCCGCGACCGCCCCGGCAGCGACTCTAATGCGTCAACAAATTGGCTGACGACCGGCCCAATATGTGTCGTTCCTCGACGCTTAGGGTATATGAACGCTACATCTATATTAAGAGAGGGGCTCGAGGACAAAATTCCCCAGTCATTTGTCCTCAGTTCCTCCTCCCTTCTATTTTCACTTCACCTTCTTTTCAGCTATGATTTCTGCCAAACTACCCTCGCTCGCTGTTGGGTTATCCTTGGCCGCCAGTGCCATGGCTACTTCTATCATTTACCCCCTTTATTCTTACCCAGAAGATGGCTGCTCAGCATGGTCTGCGATCCTACCTTCGTGAGTGAATGCTGCTCGATTGGGCTTTACCACACACCTCACTAGTTCTTCTGCACTCGATAGCATCACTGCATACCCCCAAATCACGTTTTACTTCATCGTAAACCCAGACTCTGGCCCTGGCACAGTGGCCAAGGACGATTCCACTTACACTGGGTGCATCGCAAAGCTGCGCCCAAGTGAGAGCACGAATACCGTCCTTCTCGGTTATGTCGACACTGCATATGGGTCAAAGTCGACCAGCAATGTCGCCACCGAGGTTTCGTAAGTCATTGTAACCAGAATAACGCTAAACCTGACCATTGTCTCACTCATCACCCCCCATTCCAGGACCTATGCAAACTGGCCAACTTCGTACCACATGGACGGTATTTTCTTTGATGATGTCGATGCGACATCTAAGTTGCAGTCGTACTACTCTACCATCACTGCCAACGTGAAGACTCACAGTGTTCTAAAATATGTGAGTATAGCTCGCTGCGCCGATCTGTGTCGTCAACCGCCACCCACCCAGCTCTGGCTTCACTGCTTTTTCCCCCCGTTTCTTATTCCCTTACTGACCATACCACTTGTACTAGGTCACCCTGAACCCAGGAACAACCCCTCTCGCTTCGTACTACACCTTCGCTGACTACATCATGAGCGTTGAGACGGAATACTCCGATTTCAAGTATGTTTATCCCATTCCCATTCTTCATCTTGCACTCTCCTCTGGAGGTTGCTGGCTCTAAAACGACTCTTCCTACAGACTTTCCTCCCTCAGCATCTCGTCTTCCTCGCCTGCTAGCAAGCAATTCGTCATCCTCTATGCTGGCCCGACCGAGACCCCCGCCGCCATGATCACTTCCCTTGCTGCGGATGGTATTGAGGCGATCTATCTCACCGACAAACCTGCGTCCAATCCCTATGATACTGTCATGGACAACTGGGGAACATTCCTTTCGGACGTCGCTGCAACCAACTGAGCTGCGCTATTCGACTCCCGCCCAAGCGGCTTCCGTTAATTCTTTCAATCACGAGCGCTAGTCCTTCGTTAACCCACCATTAGTTTATGTATCCCTCAGGGCTGGAACCACTGTATCTACGTCGTATGAGCTTAGGCCTCGTCCACGGTAGCAATTTGTTAAAAATGGAAGTCGCCAGTACCAGAAACTTATTTCCTTGAGTTCCTCACAGGAAGTTCGTGAATTGTCATGGAGTGAAGGAGCAATATCGAGCGTCGGCCGACCTCGGAAGTATTTCGTCGAACATTGGGACCCAGTGTCAGCACAACCAAACAATAAATCTCCATCATAGTATATGCGTTCCTTTGCTCTCTCTCCTCTGCTCGAACCATTGGGGCCATGTGGGAGGATGCGCTAACGATGAAGAGACGTGATAAATTCCTCCGCATAGCATGGCATCCGTAAACCATTCTGGGTGTTCTCAAGCAGGCGGCGCTCCATGCTAGCACTGCCCCGAACATATGAAGCATCAGATATCCCCCTGCTAGCGAGGCGTCTGTCCTTTCTTCCACACCTTCGAGCTACATATGTCTCACAACGGCCCCGTTGAGGGTGTGGTCGACAATACAGATGCTCAAGGAGCATCCATGGCCCCAGAACTACAGCATGGGATTACACCACCTTCAGCCGCAACTGTCAAACCATCCTCAGTGTCGCCAACCTTCCCCTTGCCAAAAATTTCCATAACTCCCCAAGTTCACTCGATATCCGAATCCCCAGCAGCGATCGCCTCGGGTCGCATGCTGTTTCTGTCCAAAATCGGTATGTCTGTTCTGTAGCTCCCATTGCGACCTCCTCACTAACATCCACCCTCTAGCTCATACAAAGACCTCTTTCACAAATCTCCCCAATGGATTTATTCGTGGATCAATGCCAGATACGGCATTTTGCCAGTGGGTCCTTACCTCGCCAGCTGCCGTGCGCAATGCCACGATCGTCGATGCTACATGGTGGCGCTCGAAACGAGCTCCCTTCCACCATCAGTTCATCGCCCTCACTGTCGCTTACTATCCACACGAATCTACCCGCCTGTTCACGTACGAGCTCATCCTTGAGAGGATCGGTAAGGGGCGATCCTTCGGCCAGCGAGCCGAGCATCGTGTCTCGATCCATCAACTCTCGTCCCTAGTGCATCTGGCTGAAGCTAATGACCTAATATTTGGTCTTTTTGATGCAGAATCAGCCCCAAAGAGCGATCTCTTGGGTGTGACCAAGCTGCTCCCCTACATCTCGATCACTCGTGCATCGCGTGATAGCCTTGATGAGAAGTGGCGAGGTCCCCCGGCTACTTTGGCTCATATTGCTCGATATGTCCAGCATATTGTCCTTTTCGCTCCGCGATATAACCTCTCCAGCACAAATTGCTATTACTTCTCAAGGTTGTTGATGCACGTCATCGCATTGCGACATTATTCCTTCCGGATTATGGCGACTCGGAACGCCTCTGATTTCGAACCACTGAGCTTGTCTCATGATCCTTCCTCCATCAGCTCGGTTTTCACCTTCCTACAATCTCAGGCACAGGAAGACGGGGTCCTCATGTTCCACATTGGCTATACTATCATGGTTATGATTATCGCTGTCACATGCATCTCCTGCTACATCGTCAGCATTGTTGTTATGCATTCTCACAACGTATCGAAGAACGCGATCATCTCCTTTGGACTTTTGGCACCTTGGGTTCTGATGTACGTCTACGCGATTCTCGCTCGCATCGCAAAGAACCTGGTAGTCGGACCTCCGCAGCATTCCCTGCCTGTGCAGATGGATCACTTGATCCAAATTCTAGGTGATATAGAAAACATCATGTTGTGCAAACTATCTTGGCTTATTCTCAAACTGTAGATGATGATATCACGTTGACTCACCCTCGAGGGAAACGAGGCTCATATGTTCCTTCCAAGGCATACAGAGTAAAGAAGACGATAACCAAGCCTCACCCCACTCGGCCTATCAGCCGTAAGGTGAAGGAAGTTATTTGGGTTGATAGCAAACGCCCGAGGGCTCCAGTGGAGTCGTGGCCGAATGTGAGGAGATTTTTCACGATTCCTTGATCCATCTACCCACAAAGCTCATACACGCGTCTTACACTGGTCTTATGATTGCCTTAGATTGAGCAGTGCTACGATAATTTGCCCAGGGTGTATGACGGAAATCCTGTTGGCCTTAGCACCGTCAACAATAACTGGCCTGAAATATCACCTCCGTTAGATTCAAACTAGACGTTATACAACATCATCCACCACCAAACTTTCTGAAGCAAATCGCTCCAAGAGACCAATCCTATCTGAACAACTTGGCGTTCAAGTGATTACGCAGAAATGATATGATAAAACGTAGTTTAGATGGATTAATAACATACAGCTAGCATAGCACAGAGGTATGGGGAGGATAAATGGAGGCCCACCAGAAGATGGGAATAGCAAGGTAGTTCTCGGTGTGACTCAAGGCTATAGTTGCCGCACACACAACCGAGCAGCGAGGGTTGACACCATTCCTACAAACATCACGGCGTAGAACTCGAGCCACTTCGGTGCAAGTCCTAGCCGCCAGGTAATGGGCACAACAGCGAAAAGCGAGAAAGCAATGATCCCGGTGTACAATACGGAAGTCACGAGAAGCATGTACCAACTGAGTATGTAGTCATAACTGGTTGGATTTGGCGTCGATGGAGAGCCCAGAGGGAATGCAGGGAGCGAGCTAGCAAAGTGTACAAGCCAAAATGTAAGCTCGATCCTGAAGTAGAACCAAGCTGGATGTCACCCAGCCATGCGGTAGAGAATGATATTCCAAGCGTGAGTTAGCAGGAAATTTAGATTGACAGCAAGACTGATGTACCGTAAAAATAGATTGCAAAGAAGACAATGGCGGCTAGTGGTTTCCCTCTTCCCCAGACCGTTTGCGATGAGTCGTCTTGACTAGAAGGCCCAACTTCATGAGTGGCAGAGTGGAAAAAAAGGGGGTGAACACCTACGACTTTAATCCGCCTGCTCCAAACGACGACGAGCTGCCATCAGTGTCACGGTAGAGTGCCCGATGCAATAATCCCTTTGGCATCCTGTCCCCAACTCCGACGCATAGATTGAATGTGGTTTCTCGTATCACAGACCACTCGGTCCAGCTTCGCACGTACGGGTGTGACATCCCCATCTGGTTCATGGTCCAGAAGAGACCATATAGGTGCATGAGGGCTGAGCCAAAAACGATGCACGTTTCGAGGGGGTACACAACTAGTCGTGTGGCAAGACCAGCGAAGGTGAATGGAACTTCGGAGAGGGTTGCAGGGAAATCATTGAAAAGCCAAACGGTGAGTGGTTCAGAGAGTTGCGACCAGACTATACATCGATAGTCGCGAGAGAAATAGAGAAGGGAGGTATCATTGATTGGCTCTCCTGCAGAATGAGCTTGGTGGCAAGACGTACCAAAGAGCCACATCATGGCATAAGGAACTGTGAGGCAGAGCAAGAAGAACCCATAGGTTGGACTGAGAACATTATAAAAAGAAAGATAAGATAAGATCTGAATGCGAGCTGGTTCGTAGTAATCGCCATACCCAGGAGGAGGCGAGATTTCACTCTCAGACACTTGGAACGGATTGCCACCATCTACAGCTCTATCAACAGAAAAATTACTACGGGGAAGATTTCGTTAGGATTATTGAGTCGGTTATATCCAGAAAGCCATGCAGGTATGCATTGCAAGTGCCAACATTGAGCGGTCTCTCACACATACCTTGGTGCTGCGAGGTAGTCATAGTCAGGTTCCCTCAGTCCTCGCCCGTTATCCATCGGATCGTCTGTAACCAAAGAGAGTTCAGAGAAGGAGCAGATGGGTTTCTTCGTTGTGCAGCGCGCAGCTTGAAGTGGAGGCGAGTTAAGGGCAGCACATCCTCAAGGCGGTGCCGATTTGCAAATTCGATGGCTCGAATAATCAATGAGGTGGTGAGCGCTCGAATGGAACTCAAGGCTTTGTCTGGGGGTGCCGGGCTAAATAGGAAGCGCAAACACGATTTCTTTTTATCTTCGGTACGCCACTGGCGAGGCCAGAGAGCTGGGTGGAGAGTTGCGATACGTTCCCACGCATCCCAAAAAGGAAGGCGCAGGGCGTCATGCACCGCATTTACTTCGTTCGCCATGGCCTATCAAGGCGCACCTCTAGTGTTTTCTCAAATAGGGTTCTCCAAGCTATTACTACTTTTGTCTTTCGGTTTCTTTTTCTCGACACCGCCTTCCAACCACTGTGTACGGTATTTTCAGCTCGTCGTCTACTCCTGGTAAAATACTTCAGCCAATCCTCCAAGGATGCACGCAATATATCTTTCTTGGTGCTAACTTCAGGGGCCACCGCTCTACGGTTATGGTTTGGAGATTGTCGCACAGCGAGGATTATTGTACATCCTACGTGAACCTATCAATCCGCTGCTACTTAAGCATCTCCGTGGACAGATATCCTACCTTGCGGAAGCCTCATTTACCAATCGGGCACTAAGGAAATCGATAGCTGGTCCGCCATTTTCCTCACGCCCTCAGAGTGCCTGAAACATTGCGAGAGAAGCCTGTGGACTTCTGGCTAAGCTGGTCAATGTGCCAAGGTCTAATGATTGAATGAATTCTTCCGCCAAAGAAACGAGGATACTATATGGAGTCTTGTCGCGGCCGCTGCTCTCTTGTCAAGCTGAAGGTCGTCCCATAGCCTAGGTTTGCTACACTTACACTCCCGCATGGCCGGCTAGGATCTAGATGCAATAGGGCTTCTTAACTATCACGCCGGCCCCGACCCAATGGTGCAGAAGATTCCGGAGCATACCATGAATGGCGCATATGTGAGAGTCATTTGAGTGCATGAGGCCGTTTCTTGTGAAAAAGCAGAAGCAGTAGCGTTGCTTTGACCTCGATCATGACCATCGCCGTGTGGACCGTTTCCGAGAACACCCTTGATTTGCCACAAATTTTTCTGCCCATCGTTCGGCCGGGATTTTACGGTAATCACACGCTGGTTCATCATCGCCGGTCGTTTCTTGCTCTGCAGATCTGCCAAGTGCTCCACGAAGGGAGTGCTTGAGGAATTGGGCTAGGGCTCCCTATCAGATACTTAGTCACATCAATGATGCTCAAATATGGGACACTATAGTGACGGTGGCGGAGTAAAACCATGATCGATGAATATTGTGGTCACATTACATGAGGTATGAGGTACTTTGCAGGGGTATGTTGGTTGGATGTCTTATTACTATCGAAATCCGAAAAGAGCGTTGATTGAGTGAGGAAATGGGACTGATACGAGGAACAAGGACCGTCAAAATGATTGATGCTCACAGGCGTATTGTAGTTAAAGTTGTGGGGAGCGTCGTGGTAAACGAAGCAGGGTGACTGACAGTCATCCCCGTCGCCTGATGTGCGGCTGTTTCTTCTTGAGTGGCTTGGAAGCATGGCGGAACGGTCGACTTTATGTAGTGGTCATAATCCTTCCAGGAGGTAGCATCGGCAGGGGCCGAACGGGCTTGGTGCGCTGGGGATTGGGTTGGGGAGGTCTCTCCGCCCGAGGAGAGCGCGTGGGGGAAATGAGAGGGTTCAGGGGTACAAGGAGCAGTCGAGGAAGCCGGATGAGATATGGAGTATCCCGCAAGGGTGGGGGAGAAGGGTTTGGTTTGATTGTGGAACGTTGTGAAGGTTTATGCGCATCAGCCACACCATTTGTGGCTTTGGGCGGGGGAATTGTGAGTTTTGGGAGGCGACGCCGACGCCGAGACGCACGGCTTTCTGGCGCCGCTGATATAACCTCATTCCCTTGATCCTTCTTGAGGATGGCCACCGAGCGCGAAGAAGTCTTGTCTTTATGCTCGGGATTCTTGGCGGGCGCCGGCGGGGCTCGGATAGAGATATAGGAGCGCGAACCCATGGTAGAGGAGTAGAATTTTGATGATGAGGGTTCAAGGGAAGGATCCAACTTGTCAGGTGTTGGCTGTGACGTTGTGGGTACATGCTCGCTTGAGTTGGATTTGGGGATGCACAGGAGCTTGATTTTGTTGAGGAAGTTTGGTGGGGAAGATCGCTCAGGGGAGGACTGAGCCTGCTTCGAGCGCGTTTTGCTTAGTTTCATGGGGCTTGGAGCAGCCTCAGGATGGATGCCAGCCTTTGGCAAGGAGCTCTGCGCAGGTGCTTCACCTGTTCCGATTACGAATCGGCAGTTCAAGGAAATTGTCAGATGCAGAGCCGAAGCGGGCTGTTTGTTGAGAGAAGACAGCTTGGGGCCAATAAAGCAGAAAGCTCGAAGGGTTCGGTGCAAGCAGAAAATGCTGGTGGGTTTTCGTGCAGTCGGTGAATGTTAGGAAGATTTAGGTTTGGCGAGAGGTGGGTTCAAATAACAACCCGTCGGTAGTATCATTTGCCTTCAAGCAGTGGGAAGATGTAGATGTGTTGTTGCTCGGGCTGTGGTTCGGGGATCCGAATCGGTGGGAATGATGACGCCGCGCGTGCTGGGCCCTAGCTCAGCCACCGGGGCCGACGCCAGCAGTCTCACTATGGATCATGTTTGATTCGGATCTGAATTTGGCAATACAGTGTGATTGCCATCAACAGTGTCAAGATGCGCCTTCAACTATCAATGTTTGTATCAATAGAGCGGTGCGACCGTGGGAAGCGCCGCCTGTTTGGTACCCTTCCTCCCTCGAACAGTCATGGCGAGCTGGAAAGCCCTATGGGTGCAGTTGGGCTCTTCGTGGGGTCGGGTGAGGTGGGGATGTGCACGAGAATCATAGATTCAAGATCGGATCGACCGGCATGGAACGCGTTGTCAAGCAACTGCCTTCCTACAACGAATATCGGAAACTGCGACTTCAAGTGCTCGAAATACATACGAATCCCTTTCTCGTCACTGCTTGGTCCCATTCCGCGGGCTCCCATCGGTCGGCCTGACCCCGTCGGATGTGCGTCCCAGCGCGCGCCATACTCTGCCATCGTAACAGTGCCAATTCAAGCTCGTTAAGTGTGGAGTGTATGCTTTCGTGGAATTCCATAGTAGAACATGGAATACCGGACACCGATGGGACCAGTCCCTACTTACGATACGTGATGAGTGTCATACTCACCAGCCATGCTATTTTTACTCGGCGGGCAACGACCCACGTAAAGCGTCACGCCCCTCACAGTGATCATGATCCTCCTTGAGATCGATCTCGCCATGGGAGCACCATCGCGCTAACCGGTATCATGATCATGCCCTCGTATGGGAATAGGCGGAGGTGGCAGAGACGTCGGACCGCTCCAGTAAAGGGAAGGTGTGTGGGGAACGTCCTCTTCCTATACGTAACGTGGCCATGAGGCACGTCTTCCATCAGAATCCATGTGCCGAACCCCGAAACATGATCGATATAGAATGACTCAGCACTCACTGTAAAGCTTGGCACCAGGTTGCGAAGCATATCCCACACGACGAGGTCAGGTCCCACAAACTCGGAACGCGGTGGAAGCGTGAGATGAGTGATGGAAGAAGAAGGATTGCGCGACAGCGTAGAGACTAGATCACGCATCGGGCGGAGAAGATGTGCGGCATCTCGGCCGATAAGTTGGAGCTCTTTCAGTTGTCTGATTACCGGCCCTTTGTCTCTGTCGAGTAATCCAGCGAACCGGATATCCAGCGGCCAGTAACCAGCTCTATCTCGTTTGCAAGTAATGGTCTTGGTGTGTGGCATTGCAGCAGCCTAGATTTGGTCAAAGCGTGTGGCATGGACAAAACTGATCACCTGTAATTTGGAGGATGGCGACTTACCAGGGCCGGCCAGAATATCGCTGCTGCTTTGCTCGACAAGACCATTCCATTTAGAGTGAAGCACTCAACGTTCGGAGCCTTCAGATAGTGGAACATTAAATGACCAAAAGGCTCTTCCTCAATGGCATCATCGTCTTCAAGCTCTCGAATCTCGAGATGGCGCAGAGCATCCAGATGCACAACATTTTGGAACCACCCAAACCCGCCCGCCGGTATCCCATAGATGAAGAGATACGACAACTGAGGAAGGAGGGGGAAGGGGGTGGAGCGTAAAATCGCATAAAAGTCTATTGTGATGTGTTCAACTTGTGAGACCGTCGTAAGAGTCGGCGCCAGTCCAATATGCAGTTTTCTGACTGTGGGCCAATTATCAAGTCTTATAGGGAATACTGGTCCTCGCATGATAGTGAACCGAAGATCAAATATCATCGGGTACCTAGCAGCAAACTTGCCCAATTCCTCATGTTGTTGATCCCTCGACTTGTGCATAAGGCTGAAAAATGTGAGCGACAATGATGAGCACCGCATCAATGCGACATCGAGGAGAAGGGAAAAGCTATGTGGGGCATTGATAGGATCAGGCTGAAAGAGAGACACAATGTCGAAAATGATGTTGGAGGTCCGATGTCCGAGTGTGATGGTCAGCGGACGTTGCTTTGAGCGCTCATACCATCCTCGGAGGAGTTCAACGTGCCAATGATCCCAATCCGCGTGTGTGAAAAGCTCTGATGTGGCTAGTACCACATCGCGCCATTTCCTTGATACGTGAGACGCTCGAAGGACGGTCCTTGAATCGCCAGGATGCGAAACGGCGAGGACAATGATGATGCGCAGCACCTCCGGCGGAACGCGGCCGATCGGAGAGTTGGTGAACGGAGTTTTATTGAAGCGGTCATAGAGCTCAGCCATGAAAGGGTCATTAGGCTTTGTGATGCCAACGGTGCTTGAAGCTGTGTCCACAGGCGGCATGGAACTGGGCGGCTTTTGGTGCGCAGTGGAGAGGTGATACACGAAGATGAAACAGATGGGAGAGTCGCAATATTTCTCAGTTGAATATTCACAGAGGTACCGACATGGAGTGCCCAGCCAACAGCGGAACAAGGCTGGGAAATGAGTCACGTGATTGGGCTGGGGGCTTGATTCAACGCCACATTGAGCAGGCATGCTGCTGACATGAATATCAGGATCAAAACATAAGGCAGTGTGGTCATTGTCATCGAAGAATTTCTATACAGCTCTCTAAACTCGAAATGGCGAAGACCATCAAGGCGGACAACGCCGTCAAGCTCTAGAAACTCATGAGCCACAATTTGATAGAGGAAGAGGTATGACGACAGAGGAAGGAAGGAAAAGCCTGAATGGACATGAATAGTGCATCAAAGTCTAATGTGAGTCGCTCGATTTGTGAGACCGTATTGAGCCTCAACACCACATCCACGTGTAGATTGGTGACGGTAGAATAACCATCGAGCTTGATAGGGAAGTTTGGGCTCCCCATGATAGTGAACCGAAGGTCGGGGAGGATAGGGCATTTGGTGGAAGTCATCGCCATTTCCTGGTAACGTTGGACCCTCGATTTGTGCCAAACGCTCAAGAATGTGAGCGACAAGGACGCACATCGCGTCAATGCCACATTAACGAGGCGAGTAAAGTCATTTGTGACAATGGTAGGGTCAGGCTGAGGGAAGGAAAAATGTCAAAAGTGACTTCGGAGGTACGATGCCGGATTGCGATGCGTAGTGGGCGTTCCTTTGAGCGCTCATACCACGCTCGGAGAAGCTCAATGTGTCAATGATCCCAGTCTGCGTGTGTAGAAGGCTCCGATATAGCAAGCACTACATATCACCACAGTCTTGATACGTGAGACGCTCGAAGGACGGTCCTTGAATGACCGGGATGCGATACGGCTAGAACAATGATGATGCGCAGCACCTCGGGCGGGACACGGTTGATGGGGTATCGGACCCTGGAGTATCAATTAAGCCTCCAGGGAGCTCAGCCACGAAAGATTCCGACCCCGTGATGCCCACAGTGCTTGAAGCTGTGTTGCTTGAAGAAACCATGACACTAGAGGGATTTAGACTTTAGGCGCGGAGCGGCGAGGATGGCACGTGCAGATGTAACAAATGGGTGGGCTATGCCGCTCCCTGATCAGCTTATCTCTTGATACCCGGACACGGAACCTCCGATGAGTTTCAGCGTGCGGCTGATGGGCGAAACGAGGTAGTCTCCTCCGTCACGTGGGCGATCTGCAGCTGAGTTTCGTACCCCCACAGGTAGCGGGGAAAGCATGATTGAGAGGCTATGCATTGCATAGATCGAGCCGAAAATAAATTGAAGAGCCGTCGTAGATATACCGACCGCTTGATGATAATTAGACGTGTTCACAAATAGCCAGGCTCATGAACATCAACCCAGCCAGGGCGTTCCCATCATATTAAGTCATTCGTTGACTCTGGTATAAATTTCATCGGTTTGAATGACCTTAATGGTGCCCAAGGTTCGTTGGCGATGGATCCAACCTATAATAGCAGTTATCATCAGAGCCCGTCAGCTCAAACCCAAAAGATGAATACGGCGGCAAGGGGCATTGCCTTACTTTGAAGGAGGGAACCAGCTTGCAAAGTTTATCCCAAAACTTCAGATCATGTCCATCAAACTCCTCACGAGGCGGCAGCGTGATTTGGTGGATTCCGTAATCCCCCTTGCGTACAAAGACAAAGCCATAGATTGGATAGAGCAAGTGGCCGATATTGCTCCCTATCATATGTATCTCGTGAAGATTTGCAAGCAACGGCGGCTGAGCTCGATCTCTGAGTTCAGCAAAGTAGAGACTGAGGGGGTGATCTCTGGCTTGATCCTGTTTGAGAGTGAGACTACGGATTCGCGGCATCGACTCGTCCTGCAACCAAGTAAGAAGAAAGATAAGTTATCGTTTTGAGAGGCTGCCCGATGATAGAGTTGTGCTCACTACTTGGCGCCAGAACCGGGATTCTTCAACTTTCGACAACGAGAGACCATTTAGTGTGAGATGCTCGACATTCGGTGTCTTCATCTGTGCGAGTAGCAGAAGGAGCACCGTTGCTCGCGCTTGTGGTAGTTGCCGTATCTCTAGACGCTCCAGAGCATCTAAATGTACTATGCTGGTACCAGCTAGCACAACATCTACGACAAGTTGGCAAATTGAGAGTGAACGTAGATGGGGTAGGAATCGGAGCGTGTCGTAAAAGAACCCTGTGGCATCTGTTGCACAGACGAAGCTTTCGATCTCCATCTCCCTCGTAAAAGCCTCGATCACTCGATGTAGATGCAGATGCTTAACAGTGGTAAAGCCACTAAGATCCAAAGAAAGCAATCCGCCTGTGTAAGTGATTGAAAGGTCTTGTAGGCGGGTACATCGGGGGGCAAACATCGGTATAGGGTGGAAGATGGGGGTTTGAATGTCAGAGGTCTTTGGGCCTTCGATTGTGAGCGATAGCGAGGCACATCGCGGAAGGGCTGCGTGGAATGCACGCTTTTTCTCTGTCTCGATCTGTGCATGGCCTTTGGTATAAAAGAGGGCCCGGAATGTGGTAGCATCGATCGTGATTGAGAGGGGATGGTGTTTCGCCTTCTCATTCCAAAGGTGAACGAGCGCTACATTCCAGTGGTTCCAGTCAGCATGCGTGAATAGCTCTGAAGTTTCGAGGGCGACTGTTCGCCAGGTCCTCGAGACGTGTGAGAGCTGAAGAATGCTGTTGGCGTCGCCGGGGCCATCAACTGCGTACGCGAAGATGGAGCGGAGGATTTCAAAAGGAATGGCGCTGATAGGTACTAATGAAAGCGTAGCTTGTCTAATGTAGTGGGTCATCGCTTGTTTGAAGTGATGGAGTTCATCGATAGTGGTCTGAATGCGCTGACAAAAGGCGCTCATGTTCTGTACTGAGCGGTGCGCATTTTCTCTATAGAAAAGTCGTTCTGAGGGAGCGAGGGAGAGTATAGGCGGAGGTGTGTTGAACTCGCTCGATAATGAAGTCAGCAGTGCAGTTTTTGCACCCTGATATCGATCCCAAGCGTTCTCTACGTCAGTCATTGTTGTTTGGGAATCACTGAGGGGTGTTGAAGCGAATTCTGTGCAATTTAGAGTTCTATCTAGTTTGCGACCCCAAAAAATGCCGTTGATAGAAATTGCGCCACCAGAGAGATGTCAGAAAGGGTGACGCGCTTCCGAACGCGGCACCTTCCGGTAAAGCCGGTCCGTCCACACCATCCCACTGAATGTGTCCCAGTCTGTCAGAGTCAATGTTTTCGCCAAACCCTCCCACCCACGCTTTTACTGGCGACTGCCGGCTGCAATCTCCTCACTGGAGACTCTCTCGTAGCTCCCAACAGTCTCTCTAGCCACCGACATGTCCCGCCGCTCCTCTGATGTGAAACCTACCGGGCCTTCGAGTCGGAGCGGGGGTCCCGTTTCGGCCGACGATGGCATTTGTCCTGGGGCTACTCAAATCTTATCGTCAAACACGATCACAGCATCTTGCGACCACACACTCGCTGATTCCAAAGACGAATCTCGCACATCCACCCCCTCGCCCCCAGATGCAACTCCTTCAGATCCACCACCCCCTGTGAATCATGAAGAAGAGAGATACTCGGTATTCTCACCTCGCCAGAAGTGGGCTATCGTATTCCTCGCCGCATGTGCCGGCATGTTTTCTCCATTGGCAGCAAACATCTACTTTCCTGCTATCCCAAGTCTGTCAAAGGCCTTTGGACGAAGTGTACAAGAAATCAAGTACGTTCTACGTAATGTCATCTTGATGCTGCTACTGAAAAAACACGCGTAGCTTGACGGTCACAATATACATGGTCTTCCAAGGCATCAGTGAGTGCCACATTTTTTGGCGTTTTTCGCCCACGCCAAGCCCGACGATGGGCACCGGTACCGGCAAATCAACTAGGCCGTCTTGCTGCCTCACCACTTCGAATTCGCAAACTGACTCCTCGTTCATCCCTTGTGCTCCCGTTCATCTTCCGAACAGCTCCGAGTTTATGGGGCTCCATAGCGGATTCTTACGGTCGTCGGTAAGCTTCCCGAATCCTTCCTTTTGAGCTATCATATGTATATGGGAGGATCCCCCTCCACTTTTGCCGATCCATGATTTCTTTATTCTTGTTTGGTTCGATGGCAGACTCGAGCCGGCCCGGTGCTGACTCTGACTGCGTTGCTCCAATTTTCGTCGCTTTTCATGCAGTCCAGTATATCTTGCCTGCCTTCTCATATTCACCGTCGCTCAAATCGGGCTTGCGTTGATCCCTGCGAGTGCCTATGCTGCGCTCATGATCCTGCGCTGTCTCTCAGCAGCGGGCAGTGCGCCAGTCATTGCGCTTGGAGCAGGTACAGCGGGTGACATTGCCAGTCCATCGGAGCGTGGACGATACATGGGCATGGTCCAAATCGGGCCGATGATAGGGCCTTGCATTGGGTAAGTGCCTTCTTTCCGTACAGATACATATGACCTTCACATTAGTTGTTGACCAATTTGGGTCCAGCCCTGTATTTGGCGGCCTGCTCAACCAAAATATGGGATGGCGGGCAATTTTTTGGTTCCTGGTTATTCTATCGGCCTCGGTGCTGGTTCCATTCGTGCTTTTCTTCCCAGAGACCCTGCGGTCCTTAGTTGGGAATGGCAGCATTCCAGCTCATGGCCTCAACCGTACCGCATGGAGCATCATCTCAAGAAGATGGGCCGCGAGACACGGTGAAGTTCGTAAGGCCATCATAAGCGAGAAGGAACAAGCAAAGCGCAAGGATGTCAATCCAGTGAGTAGTAGTCTCCGAGCTCATGTGGTTCGATTATGCGATGCTAGTGACATGAAACGAGCCAACAGTTCATTGCGCTCCGTTACATCCTTGAGAAAGACGTTTTTATTATTCTGTTCTACAACGCCTTCAACTACACTGCATTCTATGCCGTGGTAAGTGCAGTTCGAATCTATTTGTGCATTCCGCTGATTCACTGAGCAACTTGCTTCGAAACGTCGCTCCATATCACTCCTAATTACGACAGACGACAACACTCTCGACCATTCTTGAATCAACATATGGCTTATCTACGAGCAAGACTGGGTTATGCTAGTACGTTTATCCATCTACTTCGCTTCCTCGCCTACATGGTTCCAAAGTGTCATCCGATCGTTCACAACCCCTCACGTGCGCCCCCTCCCTTCATTCCCTGTCACTGTGGTTCGTGGTTATGAATAGTCTTCCCATCGGCGCTGGTGCCCTCTTCTCTACTCCCATCTCAGGGCGCCTCCTGGACCACGAGTTCCGGCGAGTGCGCAAGCAGGTCGAGCTCGCAAAGCACAAAAAGGAGGGAGGCAATGGCGATGAGAAAGAGATGGAGAAGCGCACGATGGGAAGGTTGGACCCTAATGATTTGCTTGACTTTCCACTTGAGCGAGCGAGATTGGCGTACATGCCAATATGTGAGTCTCTTGCTTCTATGTCATTCCTATTTTCTTTCCGAATCCTTTCAATTTTATGCTTATCATGGCACTGCCCTTCCGTTTGCCTCACGCTGATTTATAGATTCGTTACTGTTCTGGGCCACCACGATAGCATATGGCTGGGTTGTCCAAGCTCGAGGTCCACTTGCCGTGGCAATGATATTCCAGTTTATCAGTAAGTATCCAAATATAGAGCTTCTCCTTGTAGCGCACCGGTTTTGACTCAACACCGTGACCTTTTTGGGCGAATCTCATCTCCCCACCGAACAAAATTTGCCCCAGTCGGTTGGACGGTCATGGCAATCATGCAGATCAATCAGGTCATCTTGGTCGATTTGTACCCTGGGAAAGGGGCCAGTGTTACAGCTAACGTGAGCACCCTCAACTCTTCCTTGCCTTTCAGCGTTGATAGTGATACGATGAATGGTTGCGCGACTGTTTCGCCCCTACGTAATTTCTTGTGATGTAGAACAACCTCGTAAGTCCTGCCCTTGTTCCTTGTTCTCGAGCAACCTCATTCCTATATGATGCGTTTGACTTTTTCATCTCGTTCGATCCAAACCTTGTGGCTCATCACGGCATGTCTACTCACATCAGTGCCGTTGCCTCATTGGCGCAGCGGGAACCGCGCTGGTCGACCCTATTATGACTGGAGTGAATGGAGCAGGCTGGACAATGGTCATTTTCACGGCACTCCCCGTGCTGTTCGCGCCGTTTGTTGTGGTGGAATGGCGCCTCGGGATGAGATGGCGACGTGAGAGAGCAGAAAGATTAGGACTCGCCAAAGACAGACATCGCTCAGCCGGGAAGAACCTGTCAAGAAATGATCTAGGTCAAGGTCTTGACAAAGCTAAGCCAGAAGCTACCCAAGAGAAGCGAAATTAGGACGAGGTGATCGATGATGGTGAGTCAAATGACTTTGACTTCATTCATCATTGTGCTTATTCAAGATCTGATGTGCCATTCGCTGATAGTGCCAGGACCGATGATCATTGCGTATAGCAATCACGACTTGGACGCCAATGCAACATCAATTCATAGACAGCAACTCCCCACTCAAGTGTTACCCTACCATCAGCATATCAAATAAATCACGCCCACCAGTACCTACGGATGAAGCTCGCTCAAATGGTTATGTACATAGAGAAAGTGGGTGGGCTCGGACTTATAGCTATGGAGTGTGAGAAAGTGAGGCGACACGAAGCGTCTGCGCGGATGCGCCATCGACAGCGTCCGACACATCTAGTCCAAAGAAAGAATTCCAACGATTTGTGCGCTCGAGCGGACGAGGGTTGGATCGACCTCCACGAGCGCGGTGCCTGATGCTAGACAGAAACAAGATAAGTTCCCTGACAAGCTTGTAGTCGACGGGTAAGGGCATTGAGCGCTGAAATATTGATTGACTGGTTCCGCAAAACTGCCATTGCTATTAAAAGGTAGAAAACGTGACTGAATGACGAGACCGTCTTCTGCACTGTTCAGCGGCTCCGCATTTTCGGACGTGAAACAGTTGAAGGCTAAAGCCCCAAAACCCTCCAGAATTATCATGCGGTCATACGTCTCTGGAGGGGTGCCAGATAGTCCCAAATGAAGGGTCTGGAGGGCAAAGAAAGGTGAATGAGAGTTTCCAAGCTTTGAGAGGGACAAAACGAG
The DNA here is from genome assembly GCA_015039315.1 of Clavulina sp. PMI_390. Classification (NCBI taxonomy): domain Eukaryota; kingdom Fungi; phylum Basidiomycota; class Agaricomycetes; order Cantharellales; family Hydnaceae; genus Clavulina; species Clavulina sp. PMI_390. Next base: position 91,078 of record WIDE01000096.1, read on the forward strand.
GAGGTTTGGTAGCTCGTGCCTTCGGAAAGACTGGAGTACAGCGACCCCAGATTGCTGCGAAGGATGCCTCCAGGAACCTAGCTGATGGATACGGGAGAATCGTAGCCTTTCAACCTTTTCAAGGAAAGGGTGGAGATTGATAGGAACAGCTCGGATGGGCTTGTAGGAGTTGTATGTACCCACAGGGCAGAGTTTGGGTATTTCGATGACGAGGATTTCGCCGAGTTCATGAGGGAGAATGAAGATATGTGGTGGAAGTGTAGCGACGAGAAACCCTCTCCCATTTCCCTGGATGATAG
>WIDE01000096.1:93326-127619 GCA_015039315.1 Clavulina sp. PMI_390
CGCAAACAGCTTGACAGTGACGATATACATGGTATTCCAAGGCATCAGTAAGCGCCGAAACTTTCCTTCCTTTTCTCCCACGCCAAGCCCAATGAAACCCTCGAGAAGGCAAAGGAGCGACGCGCTTTCTTGACATGTCTCCTGGTCAACTGACCTGCCTCTGCATATTACTGTTTGTTTTCGTTCGATAACAGCCCCGAATATTTGGGGTTCTATAGCAGATTCTCACGGGCGTCGGTAAGCCTTGACCTCCTTCTGTTGACCACCACCATAAATTGCCTGCTCTGTTAATATTTGGCTTGATAACGGGCTCCAAATATCTAAATACTGATCTACAACACCCCAAATCCCACATGGGCCTTTCCATTTCCCTGTTTTAGCCCAGTGTATCTAGCCTGTCTCCTAATCTTCACGGTTGCCCAGATTGGGCTGGCCCTGATTCCCGCAAATGCCTATGCTGCGCTGATGATCTTACGATGCCTTTCAGCAGCAGGGAGCGGGTGCGTTCTTGCTCTTGGAGCGGCCACAGCGGCCGATGTTGCCAGTCCGGAAGAGAGAGGGCAGTATATGGGCATGGTCCAGATGGGGCCCATGATTGGGCCCTGCATAGGGTAAGTCCCTTGAACGGTGTTTCGAATGCGAAGATCGTGCCTACAGGATTCAAAGACGCCGCTTACGATTGGCTCACAGTCCAGTGTTTGGCGGTCTGCTGAACCAGAACCTGGGGTGGCGGGCAATCTTCTGGTTTCTCGGTATTCTATCGGGTACTGTGTTCATCTTCTTTGTGCTTTTTTTCCCCGAGACATTGCGATCACTCGTTGGGAACGGGAGCATTCCAGCCTCTGGCCTCAACCGTACGGCATGGAGCGTCATTTCGCAGAGATGGGTAGCGAAAAATCCTAATATCTTGACTCCTAATGTGAGCGAGAAGGAACCTGACAAGCGTGAGGGCGTTAGTCCCGTGAGCTCATCCTATCCTCGAAGAATTTTGACACATGTCACTTACAGCAGCCGAAATTTGTTGGTTCAAACAGCTGGTTACCCTTCGCTACATCCTCGAGAAAGACGTCTTCATCATTCTATTATACAACGCCTTTAGCTACACTGCATTCTATGCTGTGGTAAATCTTTATCTATTATGTTGCCTAAGTATTGCATTTACGAATGGCACTGAACTTGGATATTTTCGTTTTTGTGATAGACAACGACTCTTGCAACCGTCCTCGAATCAACTTATGGCCTTTCAACTAGCAACACTGGTTTGTGCTAGTAAGTCTCTCTATGTTTGTGCAATTTGGGCTTGAATGATTTCAATCATTCATCTGGCCATTTAAGACCCGTCTACTTATCTAGCTCATTTTCTCTCAATCATTATGGATGAATTTGCACTCAGCCTCCCCATTGGGATTGGCGCGCTAGTCTCCACTCCTATCTCGGGGCATCTTCTCGACCGAGAGTTCCGAAAGGTTCATAGACAGGTTGAGCTTGCCAAATGTGAGGATGCAAGGACTAATAAGCCGGAAGTAGCAGAACGCACAGATAAAAAAATTGGTCCCAATGAATTGTTGGATTTCCCACTTGAGCGCGCAAGGCTTTCGTATATGCCATTTTGTGCGTATTTATTATCTTGTTGTTCTAAGACTCCTTGATGAAGCAGTCCGATCTAATTATAAAATAAAACATTGACCCTATTATGCATGGATGGATCCGTAGATTCGCTCCTATTCTGGGCCAGTGCAATAGCCTACGGCTGGATTGCTCAAGCACGTGGACCGCTTGGTGTGACAATGATATTCCAGTTCATCAGTACGCGTTTCTCTCTAGCGTATCTCAACTTATTTGCTCACCACCACAGCTGTTTGGTTATAAACTGTACGGGCCATTGGGTTGATCCTTGTAGTTGGTTTCACAGTCATGCCGATCATGCAGATCAACCAAGTCATTTTAGTGGATTTGTATCCTGGGAAGGGAGCAAGTATCGCAGCTAATGTGAGCTTCTTCGACATGGTGCTTCCGCAGTGACATGAATTATGCAGCTGATCGTTTCCTTGGGCGCTGCAATCCAGAATACCCTTGTAAGTCTTCAAGACTATCCCATGCTCTCAAAGTGTCTGGCTGATGTGTGCATTGCACAAAACTTATTTCCGCGATAATTGCTCAATCCGCTCATCAATTCATCCCCACTAACTTTCAATCACCCAACACATCAGTTCCGCTGTTTTATTGGTGCCCTAGGCACTGCATTTGTGAACCCGATCATGAATGGTGTCAAAGGGATAGGGTGGACAATGGTCATTTTCATAGCTTTCCCAGTGTTATCTTCCCCACTTGTTATAGCAGAGTGGCGTTTTGGCATGAGATGGAGGCGGGAGAGGGCACAGCGACTGGGCCTTCGGAGAGCTAACAATCAATCAGTTGCAGAGGGTTCGTCAACGGTAGATGGGGGGTAGGTTGTTAGCAATATGGAGCTCAGGGTTAAACAGAGGAAGTGGTACAAGATTCGCGCAAGCCCGCACGAGAGCGGGTGAGGTACCACTCAGCCTGTTCCGTAGAGGCATAATTTGACAATGTAGTACTAGATTCTTGTTACATACTGTTACGGAATACGTGAACTGCTCGTTTCTAAAGGGAGTTCTAGACGCGAGCTTTGCACTTCATAGGGGCTGAGGTGAACATCCGATACCCGGTGTCCCTCCTGCATCGTTGCCAACACCAGCTATCGCTACAAAATCAGTCCAAGCAGAGTATACCGACAATTTGGGTCTTTGAGGAAGCGTAGATCATTTCAGTCTCTATCACCGCGGTGCCAGATACCAGACATAGCCGAGATATATGGCCAGACGGGGCAGTGGATGTTGGGTAAGGATATTGGATATCAAACTCTCGAGCAGTCGACTCCCCAAAAGTACCGTCATCTGCAAAAGGCCAAAAGAGAGCCTTAATCGTCTGGGTTTCTACTTCATCCGGAAGATCTTCTCGATCTTCGAGATCAAGATTTTGCAGAGTGATGGTACCCACGCCTTCAACCGTGACCATACGGTCGAAATGTTCGGGAGGGGTCCCTAGCAGCGTGGTGGACAGTGTTTGAGGAGTGAATGAAGGGAAATCCGAGCTCCCCGGCTTGGGACGAAGTGAGATGATGTTGAAAAGCGATGTATCATTGCTCCGCAACGACTGAAACACAGTGATGTCCGGCTGATCTGAGGGACGCTTCCAAGATCCCAGCTGAAAAATGCGAGAAAATCTGAGCCCTTCCACTTTGCCGAGGAAAGGATGCGAATGGATGGGGGTAACACGGATAGGTTCAAGGGACGCGGGTGTACCGACAGGATGGAGTTTGGGGATCTCGATAACGAGTATTTCGCCGACGTCGTGTGGAATTATGAACAGATCCGGTGGAAGAATGGCAGCCAGGAATCCTTTACCATTCCCCTTATCAAAAAGTGTCTCATCAGCACGCAGCATCCGACAAGTATGATCAAAACATACCCATTCGTGTTGCCGATTGTCGATTCTCCCTACTAAACCCTCTCTCCAGTTCCAGATGAAGAGGGATTGAATGGTATCTATTATCAGATAATCTCCCTGAAGTTGGTATGTCGGAGTGGCTGTATCATCGTCAGGGAGACATATATCACGGCCTAGCAGCAATTGACCCGAGGGGCTGAAGGCTGGCGGATCATTTCCATCATCACTCCAAATGATGCAGAAAGCATCGTACATAATGGATCTTCCGGAGCTGTAAAGGAAGTCATGACAAGAGAGTTACTAAAAGCGCAGCAACAGAAGATCAATTCCCTTACTTCCCCATTAGTGACCAGCCGAACGTTACAGAGTTTGGGCCGCAAAACTGCATCTGGATCCAGTCACGGTGTATAATCCGTGGCTGCCAACCATCCCACATATACTTCGCCACAGGACGGAGAGGCACATCTGGTGATGGGGATTGCGTACAGTCCCAGAGGAAGAGTTGAGTGGAAAGCATCGCCCAATTTACAACGCCAGATACCATCCATCGCCCTCCGGGTAGAAGTTTAGGTGGCAAGTACAGTGGAGCTGTCCTTCTAGAGGACCACGGTGGTATATCATCACCGTAGTCAAGGACATACTTGCGCGTCTTCACAGTGAGCGGCCGTTCGGGCTGTTTGAGCGCCTGGATAAGGCGAGATGGACGAGTTGTGATTCGTCTCAGGTCTCCAGTGGTTTGTTGACCGTCAAAAGACTTTGGTGCGAGAGATAATTCGGTTGAGATGCTTCGCAGGGCGCGGATCCAACTAGGACGATCGTTGATGATTGCGGCACGGAAAGCTTTACACGCCTATCATTAAGATACAAAGGCGATATTCAGCCTACTTTCGGTGGAATCCTTGGAAACTTGTGAGGAAAGGCACATACGCTACTAAACTGAATAATAGAGGTGGGATCGAGCCAGGAGATGATTGTGTCAACAGTGTCCAACATGACCTTCTGAAGCCACGCATCTCCGGTAATAGTTGCATGTAGAGTATTCTGGAAGACTTCACTGTTGTCCATTTTGTATTCGAAGATGCACTGCCTTAGGCGTTTGCAAGAAAGATCGTAAGAGTGCTGAGCCAAAAGCGAGGAGGTATCAGTACTTGAAATGACGCCGCAACGCAGATTCAGCAGTTTATCGGTCTAATTGATCGGGTCGGATATACACCCTGTCGATCACGAGAGTGAGGTTGGTTTCGGGGAGGTGGGCAAGGTCGCGGCAAGCGCCGAGGTAACCGATGATCGACCCGAGGCTCGGAGGCTTCTGGCTGCCCAATCAAGAGTAGGGTTATGGCCACCAAGAGCTCCTCTATTTCTATGAAAAAATCTTCCTCTGGGCCTGTGTGGCTTCAGAAACTTAGTTTTGATGCTATCTTCTCGATTGTTTCCTGGCTCGATCCGCTATCAATCTTGCATCTTAGCGCTGTACGTGGCGGTCTGTCAAGGGGCTGGAGCGGCATGACCGGGCCACAGCTGATCATATATGATAATCGCATACACAGACATGTGGGGCGTTCCACGTTGCTATTGCTCACGAGCATCTGATATGGCGACGTGCTTTGCATAGTGTTGCCTCCGAATACTGTGCCGCACCGCACTTGCTGGATGACCTTTCGCTTGATGACCTGAAGCGCTTCTCTACCCGTCCTGCGCGTCTAGCTAGCGCTTTCCTAAACCTTGAACAATCTCCTCGTATCACTCCACGGAAGTATGTCCTCGACTACGGAGCAATAATATCTTCCACAGACACTGAAACCCCGAAAGTGGTGAATCATCTGTCCCCCAAACTCCTTCCTGGTGGGAGATGGATTCTTTCGGGGATTATTGATGAGGAGGAAGACTCTGCCCAACTGCTTTGTTGGGATCGCACTCGGTCTGATTCGGATGACGCGCCGCTATATCCTATCACAACATTCTCGTGGAAAGGATGGCGGCCTTTGATAGCGAATGGAGACTGGATACAGGCACAAATAGATGGGGATGGAACAATTTCGATTGCTTGTGCACTATTCAGGTGTGAAGAAGTGCTGTAGGCTCTGCAGACTCTATGCTGACCGACCTTACTCTACACTCGTCTCCGGGAAGCATAGTCAACTTGGTATAATTCATGACGTGTTAAGACTAAATTGGAAGGAAAACAGCGATCTGCCAGTCATAGAGCTGGCTGCTCGGTTAGAACCAGACAATCGATATCTGGAGGACGATTCGTTTGCGGATTATCACCTTGTTGGGCGCTATTTTGTTGTCGATACTCTTGAATACCTCCTGATATGGAATTGGAAGGAAAATTCAGTGGGGGTCCTTGACGGGGAAGAGTGTAATTGGGTACGAGTAACTCGCTGCCCCGTACATTGCTGGAAGCTGACATCTGCGTTTTCCCTATATCAGAGTAATCGGCTGGGCTTCATTCTCGCTGTAGTTCCGCCAAATATCTTCGTTATACCGCAAGACCAACAACGGATACTCACTATTGACATTCCTCACCTACATCCTGTCGGCAGCCCCGAATCTTACAAGTTCATCCGGCCGGCATACATGTCAGACTCCTTTCTCGACAATCTTACAGAGACCTTGCATATGAATATATTCCCCTTGAATTCTTGGAGGCCTCCATCCCCCCATAACGCGTCTGCATTGGTTCGGACACTCCCACATAACAAGCCGTCCCTGTTTTACCTCCTTTCCCTGCACCGAACAGGTGCGGCACCTCTAACACTACCCCTTCCAATCAGGGTGAATACCCTTCCTTCGAATTTCGACTGGGACAATCCTACAAATATCACAGTCTTCCCGGGCATCGGGCTTCTCACACTCTCCTGGCCCGATTTTGAAGACCACCGTCTTTATCTCAGCCTCTCTCCATTCACAGAAGATGGGAATATCGAAACCGCCATCAATCGGGAATTCGCGGTTGCATTCCCATGCGAGGGCAAACCAGGACAGCTAGATATGATCTCCGGATCGCTGATTCTCAGATGCTGCGGTGAGGGTGAAGAACCATACACTCATGTCGTAGGGGTCGTATCTTTTGACTAGAAACATCAGGATCGACGATCATGACAGTATATATTACGTCTTCGGGCTTGGTGATCGTCACAAGGAAAGTAATCTCCAGTCACACTACTATACTATTCTTTCCCTGCGCGAACTGCCATAGAAAGCGGACATTGAGTCTCCAAGCCCCTCGAACCACCACAGGCCACCCGTGAGCCCCGCGATAACAAGGAGCGATAGCTGTAACTAATCAAAAGAGATGATCCCTACAACATGAGTGCTGGGCTCATCGACGGCACCTTGACCCTTTACCACTACCGTTCCTGACATTAAATCCAGCTGTGCGGCCACCCCATGGCACGGGTACGCAAGCTCGATTTCCCTATCGATCACGTCTCCAATACTTCCATCGTCCTTAAAGGGGTTGAAACTGGTGTAAAGGACTCCACGCTCAGTTTCGACCCAATAAGCACGGTCGTCATAGGGCTGGTAGTGGACTGGCCAATTGAGAAAAATGATTCCGACGTCATGCACCAGCGTAACAGTATCAGCATATGGAGCTGTCAGTTCCCTGGGCACACCTGTGATCTGGATAGGGTGGGATGGGATAGGAGGGAGGGCATCTTTTGACCGTAGGGATACCAAGTGATAGAGGGATTCAGAAGGAATGTGGCTTGGAGGCGATCTGACTATCACGGTGCTGCCGCATAGGGATGGAGGCCTCCATTGGTCGAAAATATATAAATCCATATACGAAAGACCAGTCTTGTCATCAAGGTATGGATGTGAGGAAACGGAAGTGGGCTGAACGGGTTTGAAGGAGTCGGGGTTGTCAAGTGGATAGAGCTGGGGAATTTCTACGACTAAAACCTCTCGATTTCCATGGGGAATAATGAAAAGATAATGCGGAAGGGCAGCTACAGCAAAACACTGGCCTTCGGCCTGGTGCGCATGAAAAACGTTAAGAGTTCCTCAGGCCGATTTGAAGCAAGACTCATACCCGTCTATAATCCATTTCATCGAGTCTGCCAATCAGACCTTCTTTCCAATTCCATAGAAGTAAATCTCGGGTCGTATAGATAACAACATAGTCCCCCTGAAGGTGATACTCTGCGTCTGAGCAATCTTCCATGTATCGAGGGTGAGGAATCAGTCGAGCAACTAGCTTGATGGCAGGTGGATCGCTATGATACTTCCAGACTAAGCGGAGTACGTCAATAAATATACCTGGACCTCGAGGTCTTCAAGGGTTATTTTGGATAGGTGTTGTCAGAACAGCATCGAGACTAGTGGTCAATTTTCGCACCTGAGCAAACATGTAAGTAGAACGGAGCTGGGACCCTCGAGTTGGGCTTTCAGCCAGTACTCATCCAATATCATCAAAGGGCTCAACCCTTCCCACGAAAAAGAAGCGATGGGATTGAGCAGCTCAGCTTCCGAGCGAGACTGAGTGCAGTCCCAACACAAGAGCTGGGCGAGTCCTTTCTCCTGATATACGACTCCAGAAATCATCCACCTGCCACCTGGAAGAAGGTACGGAGGTAGTAGCTCTGTGGCTGGCATGGAATTGGCAAGACTGGAGGGTAACCCTGAGCCGTAATTGAGGACATACTTCCTGGCGGTAGTGGAGAGTGGCCGTTCGGGATGCAAGAGGGCGTGAACTAGGCGCTGGTGACGAGTGGCGAGGCGCTTCAAGTCCATGATCGAAACCTCATTGTCAAAGGAATGCGGAGCGGCACAATTTTGGGTGGTAACGTTGCTCAAAGCACGCCGCCAAATGAGAGGCTCATTCTCGATCGCGTTATGAAGGTTTTTGCACGTCTAGGTGTGCATTTTATGAGTGATCTCCGCCCGTGTTACTTGAGAGGCTCTGCAAAGCGTACACAGCTGAGCCGTAATAATGACAGTGGATCAAGCCATGAGGCGATCGAGAAAAATAGATCGAAATTTAGTTTTCCAAGCCACAATGGTCCAGCCGGCGAGTCGAAAGAGGAGCTTGAGAGGGCTTTGTTGTCCATCGCACTCATCAAGGACCTGGTATCAACAATCTGTCGATATTTCTCACGGCGAACCATCTGGCTACGTTTTTGTTGGCGACCCAACCCTCGTCCTGCGGTCTATCTAACTACATATCTAAGTTCTAAATTACAATATATTGTTTCCTCCAGTGCTAATACAGCAACAATGTATGCATGCAAGCATTGCCCTCTCATTTATACTCGCTCAAGCCTCAAACAAATGTGTAGACCAGAATGCCTTTTGTGGAGAAGCTAGTCAGTTATAAATAGTAGTAGAATGTGCTGAGGGAGCTACATAGCGGAAGGAGTAAGCAGCCGCGAGGCTCGGAGCACCATGGAAGATACCTAACAACGAAGGTCAATATGAGAACTTGATGTCATGTCGAGGTAAAAAGGCACCAAACAATGCAAGCTGAGGTAGAGATTTTGAGGCGCTTCATGTACCGCTGTCGATCCAGAACATGCTTCCTTAGTCGAAAGAGATGATTCCTATGATATGAGTGCTCGGCTCATCACCGGCATTTTGGCCCTTCACCACTACGGCTCCGGACATCAGATCCAGCTGTGCAGGTGTGCCCTCGCATGGATACGTGACCTCAATTTCTCGGTCGATCACGTTTCCGATACTTCCGTCCGCTGTAAACGGGTGGAAGCTGGTATAAAGAACCCCGCGCTCAGGCTCAACCGCATAAAGACGCTCATCATAGGGCTCGTAATGGACAGGCCAGTTGAGGAAAATCACTCCTACGCTAGGCACCATTGTGATGACATCAGCATCTGGAGTGTCAAGCTTTGGGGGTACGCCTGTAATCTGAACAGGGTGGGACGACACAAGTGGGGCGGTGTCCTTTGGATGGAGGGATATGAGATGAAAGAGAGAAGGGTCGTCATAGCTCGGCATCGATTGAATCATAACAGTACCGCCGGATAGAGTTGAAGACCTCCATCGGTCGAAGTGATGTAGCTTCATGTGTGAAAGACCCGCAATGTTCTCGAGGAATGGATGTGAGGAGACAGATGGAGAACGAACAGGCTCGAGAGACTCTGGGGTGCCAAGTGGATGTAGGTGAGGAATCTCTACCACCAGGGTTTCTTGTTTCTCTTGAGGTACGATAAATAAGTATGGCGGGAGTGCAGTAACAGCAAAGCCCTGACCATTACCCTAAATTGCATTGAGCGAAGAAGTAAGAAACTTTTAGATGCTGGATTCGGAGAAGCCATCGCACCCATCCGGAATGCCTTTCATCAAATCTACCAATCGAATTTTCCTTCCAGTTCCACAGCAGCAGGTCTCGGACAGTGTCAACGAGAACGTAGTCGCCGTGCAGATGATAATCTGCATATGAACAATTTACCATGTACTGAGGGTGTGGCTGTAATCGAGCAACGAGCTCAATCACGGGTGAATCCTTGTCTTCCTTCCAAATTAGACGCAAGACGTCAATCACTATTCCCGGCCCCCGTGGCCTCGATTATTCAATGGGACTGAGATCCAACAATATACCGTCGAAAGGAATATTGAATATTCTCACCTAAGCGAGCATGTAAGTAGAACAGAGCTTTCTCCCTCAAGTTGAGCTTGCATCCAATATCCTCTCAGCGTCAATGGCCTCAGTCCTTCCCACAAAAAAGAGGTGACGGGATAAAGGGCCTCCTCATTAGAACGGGACTTTGTGCGATCCCAACAGAATATTTGAGCCAGTTCTTTCTCCTCGTATACGACTCCGGAAAGCATCCACCTGCCGCCTGGGAGAACATTTGGAGATAGTAGCTCTCTGACTGGTTTGGACAGTGTGAGGCTAGAGGGCATCGCTGAGCTGTAATTGAGAACATATTTTCTAGTGGTCGTGGAGAGCGGTCGTTCTGGGTGTAGGAAGGCGTCGATGAGGCGTTGAGGGCGAGTGGAGAAGCGCTTCAAGTCACTGATCGGAATCTCAGTATCGAGGGAATGTGGAGCGATGCAGTATTCGGCGGCAACAGTGTTCAGAGCGCGCCGCCAGATGAGAGGCTCGTTCGCGATAGCGGCATGAAAGCTCTTACACCCCTAGAGGTGCGAGTTGTGAGTGATCTCCCGGCCATATTACTTGTGCTATCCTGCAGAGCTTTCACATACGCAACTAAGCTGTAAGATTGATAGCGGATCAAGCCATGAGACGATCGAAAAGATGACATCAAAGTTGAGGTTTTCGAGCCACATCGCTGCAGCAGATGACTCAGCCGAGGACGTGGAAAAGCTCTGGTTGTCCATCATTATTCATTGACCGTTGTGGGGAGCGTCCAAACATCGGGCCAATCCTCGGTTGCTCCGGCATTTGCCAGTACTCACCACTATTTTACGTTTTTTACGTCTTTTCGTTCTGCCCACCAAATACTTGCCCCCTCCTGCCACGAGAATCCTTCTACCTGCTGTCGTCAACTTGTCCGACAATCTGGGCTCTTGGTTTGAAGTACGCCATAGAGGTAAACACTGTGCGCCACATCGAGCATATCGTTCCGGCGTCCAAGCTCTCGAGCCAGTACTTCTAGAACTGGGATTCTATCTGCTGTTAGCGCGTCTTGCTCTACTAATTTCGAAAAAAGGGACAATAAAGCCTCGTAATCTGGCTTCACCTGTCTGCAATCCTCATTCTGGAGTCACGCTTCCCAAGTCGTCGGTCATGATGGCAAGGTGCCGTGAACGGTTTTCTGCGTTATTGATTGGCATTTTAGCCTATCAGGTTTATCCGAGGTTAAAGGACAAACACGGTGAAACCTCCTCTGGACCTCGCCTCGCATGGCTCTAATATCAGTTACGACAGCCTATTCTGCTGCTCTCTGTACTCTGTTTTTAGCCGAACTCTTCTTTGCTGGTAAAGTAGCTCTCAGTACTTGAATTCATCGCCTGTGCGAGAACACCTGGTGTTCGCATCTGCTACTCTTGGTTGCACTCTTCAGCCGAGCTTAGCTTCTGATTCAACGTGTCAGCATGGTTTAGTTTCTTCCCCCTTTCTTGGCAACATTTATAGTCTCCGTCTCAGTTGTTCCACAATCTTGACAACCAATACAACAACGATCTCTGTGGCCTGTCAGTCGACGCGCCTGGGTTGCACTCTGTTCGGTCAACACCATCGTCCATGACGATTCTTCTAATCAATAATATACCTTCATTATCTCCTGGCACCCCTTCTCGACGCCGAATCCTTGACGTTGCTTCCTGCTTTGGCCATCGTTAACCTCGATTCCCGTACTGACGGGTCATGCCACACCATGTGGCCTTCGGTGAGCAAAGGCCGAATACACTGAGGCATCTTTGATCCCTGGACCTCTCCCTTTCTATCGCCCTGTGAACGCGGACGAATCTTATACCCTATCTGTTGATGCCTTCCTTGCGCTCACCCTTCACCCTGTGTTTCATCGTCACACACGGCTGATTTCGGAACCGAATCACCCACCCACCCCTCCACCATCTGGCACGCAACCTTGTCGCCTCTACAACTCTATCGTAATCATGACCAATCTCAACAGCAGTGAAGCTCACTCATCGTTCGGCTTTCGGGGAATATTTTATTAATTTTATTGACAAGTGACGAGGTGCAAGATTTGTCGTGGGAAAAACATGTTGTGCGTGTTCGATCACGCAAAATAGTTTTACACACGCCGCCAAGGCGACAAGGCACCCAGGATGTTCAATTGTGGGGCTCCCCCATTGTGTGGAGGTTTTGAACGGCGGGTGGACGGGGTGGGGAGGTTTTTTAGGCTAGAAAATTTTGATGCAATGAATCACGCCATGATCCAAGGCGCGCTTGAGAGCGGGGGGAGCGAATGCAAATTGAATAGACTCGCGTACAAGCTTTTTTTCTTTCTTCCCAACCTGTCAGATTCATGTGGTCCTGCCATGTGACAAGTTTAGGATTCTACTTAGGTGGAGCCGGTCTCCTCGTATGGCGTCGAGGTGGTCGTCGACCCAAAAAATTTTGGTCCATTTTGGTGAAAACCGTGGAACTCCTCTTGACCTCCTTTTTTTCCCCAGGAGGAGAGACTCGAAGTGACGCATATAATGGGTTCCGATCAGATCCACCAAAGGAGGTCAGGAGGGTCTGTCGGACGATCACGCCGAATAGTGGACTCGGCAACGCGACAGAATACACCTCCCTTTCCTCCAAGGTAACACGCGTTCAAAAGAGGAGAGGGAGGTTCTGGACACTTGACAACCGGCTAAAGCTAGTCAGGTGATCCGCCCATTGTGTGGGGAACTGAATTGCAGCGGCCAAACACGCGCAAACTATCCCCTCTGCCCATTCATGACCGAATATTGCTCGAGTGAATAGAAATGACCGAATACAGCCCAGTGTCGCCTTTCCCCACATGGTCTCCTTTCTTCCACCACCAGCACCGTCGTCCACTTTTGCTTCTGTGGGCGCTGTTTGCCGATCCCTAGGACACTGACTCCAGCTGCAGTGAAGAAGTCGTTCCGGCGGCGTGAACCCTAACCAAGTTCCTGATTCCTGACCGGTCTTTTCTCGCACCCGTTTCGAGTCTCATCAAAACCTGTCCACGCGACCACCTATTTGCCCCAAATTTCCTTCTAACCATATCCTCCCTTCCACTCTCTTTCTCATTCTCCTTCACTGTCCTCGCCAGCTCAGTAACCTGACTGACAGCTGACCCCACACAATGCGCGCACCAGCTGCTCTACGCTCACTTGTTTCTTCATCGTCATCGAAAAAGTCCAAAGATGCTGCTGCTGTTCCAAACTCGCCAAGCGTTCCTGCACACCCGAGGCCTGAAAAGTCCTCGGGCCAGTCAATGCCGCCTCTAGGCGCACCCCTCTTGCCTCCATCGGCTTTTGTTGGGCTCTTGGACAACGATGACGGTTCCAACTTTTATCCAACACCAACAAGTCCACGCACTGAGACGACGATGCAGGATGATTATTTCCGGGCTGAGAACCCCTTTGCTCGATCCGAACGCGCTCGTGCCGGGTCTCTGGCTTCATCTGTCGGCCGAGGTGCTGCTGGACCTCAGTCGGATACCCATGCTCCACCACACTCATTTGCATATGAAGCTAGGGCTTCATCACCCCAGTTGCAAGCGTCATCAGGTTCGCATTCATCATACTCTTCAATTGGCCCCATTGTTTGGCTTCTTATACTGACTCAATTGTTTCCTGTCTATTCTTCCCCCGTGATCTCAATGTCACCATCTTTTTCGGCTTCTTGTTTTCAGAAGGTCATGGTGATGGCGGTCCTTCAACGCGTCGCGTTCCTTCCTCTCCGACCCCTACTTCCCAACAGCACTTCTCCGGAAACACCTCTTCGTATTCGTATCCAGCGCGTGGCGGGACACCTGTCAATAACTATCCTTCCTCTGCCGCCACCAATCCCGCTGCAACCGCCCCCATTACTTCCTCCGCCTCTCAGCCCATGGCTCCCTCAACATCCTCATCCTCGCGTCCACGCGGCCGTTCGTTCACCTCGGCTGCCAAGAAACTATTTTCGCGATCAAAGTCGCGTGACCGCGAGCCGTCGTCCGATCAGAACCATTCGCTCTCCCGCTCGCGCTCGCGCTCGCGCGCCTCTTCGGGCGAGAATGACGAATTTGCCGCAGGAAATGAAGACATTCCAGCTGTGCCTCCCCTGCCTTTCCAGCTCTCGCATCAGTTTAATGAGGAGCGAAGTAGCATTCGGAGCCGAGCGGGAAGCGGGAGCACGAATGCACATGGCACGAGTAGTGTTGGTGGTGCTCACGGAGCAGCTGAAAAATTCTCTTTCCCGCCCCTTGGCTCTCCCTCGCTCGGGAGAGGCAGCGAAGATCCATTCGGCGCCGCCTTTGGATCTGGCTCGGGTTCCGGGAATGTCACGCCCACGCCTCCCAGACCTGGTACGGCGGGTAGTGGCTCGACGCGCTCGCGGGCTATTACGGCTCCGTCGAAATATACGCCTGGCTCGCTGTCTGCCGCGCTAGCGCTCACTGGCGAGCCGGACGTTGATGGCGTAGACCCTGATCATGTCGAGCAGATCCAGCAGAGCAATAATCCGTTCATGGTGCCGCGAGCGCTCGTGCTCGGACATGGATCTCCATCAACTCCGAAGCAGCCACCGCCACCAGTTCCAACAGCCTCAGCGCATATATCTGCACCCACGGCCTCACAACAAGGAGAGGCTGCTCGTTCCATGAGCGCTCCGAATACTGTTGAATCTACGATGATGATGATTGAATCAGATTCTGAGGCATTCGTGCCACCACCACCACCGGTTCCCAGTAATGCAGTTGATGCGCCGTCATCTTCCGTGGTTCCTGAATCCGCAGTCGCCAGTGGTGAGACTGGGGCTGATTTTACTCTGTCCCTTGGCATTTCCCCGGTTGCTGGTCTTGATGACTCTGATGTGGATACCCTTGCTCTTCCACCGGTGCCTTCTCTTCCTCCTACTCCCTCAGTTTCGACTTCTTTCCAAGGAGCGGCTGAGGCTGAGGCTGAAGTGCCAGAAGAACCAGTAACGTCGAATGCGGAGACGCCACTAGTTGATGTCGAGACGGCTGTTTTGGCACCGATTTTGTCCCCATCTTCGCCACCATCCTTGGAATCTGAGGCTGAAGCTGCAGAGGAGCAGCAAGTTGAGGGCACGGGGGCCGTGGAGTCAGTGGTCGAGCCCGAAGCCGGTGTCGCTGCCATCGTTCCGCCTCCTGCGCTAGAGTCTTCGGCCCTCGTCGAACCACAGGACGTTGTGGAATCAGAGGAGCGCATCCCTCTGGACACGGCTACAGCACTTGCAGCTTCTAAACCTCCCACTCCAACAATCGAGGTTGAGGATGTAGATGTGAACCTCGCCGCCCCTACGAGTGAAGAGGACCCTCACGTGGACTTTACGCCTGCTATCGCTGCTAGCGAGAATAGTTCTACTCGCGATACCAAAGTCGTCGGCGCGCCTGCTCCGATATCCGAGCCTGTGGCAGCGCCGGTAGCTGTACCCATCCTCAACCTTCCGGCCTCAGAGCTGCAATCAACGCTGGACCTTGGCTCTGATTCTGACGCGGCGTCAGACGACGAGGATGATGAGAGCCAAGATGTCTTTATGGACGCGATGTCGCGCTCTGGTGGGGACCTCTTCTCTCCTCGAAGTGATATTCAGTTCGGGGATGACGGCGACGATAGCGAGAATGAGAACGAGGATGAGATGGACGATGACTTTGAGATCGTTTCTCCCACTACCTTCCATGATGCGATGCAAGGGGGTGTTGCACATCAGGAGGGCGTCGAGACACATCCGGATGGCGTTGTTATGGGCAGGGTCGGGGTTGTGAATGTAGGTGTTGGAGAGCTGATGGTGGAGGAAGTGCATACTAGTGCAGTGGTTGAAAATTCGGTAAGTTTCTCACTCAATTGGTTTGAGAGGTTTGGTGCTCAACGATTCTCATGCGGACATTGTACCTTGTAGGCGGTCATTATGGAGCCATTGACGTTGGAGGAAGCTCGGAGCACTGGAGCGGATACTGAAGATGCGCCTTTGATGACGTCTTCATCATCTCCATCATCGCCCACTTCTCTGTCAATGCAACGCCAGGCCTCTACCGCAACGCTCACCGCCGAAGCTGCGACTGAAACAGCAAATTCGCTTATTTCGGAGGAGCGACCACTTGTGTCGTCCGAGTTGTCCTATGCTTCCCTGGCTTCCACCCCATCGCCGTCTCGCTCGCCCTCACCAGCCCTTACTGAGCCAGCACCAGCACCGTCCGCAGCCGAGGCAAAAGTCGATCCGACCCCTCCCGTTGATATGATCTCGTTGCCGGCTGAGAACGATGTCGTTCCTGCTGCTTCAGAGTTAGATGCTGCGCCTTCGCAGGCTACACCGACTGAGCTCACGGAGCATTCGGTTCATCCGATCTCCGCAATCTCGGCCACCCAGCATGATGAGGACGTCGCGGCTCCTGCACCACCACCACCCGCGTCGTCACCATCACCACCCCCACCGAGCGAGTCTGGTGGACACTCAATCTTCCACCCCGTTGCTCCGTTCTCGTTCCCCCCGCAGAAGGACATCGATGGCGAGTCCATCGCGACTCTGCCTCGCCCCAGCGGCGAACATGACGAGGACGATGATGAACTGAATGAGGAACTATCACGAGCTCGGTTGGCCGCTACGGATAATGTCGGCAAGCTCTCTCAGACCTTCGTTTTTCCTCCTCCCGCTCCACACCGATCGGCTTCGACAACTGCGGGATCCTCGTCACCTCGACTCTCCGTCTTGCCTCAGCGTGCCTCCACCCTTCCAGTGGGAGCTGGAATGCCACCCTCACCAATCTCCCCACATGGGCAGGCACAGGCTCAGTTCCTTCCGCCACCGACTCCGACCTCCCAATATTTGTCAACTCCCACACCTCGCTCCATCCAATTTACCGACGCTCCGCCTTCCCCTCGGACGCCAACTTCTCCAACATCGCCTGGCGCCCGAAACTCCGTTGTGAGGAAGGACTCGCATTCGGACGCAGCTCCAGCCCTGAACCCGACCCCGAATCCAAAGCGCAAAACACTCTTTGGGACGATTAAGCTTGTTGCAGGTGTGAAGAAAGCGAGTAAGAACGCCAAGGCAGCAGCAGCGGCGTCTGGGCCAGGATCTGGATCGGGCTCGGGGTCTGGATTGGCCCAAATCCCTTCAAAACCTCAAGCACCGATGCCACATCAGCAGCAGCAGCAGCAGCAGCAGCAGCAGCAACAGCGGGGCAGACCACCAGTTGCTTACCCCACCCCCAAGCCCCAATCACCACCCACGGCCGCGATGCCACAACGGAGGGCCCAGACAACGAGCCCCAGTGCAGGGCGATCGCGCCCCCCGCCCTTGTCTCCTTCCGCCTACGCCAATGCGCCCCGCGCAGGTGGAGGCGTGTACCGCAGCCCTAGTTCTGCCAGCGGAGGGCTGAGGAGGGCGAACACAATTCTCAGCCCGACCGGCATCCGTGTCGTCGTGCCGGATGATGATGACGATGATGGAAGTGCCAGCGGGAGCGGTCACGGCGAAGGGAATGCTATGATGAGCGCACTAATGGCGAGTGGACGCATGGCCGAAGAAGAAAGCTGGCGATTGAGCGAGGTTGCATTCATGTGATTCTCTGACGGATGCCACTCTGCTTTTCCTTTTTCTTGACCAGACTCGTTTTTCTTAATTCTGTTTTGGGTTGCTGGGCTAATACTGTTTCTCGACCGTATTTCTTTTCTTCTTTATTATGCTCTTGAGCCTCTTGCGCATTTTCTATTTACGATCGCTTCGCGATACTCCACCCCTCATTCATTTCCCTCCTCATCTCCATCGGCGATAACAGCTGTCTCGGCCAAAACTCTCACTCATTGAACTGCATTCTCTTTCCTGCTCGTATTATTTCCCACTTTAGGGCGTTCTCGATCCTTTTTATTCCTCGCATCTCGTATTTCCATTGTAGTTCTACCCCGCACTTCAAATACCATTCTTCACGGCCATCCGCAGCAGAGACTTCAGCCTCTAAAGTTCCCTGACAATATTGACAGCAACCAATTCGCAGCGAAGGCCTGCTCTGGCGGGAGGGAAAAATAAAACCTCAACATCTTGCTTTGACTCCACATACCTTTTGATCTCCACGCGAGCGGTGAGTATGGAAAGTATTATACTTGAATTCAGGCCAGCGATGCGCCGCGTTTACACTTGCTTGCATCGATGGGAGAAACACTGCGACACTCCCGTGCCTGTTCCAACAGAGGATGAATAGGCCGCCTCCAGCACCCAAATCTCCAACCTCTGAACCTCTTTGGCTACGAAACATCAACTCAGATGTTATTACCGCCATTGTCTTTTGGCTAGATCCGCTTTCTATCCTGCAACTCAGCTGTGTACGTGCGTTGATTATCTGGGATACGTTAGGAGGATCTGTAGCGGCATGATGCATGTCAGACTTAATATTAAAATCGAAACCATATATGCAGGTTTGTAGAGTCTTCCAGATAGCTATCAGCAATGACACTTTCATCTGGCGCCGCGCTTTGGAGGACATGATCGGCAAACACTCTATCGCTCCACACTCCTTCAGTCACCCCTCAATAACTGATTTAAGGCGCCTCTCCACGCGCCCTAGCCGTCTTTTAGATGCTTTGCTTCATTCAAGACGGCCGCTTCATCCGACATCAACGAGATGCTTGCTTGACTATGGCACTGTAGCATCGTCTGGAGCGACCAGCAATCCCACTTTGCCTCGCAAAATCAGGTACCTGGCTCCATACCTCCTTCCAGGTGGCAGATGGATTCTCTCTGGGATTATCGATCTCCACGAAAAGTCAACCCATTTGTGCTGTTGGGATCGTTCCAAGTTTTGCTCGGAAACATCTGCGCTAGAACCGATCGCAAAATTTTCTTGGGAGGGGATGAAGCCCGTACACAGATCCAACTGGATACAGATGCAGCCTTGTGGATCTAATGATGTCACACTGGCATTTTTGCTCGAAGGATGGAGATCGTAAGCTCGTCCCATTGTCAATAAGTTACTGCACTCGGTCTTTAACGTCGACCTTCTCACTTACTAGCTCAGAGAATCTGGCCTCATGCGAGATTCTATGCTTACACTGGGGTATCGATCCCAGTATGCCGATTTTCCAGCCCGTCGCTCGGCTTGCGCCAACCCCCCTATACATCGAAGATATCTGTTTTTGCACATATAATCTTCAGGAAGATTATGTGATACTAGAGGACATTGATTACCTCATAATATGGAACTGGAGAGAAGGCACCATATGCAGAATTGACGGTGATCATCATGAATGGGTACGAGGCTCTTTCTTGCGCTTTCGCTGGCGTGATTTTTGAGGAGGCTTGCTCGTTAACCAGGATATTGGCTCGGGCTTCACCACACACACCATATTGCCCTTCGTTTTTATTGTCCCCAACAAATTGAGGAAGGTGTTTGTTATAGAAATTCCCCATCTTCAACCGGTGGGCAGTCCGGAGTCCTTACACAAAATGCGCCCAAATTCCACAGCTTCATACCCATTCCTCGATGAAATCGAGGGTCTTGGAAGCTCTAGAATGAACATCCCTGACATGTGGAGGCCCATATCGCGCCGTTCCGGGCTGGCCATTGTGCGCTCATTCCGTCAGCAGAGCCAGGGTGGACCCCTACTCCACATTCTATCTTTTTCCTCAACAAGCTCAACTTCTCATCTACCCACCTTCGCATACAAGGTTGCTGCTTCATTTTCAAGTGACCGTCACGAGCTTAATCAGCTGAAGGTGCTGGAAGGAGTCGGGATCTTGCTTCTCAAGTCTTGTCCGGATTCTCTTTCCGGGGAAGAGAAGCTCGAGACTAGGTTCTATCCATTTAGCCATGAGGAAATCATTGGCGCTCCAGTATCCCGTAACTTTGATTTATCCTTACCATGTACTGGGGTGGCAACCCCTCTTTGCTTCGTGTCAGGCACTGCACTCATGAAGATTCAAGACCCTAGCCTTGACCCGCATACCCAGCTCGTCGGGATAATCTCCATTGACTGTTAGGATCGGTGCGGCTTATATTTTTTGAAACTGTCTCCATGATACCCCTCTGTCGGACTCTGGCGTGTTCACCGTATACTGACTGTAACTCAGGTGCATACAACTCAGGCACTCGGTAAATACGTACATCCGGCCTAAGGTATCTTATATTTAGAGAATTTCAATGCGCATATATATTTTACTCATCGACTTGAACACACCCCAAGGACTATTGCAGATCTGACTCCTTCACCTTGCCCAATCCCGGCTAGTTCTCACGCGCTGACTCAACCGGCAGACACCGCGGGTGTCAAACATGGACAATCAATCGCGTCCCGCCACTCCGCCTCAGGTCGAAGCTGGCCCACTTTAGCTTCAAAAAATCAACCTAGACATCATATTCTCCATCGTCGGCTGGCTTGACCCGCTGACCATACTATCGTTGAGCTGTGTAAGCCTGTCATGATTGAAGTACCGCAGATCTGTTGAGCAGTGGCGTTAACTGTAGACGTTGTATCTCCAACTTATTTTGCACAGAGCTGCAAATATTTTCAAGACGTCATCGGGGATGATCATCTGATCTGGCGTCACGCTTTGGAAGAGACTGCCTTTGAGCATTGCATCGCTCCTCACTCGCTTGATGGGTTATCCATCAAGGACCTCAAACTCTTCTCTACACACCCAGTTCGTTTGATCAACCATCTTCGCGATCCAAAGAGGGCTATCCAACCAAAAGCAACGAAGATCGTACTTGATTTTGCTGCATTACTTGCCGCCTCACCCACTTCTAATCCTGAAATAGAGCCTCAGCTGGAGTACCTGGCTCCTGATATTCTTCCTGGAGGAAGATGGATTATATCTGGGGTCGTCAACCACACAGATCTATCTACTCGTATTTGCTGTTGGGACCGTTCAAATTTTGCTTCAGAAGACGTTCCCTTTCAGCCGGTGGCATCTTTCATTTGGGAGGGTTTCAAACCGCCGACGACAGATAAATGGTTTCGATCACAGCTTGAAGAGCCCAGTTCGGTGATGCTGGCGTGCCCAGTCGACAAATGGGACAGGTGAGATCGAGATTCCGACCCAACCCGATGTCCTACTTGTCATTCTTATTCTTCTTTTCTCTCCAGTGCCTGGGAAACATCCTACGTGATTTTACGCGTAGATTGGAGCACTAATGAAGGTTTTCCTATGATCAAAACTGTTGCGACATTAGCGCATGATGACTACCGAGCTCTGGATGATGAGTTCTATGAGTATCACCTCGAGGGTAATTATTTATTCCTGGAGAATATTGGGGCGATCCTTGTCTGGGACTGGCAACAGAACAGAATGGGTCGTATCGACGACGAAGGGCATGAATGGGTAGGACTTCCTCATGCTGCAATTTACTCTCTCTCATCACTTTACGCTAGGCCAATGGATCAGGTTTTCTCATGGCCGCTCTTCCGCCTTATATCTTCATTCTGCCACACGAAATGAACCAGATTTCTGTCGCCGAGCTCCCTCAACTACCCGCTGTAGGCACTGCTGAGTCCCACAAACGCATGCGCCTTGCGTCCAACGCTTCCTACCCATTAGTGGATCACATCGAAAGCCTAATGAGCTCCAGTTTGTATATCCTGGACACCTGGAAGCCTCCTCTGCGCCGATCTGGTACGGCGGTGCTCTGCTCGGATAGGTGGAGTGCTGATGGTGGGCCGCTCTGTAATGTCATTTCCCTCCGCCCAACTTCTACGACCCCACCAAGCCCATCATACGTTCAGCAACCATCGGAGCCGTTTCACCGCGATCGTGAGCATTTTCACAGCATGTCAGTGCTTGAGGGAGTTGGAGCAGTGATTCTCGAGCTCTCCACCGAAGAACCGGCGGGTGAAGATATGCTTCACATTCGTTTCTACCCCTTCATGGAGGGAAACGCATTTGGAACCCCCGTTGAAAGTCAGTATGACATTTTACTTCCATGTGGAGGAAGCCTGTCCCCACTTTGTTTGGTTTCGGGGACTACACTCTTGAGGGGCCGGGAAAGCGGCGCGGATCCATACACCCAAATCGTCGGGATCATCTCCCTTGAGTTCTAATGTATGTGCAACTTGTGGTGTCTCGGACTATCTGTAAAATTTATCACATCTTGCTCAGTATATCTCCACCACTCACCCGCTGCTCCATTCATTCATTCCGAAAACGCTGAAAGCTGTCCAGGTCCTTTGTAGTTGCATTCACTCATCTGAGAAGGTCTGCGTTCATGGCATCCAGTGCTATTATCAGTCATGTTTTCGGCGCCTAGAACAGACACACCCACAGTTGTCTGGGAATTTTCTGCAAACTAGGCCGCAAAGCGGCATGAAAATTTGAAGATGATCAGGTGGATAGCTGGGTATGAATTTGCATAGAGACAATTGTTAACGTTGGGCCACAAGTTCTATCAATGGAATTATAGGCGTTGAATGAATAAACGATCAGCATGAATCATCCTTCTCACTGTACAAATGTCGCCCTAATGACAACGCATCAATTCAGCGGCAAATGCCGATATTGTCAATCCCGAACATGGACGCTGAGTCGTCTACTATTGCTTCACCACAGCATGAGACCGGCCCTCTTTGGCTTGAAAAGGTCAACGTAGATACCGTGTTCTCCATCGTTGCTTGGCTGGACCCACTCTCGACACTGTCGCTTAGTTGCGTAAGCACATCTTTTGATGACAACTTTACGGGAGTTATTGGATAATGATGTCAATTAGAGCTGACAAGTCCAGAGTTTCTTCATAGGTTTGCAAATCCTTCCAAAAGACCATCGGTTGTGATTATCATACTTGGCACCGTGCTTTACAGCAGGTTGCTACAGAACACTGCATCTCTCCTCATTCACTTGATGACCTATCCATCAACAACCTCAAGTTGTTATCTACTCGCCCACTTCGCTTAATCAGACGTCTCCGTGCTCCGAGGGGGTCGCTTCGTGCTAATGCAATAGAGTGTGTCCTTGGATATGGACCATTACTGCCCCCTCCTTCCTCTCACGATAGCGAGTCAATTCCCAAGCTGGAGTACCTAGCGGCCGAACTCTTTCCTGGGGGAAGATGGATTATCTCTGGAGTGATGGACCACAATAATCGCTCCACCAGTGTTTGTTGTTGGGATCGTTCAAACTTTCATGCTGAGAATACTCCGCTTCAGCCAGTGGCAACTTTTGTTTGGGCGGGATGGAGGCCATATTCGACGTGGAGATGGGCGCAGGCGCAGCTAGAAGGTCCCGAGTCAGTAATTCTGGCCCTTCCTTTGCATCCCTGGGAAAAGTGAGCGTGTTGGTCTCACCTCACCAGCCTCCAAGCGCCTTCCACTTAATTTCCTTTCATTCTTCTACTTTCTCAGTTACCAAGAAGTATCTTACGAGATTCTGCGATTAAACTGGAGCACTCAAACGAGCGCACCTGTCATAAAAAGCGTCGCTCGACTGGCACATGATGATTATCGAGCCTTTGAAAGTCGTTTCTCTCAATACCATCTTGAGGGCCCTTGCTTGATACTAGAAAACATTGGTTCAATATTTCTATGGGATTGGAACCAGAACCTTATTGGCTGCATCGACGGTGAGGGGCATGAATGGGTATAGTTACTATCTTTACTATCTAGCTGTTTTCTCTAATTTTTTTTCTACTAGTCCAATGGATCAGGCTTCTTAATGGCTGTACTTCCTCCACACATCTTCATTTTCCCCTACAAAATGGAGCATATAACTGTGGCTGAATTTCCTGAATTGCACGCTATGGGCGCTGCCAGATCCCGCCAGCGAATCGGGCCCGCTTCCAACATATCCTATCCATTCCTTGGTGACATCGGCAGCGTCTTTCACATGAATCGATTTGTACTCGACAGGTGGAGGCCGCCTTCGCGCCGTGCTGGACTTGTGGTGCTCTGCTTCAGCCGATGGCCCGAGGACGGGGGGTCACTCTTTCACGTCATTTCTCTCCGCCCCACAACTACAATCCCACCCCACCCGTCTTTCTCCCATCAGCCAGCAGAGCTATTTCCAGATGACAGTGATGAGTTTGAAAGTATGACGGTGCTGGAGGGAGTTGGAGCTCTGACTCTCAAGCGCACGCCTCAGTCCTCTGGTGAAAACGGGGTACTTAACTCTCGCTTTTTTCCTTTTGCTAAGGAGGGTAGCGGCTTTGATACTCCGGTCGATCACGAATATGAACTTTCATTCCCATGTGAGGGTAGCCCGACGCCCATTTGCGTGGTATCAGGGACATCACTCTTGAGGAGTCGGACTCCTGGAGATGACCCATACACACAGATAGTTGGGCTCGTATCTTTAGATTTTTAATACCTACTTGGCCCGTAGCTGGGAGTTTGCAGGTCAGCTGACAGGAGCATAATATTGTTTTACAACCTGTTGACTGAATTCCTGATATCCACGTCTGTAGAGCCCAGAGAGGGCTTCCCTCCATTCTGTAATATCGTAGTTAAATGACCATCACTATCGCATGGCAAGGTTTGAGGTCGAAAGCGCGTTACCACTACTACCGCCGAGAGTAGGTGCCTTTGCACCTGTCAAGGAATGTTGTGACCGACGCTCTCTTCCAGCTTAGTTTCATCCCGTCAGTATTTGTTGCAAATGCTTCATGGGTGTAGCTCAAGCTGTATGAACGAATCTGGCAGTACATTCACTACGGCCGACCCTCGGCTCAGGGTGATTGTAAATCCGCTGTCTCTCAACCGGCCATAGCCTAACCGCACAGCCAGCAGGGCTGAGCCCCTCTGTATGTTAATTTAACGCGCTGGAACTTTCTACTGTGGTTTTGTTGATTGTGGAACTTGCGTCGCAGCTTGTACTCAGCGGCATATGCCGAGATCTGCAGATTGCGATCACGAAATATGAACCATGAACGATCTGGCATAACTACATCTCAAGAGTGCGCTAGTCCTCGTTGGCTGGAACGCATCAACCTTGATATCGTCTCCTCAATTGTTGAGTGGCTAGATCCGCTGTCGATATTCTCCCTTGGTAAAGTGAGTGCACCTCAGCTTCATGGCAGTCGCCTCGCAGGAGATATCATGTGAATAAATTGTATGAGAGCTGACGCGCATGATTTATATCTATAGTCTTGTAGATATTTCCGAGATGCTATCGGGAACGACTCTCATACCTGGCACCGTGCTTTACAGCAGGTTGAAGCCAAATACTACATCGCTCCCCATTCGCTTGACGATCTCTCCATTAGCGAAATGAAGCTTTTCTCCACTCGCCCGGCTCACCTAATAAAGCGGCTCTGTGATCCGGCCCGGTCTCTTCACGCCAAAACGACGAAAGTTGTACTGGACTACAGATTCTTGTTGCGCACTCCGACTTCTCGCGATGCTGAGCCAATTCCCAATCTGGAATACTTAGCCGCTGAGATGCTCCCCGGAGGAAGATGGATTGTATCTGGTGTGGTGGATCACGGCAATCGAGCTACCCATGTCTGTGTCTGGGACCGCTCAAAGCTTCTCTCAGAAGAGACTCCGCTTCAGCCGGTGGCGACTTTTGCCAGGGTGGGGATGAGGCCATCCAGGATGTGGAGTTGGTTCCAGGCACAATTCGAAAATCCCAACTCGGTGATACTGGCGTGCCATTGGCGCACCTGGGAGAAGTAGGCTCCTTCCCAAGTCTCCAGACGCCGTCCGCTTAATCCCCTTTCTCCGTTTTTGGTTATTAATATTCTAGCAGGCGCGCACTATCTTACCAAATCCTGAGGATATATTGGGGCCCTCAAAGAGCCGCGCCTATCATTGACAGTGTCGCTCAACTAACACATGACGATTACCACACCCTCGATGATAGTTTCACCCAATATCAATTGGAGGGTTGCTATCTGATCCTGGAGAACTTTGAAACAATTCTCATTTGGGAGTGGAAAAAGAACCGAATAGGCTGCATTGACAGCACGGGAAAAGAATGGGTGCTGAATCCTTTTCTTCGTGTACCACCCTTATTCTCTTGTTGACTCTCCCTGCTAGGCCAATGGATCAGGCTTCTTATTGGCTGTCCATCCACCATATCTATTCATCTTTCCTTACAAAATGGACCAGATCTCTGTCGCTGAATTCCCCGACTTGCACTCTCTGTGTACCGAGTCCCTTCAGCGAGTACCCCTCGCTTCCGAGATATGTTACCCATTTCTGGACGAAGCCATTGACGCGTATCACATGAGTCGATTTATACTCGATCGATGGCGGCCTCCCTCGCGCCGTTCTGGGATCGTGGTGCTTGGCATGAGTAGATGGTCTGATGTTGGTGGTGGGACACTGTTCCAGGTCATTTCCCTACGCCCAACCTCGGCAACTCCGCCTTGCCCTTCCTGGGTCCATCAGCCAGCCGAATTATTTCCGGATGATAGAGATGAATTCGAGAGCATGACGGTGCTGGAAGGAGTCGGGGCCGTGACCCTCAAGCGCATGCCCCACTTCACTGGTGAAAAAGGGGTTTTCAAAACCCGATTCTACCCTCTCGCCCATAGTGGGGGTTTTGGCACACCAGTCGAACGCGAGGAAACACTTTTGTTCCCATGTGACGACAGCCCAGGACCCCTTTGTTTGGTATCGGGGACGGCGCTTCTGAGGAGTCGAACTGCTGGCGAAGACCCGTATACGCAGATAGTCGGTGTTGTTTCCTTAGGCTTGTAACGTCTGTTACGAGTTCCTATCAGTATACCTGGCTGCTGGTCGTATCAAATTTCTCGTTAGAAATCTCTAGGGACCTATGACGGTTCTTTGAGCTCAACATTATTCTCACTTCACAACACCCAGTACCAGTACCACTGATTTAGCTTTCTAATTGCGATTAAACATCGGAGTTGAACACCATGCATAACACGCAAATCGTTGGTTTGCAAGTGAAGGCTGACCCCTTCCCGGGCGGCGAGCAGATTGTGAACACAACACCTTCAGTTGAATAATCATCGAGGCCAGAACGTTTGAGCTAGGGTTACTTTCCCCTTCATCGACAACAACCCACTCCGTATTGATGCCGGAGCGTGGGGACCGAGACTTGACAGCCAACCCCAAACGACGTCACAGGAGCGGATGAGACTGCGAGTCACGCTCACGAGCAACCCCGCAATCTTTGCGTTTCTCTTTGAAGTGCTTTCACATGCCTCTGCAGTCAATATCGGCAACTTGCCTGACGACCATCCTCAAGTGACGTTGTCACGACAACCCGAACACGAGGCCGACCACCTGAGCGCAGACGCAGAGGCGATAGAACGCGACGCATTTTTCATTTTCAACGCAGTTCATCACCTTGCACGACCATGGAGCACCACATTCACTCCAAACGGCTTCTCATGCGCGCGAGCTACAATCCCGGCGCACACAAATCTTTACCATGCTCGTAACGTGAGCCTTCCCACCATTTCTCTTACGGAACCTTTACTCTCTTGGATCAGACGTTAATCATTCAACCTGGGTCCCTCCATCGCAGGACACTTCTGTACCACCATCCCCCGAATGGCTCAGCTTCGATCACGAAATGGCGGTGGCCATCATGGAGTCGGTATACGATTCAGCCGACACTTTCCTACACAGTTATCGAACTACTAGAGAGCTCAACGTCTTATTATTCGACGGAAGCTCGGCCCTGATGACCACAACAGGCACTGTTGATTTCCAACTCATGTTCCTTGATGGTGTTGTGGCCAATAAAACGCGCGAGGAGATTCGAGACGATGAGTACATCAGAGCTGAACGGCTATGTAAGTGAGGAAGCTACGCACGGTCTATCCCTTCTGACCTCGGTTTTTCTGTGCACATATGCAGGCAACTGGGCTTCAAAGTTTGGAATCGATGGGTTTGTTCGTCAAAACCTTGGGTTCGAGCTTGTGAAGTGTGGAGACTTTGAGAGCGGCTTCGAGTTCCTCAGCACCGTCAACATCGGCAGCTGGCTCGCTCAATTCCCAACTATCTCTCAACCCAACATATCTCAATCCCTGCACATCCCCCCGCCCTTAGGCACATCTCGCCTTCAGCCACCTCTCGGGCCGCCATCTCAAGCACCAGATAATTTCCCAATACTCTTTCTTCTCGTCCACCATCTTCGAGTGGCCGAGGATCGCGGCTAGCGTTCGCGATGGACCGGCCGTCGAGGAAACGCGCTTGAACGTGGATATTTCGACGTTCGTCACCTCGTGAAGCATCATCGACAACTGAGGAAAAATGGAGACAAATGGCTTTCGATCTCGGCCATCAGGTCATGCGCAGTAGTAGAGAGGAGGTTTGTGAGTCGATGAGCAGGCGGAGAAAGGGAGACCAGAGAAGGAAGACCGGTTCGACCATACACGGCTATGGCGGCCATTCACCAAAATCAATCGATCTGCTCCCCCGTTGGCAGTCAATTGGCGGGGTAAAACTGATCATATGGGCCAGCGATACGCCCATAGGATCGCCAATCTGCATTGCAACCTTCACCAAACGTCGACGTCTCCGTCTTTGTCGTCACCCACCCCTTCTCACGTGCGGCGTCCCTTGAGGTTGATAGTGGACCTCATAGAGCGCCTACAGTGGTCGGCTTAGAAGTCATGCCATGAAAAGGGTGGTGTAGATGAGGTGTGCAACACGTCGAATTGGGTCTGGCCTGGTAACTCTTCTGGTTCGTCTTGGTTCCTTCATCTTTTGGAGCGCTAACTCCACACATATACCATCCCTAACTCGCGATCATTTCTTCAGCTATCTCCGGATGCGTTGGAATAATTCGATGTGGATATGGCTACGGTTGAAGCAGAAGCCACGGTCGTACGATATCCAACATGCATCAAGGTATCGGCATAGAGGCTAGGCTAATAATGCGAGACGCCTCTAGGGGTTTTTATGAGCTCACAAAGGGACGATAGATTTCTAATGGATAACATTTAGAGACCATGTTATTGTCATATACTTTGACTCAAGTCCATCCTCGTTTCTTACATCAAATGAGGGTCATAGTGTTTATAATGAACCTCACCTGCCTACTTTAATCTAAGAAGCCCCAAGTACGGGCGTCTGGAGAGGCTTTAATCCTCCAAGCCCTTTAGCTGAGCCTCGGACCTGGAACGATTAGCCGGAGCGTTGGGTCCGGGACTTGACAGCCTGAGTGACAAACAACACATCTGTGAGCAAGCTTCCTTCTGACAACCATGAGACCGTCACAACGACCCATCCAGAATCTCTTGCTTTGCGTCTCAACCTTCTTGGTTCCATCATATTCATCTGTCGTCGATTCCAGCCGCTTGCAAGACGCCAGTCTTCAAGTGGCATGGCCACATAGAACTCCGTTAGAAACAGACGCAGTCAACCGCGATGCTTTCTCTATCTTTAACGCCATCCATCACCTTGCACGACCCTGGGGCAGTGCGTTCAACCCAAATGGATTCTCCTGCGCGCGAGCTACAATCCCAGCGCAGACGAATCTTTACCATGCTCGTATTGTACGTTTCAACCTCGGATACTTCACAGCCATACGAAGAGACTATGCAGCTTAACATCTTTATTGCAGGATTCCCATCGTCCGACGTCCCCAGAATGGCTCGGATTCGACCACGAGATGAGCATGACGATCGTTAGTGCGGCATATGACAAAACTGATATCTTCATGCGAAGTTATCGGACTGTGCGAGATCTCAATGTCTTATTCTTTGATGGGAGCTCCGCGTTTATGACTGCGAACGGCACTGTTGACTTCCAGCTCGTGTTTCTTGATGGAGTTGTCGGGAATAAAACGCGCGAAGAGATTCGAGATGACGAGTACGGCCGAGCCAAGCGATTATGTAAGTGAAGGAACAGAACGCTACTATTCGGCGATCCAGACTGATCAGTCTCGTGTGTTTGGATAGGCAATTGGGCGAATAGGTTTGGGATCGATGGGTTTGTTCGTCAACACTTTGGGTTCGAGCTCATAAAATGCGGAGACTTTGAGGACGGTCTCGAACTCATCAGCAACGTCAATGTCGGCGAATGGTTTCATCTGTTTCCTAAACTGCCAGAACAGATGAAATCCCCATCTCTACACCCTCTTCTCTCCGCCCTTCCTCGGCCCTCTAATACAACTCATCTCAAACCGCCACTCGAACCGCCATCACCGACTCTCGATGTTCTCGACTATTCTTTCTTCTCCACCACCGCTTTCGAATGGTTCAGAATTAGGGCTAACGCTTACAGTCAAATTCCAGCCGAGGAAACGCGCTTAAGGGTGGATATTGCGTCGTTCGTGACAGCATATGGTCGATCCGGTTTACCTTCTCAAAAGTCTCACTCTCCTCCCGCTCATCGACTCATAAATCTCGAACCACATGCTGTGCAAGATATAATGGCCGAAATCGAGAGTCATTTCCTGGAACCATCAATCGGTCGCCAATGGAAGCTTTCAAGTTTGTGGTCTTCTAGCGAGGCCATGCTGTCGACACACTCGTTGGGAGTGGATTGGCGGGCGAAGGCTGATCATATGACTCAGCGGTATGCTCGTCGGATAGCAAACCTGCACGATAGCCTGCATCAAGCCTTGATGTCTCCCTCACCTTCCCCTTCATCAAATCCACTTTTTGATCCCATCGTCAATTCCAGGATGATAATCGCGAATCTAATATACCCACACTACTCTCTGGCACTGGAAAATTCCCTTGATGTTGCCGTTGAACAATGCACCACGTTCTCTACATCCGAGTTCCACACTTTTCTCTCGCGCTCCCCCACTCTCTCAGAGCAAAAGATGCTTCTGGCAATCCAGCACGTCCAACGCGCCATTTGCCGAACATTGATACTCATGTACATCGAGCTGCAGCCAGACGATCATCCCCCTTACGAGGAGAACGGTCACTCTCAAAGTAGCTTCGAAGGTGTTCAACCAGAGCAAACCTACAGCAAAGGGGGCGTGCGGCGTGCCTTGTGGTTGGTAACAGATCTCATGGAGCATTTACGTTGGTCTGCATGGAAGTCATGTGACAAGAAGTGTGGGGTGGACGAGGTGTGCAGCACATCCAATTCGATGAGGACTGGCGACGCCTCCAGCGATGGTCAGTACAAGTTCTGGATTTCGAGAGGCTAACAAGTTCCATTATAACGCATTTTTTCCTTCAATGTATGATCCACAGTCGAGGAGGGAGCGACAGTTGTAGGGCATCCTATCTGCATCAAGGTGTCAACGTGGACCTGCGTGTTGGGAGTCATTAAAGCCTGGTGCCCTACTGAAGGATCTAAGACGAATGGGAATTAGGGAAAGATCCGTTGGCTTGATGCGGTAAAGACATTCCATCCATCTGAAGAGTTAGAGATCACTTCCCTCTCTCGACATGTGACCTGGAACCCAAGACTGGGCTAGTTGTTCGGGCATATTGCAGAATACAAATCGAATCTGCTGGTCGTTCTTCTCCCCCGTTTACTGTGCTGTGCTTCTATTATCTCGATGTCGGAAAAATTACTCTTCCATTGCGCATTGAACCGTTTCTGAATTCGTGTGCGAACATGAATTGTTATCCTCGGCCGGAGGTTGGGGTCCGCCGATGTTTTTTTTGACAGTCACAAGTAACGCGCCCCAGCATCTCAGCTCGGATGAGTTGTCGAGCACGATCGACCAAACAGTTGCTGTTTCTCATTTATCTCTTTGTTGTTCCTTCATGTACCTCGGCAGTTGGTGCTCACCGACCGCATGGCACGGACGCCGGCCAGCATACCCAGGTGACATTGTCACATGCAGACATCAATGTCGTGGAAACAGACGCGGTTGAGCGCGATGCCTTCTTCATTTTCAATGCTGTTCATCACCTTGCCCGACCTTGGAGTACCACATTCGCTCCAAATGGCTTCTCCTGTGCACGAGCTACTATCCCCGCACAAACAAATCTTTATCATGCTCGCAATGTGGGTGCATCGTTCTTTCGCTCATACTGTCTATCTCCCATGTTTCGAGCTGCTGATTATTCAGTCTGATGCCATTTCTTACAGGACAGCAACCGTCCTTTCGCTCCCGAATGGATGAGCTTCGATCATGAAATGGCCTTAGCGATCATAGAACCAAAGTACTATAGAACTGCTACTTGGCTGCGCAGTTATCGAGTTGTGAGGGATCTTAATGTTTTATTGTTTGATGGGAGTTCTGCCTTAATGACGACGACAGGCACCGTTGACTTTCAATTTCTGTTTCTTGACGGGGTGGTGGGGAACAAAACGCGGGAAGAAACCCGAGATGAGGAGTACGTCAGAGCTGAGCGATTATGTGAGTTACGAAATACCAAGCCCCCCTTCAAACTGAAACCCACTGACTTTCCAAACGTATACAGGCGCATGGGGCAAGAGGTATGGGGTTGACGGCTTTGTTCGCCAACACCTCGGATTCGAGCTGTTGAAATGTGGAGATTTTGAGAGTAGCCTTGAGCTCATCAGCAATGTCGATGTCGCTGGTTGGTTGACCCAGTTCCCAAAATTACCCCCAACCAGCACCTCACCTCTACGTGAACCTCCTGCACATCCTCTACTCTCACATGCAACCGGTGTTCAACCGCCTCTCGAACCGCCACCCGATACCCCAGATATCCTACAGTACTCTTTCTTCTCATCTACTGCATTTGAGTGGCTGAGGATTGCCGCCAGTGTTCACGATAGAGTCGCAGCCAAGGAAACACGTTTGAACGTCGATACTTCGTCGTTGGTCACCGCTTATGGTCGAGCCGCGCTTCCTTCTCTCCTATCTATTCCCGCCCCCTCTCATCGGCTGATGAGTTTCCACCCAAGCGCTGCGCACGATTTATTGGTCGAGATTCAAAACCTTTTCACTCCGCTTCCTTTCAGTGACCGATCGTGGCTCGCACGACTTAGGTGGTCCTTCCTAAAGAGTCCTCAACCCCCACGCCTCCCAGGAGCTGATTGGCAGGCAAAGACGGACCATATGATCCAACGATACGCCGGTCGGATTGTAAACTTACATTACAATCTGCGTCAGGCGTTGGACTCTTGGCCTCCACCCCCTTCATCAAATCCTCTCCTTGACCCCATCCTCAACTCTAGGATGATAGCTGCAAACCTTCTCTCCCCATATTATATGCTCTCTCCAGAGATTTCCCTGGATACTGCCGTCGAACGCTGCAGAATGTTCTCGATTCCTGGATATGCGACTCACTCTGCTGCTCGCCCGGCTTCTCCATCGGAGCGGAAGATTTACCTGGCAATCCGACATGTCGAACGTGCCATATGCCGGACCATGATTCTAGTTCACAGAGAGCTACAGGGCATCTCTGAAACCTCACTAAACCTGCATCCTCACTCAAATGATAGTCTCAAGGCGTCGATTCTACGTCAACATCAAGATCAGGAGCATGTTCGACGTGCGCTTCGATTAGTAATGGACCTCATGGGACGTTTGCAATGGTCAGCATGGAAGTCGTGCGATAAGAAGTGTGCTGTTGATGAGGTGTGTAGCACGTCGAATTTGGCGAAACTTCGTGGTGGGTCTCTCGGTCAGTCTTGATTCTCATTTGACGGCACTTTTCCTATCCTTTCTAATTGCTACTGACTGGTGACTCTTCTTTTGAAATGTCATTCACATGGTTGGGCCGGAATTCCGCGGGATATATGGTGCGTAATAAATATGCTACCAGGTAGAGATGGTGAAACAGCTGTTGGGTATCCGGCGTGTATCAAGATATCGACGTGGTCGTGTGGGTTCCAAGGAGTCCCCGACTCGACGTGTCATAGCACAGACTCAGACATTGGGGGGCATTAGTGTTAGAATCTGGGCTAGGGCCCATCGGGATGGAAGAAGGCACTAAAGATTCAAACTACTACGGAGCCGATATTCATACACAAGACAATCGAGCTTATGGTCTAACTGTTGAGAGGAATTGCAGCGGCTATACCTGATAGAACACTGAGGACATACAATCATATGGCGCTGCGTGCTGATAGGATCTAGCAGAGGGGTGTGATTCTTTTTATAACGTGTCTCTTCGAAATTATAGGCACAAGGGAACTTGAGCAGAAGTGGGCCTCGACTCCCAGGTCGAGGAAGCGTGAGCAAAGCAGGAAGTGCCAGCAGCAGATCACATTGAACGGCTGGCGCCGACTCAATTGATGAATGTCACCCACCTCAACAGCATGGGCAGTAAACTGTCCACACAAAGCGCGTCTAGAGATACATCCAGCTCTTGTTGGCTTCAACAGGTCAACATGGACGTCCTATTTTACATCGTTTCTTGGTTGGATCCCTTGTCCACATTACAATTGAGCTGCGTACGTTGACGATTCCCTAGGTGCTGTGTGCGAGATCAACATTTGATAAGCTCAGCTAAGATGAGGCTC
>WIDE01000097.1:0-13138 GCA_015039315.1 Clavulina sp. PMI_390
AGGCTGGAGGACTCGGTCACATTCTGAAGCACCACACCGAGGGAGAAATACCCTCCTGAGGAGCGAGCCAAGGTAGCGAGGTGGCGCTGACTGATTATGGCAAACCTGATCGCTAATTCGTACACCTGGAGGCTACACGAGTCACCGTTCAGAGAACGTAGGAGTTTTGACGATGGAGTAAAGCGCACCTCACCTAAGATGGAACTGCCTTGGAACGGTAGTGGAAGCCATGCAATAAAGCAACAGGTCATTCACGATTTCCAGACTCTGCAAGCAGGATGATTCCACGAAGTGGAAGACATTCTTTGATTCAGGAGGATGGGCAAAATGCTTGAAGTCCAGGAAGACCGTTATCAATCGGCCAGCCATGCTCCCAACGACGGAAGGGTCAGAAGTAGTGGCGGCAATGGTGGGTTCCTCGGAGTTGATGCACGCTACTTTAATGAGGGAGTGCAGAATACCTAGCAGACTCCACCACTCGGTACCAACACAATCCTACGGATATGAGCAATGAGGACTTTGACCGCTGGACTTGGACTTGACTTGACTCACATTGATCACGGAGCCCACAGGTGCAGGTTGTGATTCCGTATTCGGTCTCAGAGCCTCTAGCTTGGAGATAAGAATGTCAACGAGCCCGACGCGAAGCCAAGCCGCCACCTTCTTCCTCTGTGCGGTTGTGAGCTTGTATTTCTTCGCCGCGAACCGGTCGTGGAGCGCGATCCACCGAGTAATCAAGTCCGAGAAGGAAAAAGTGAGAGCGTGGGCCTCATCGATATCGCCCGAGGCCAACAGAGCTCGCAAGAGTACGACAGTGACGACATCAGTGTGGGGGGCATCTGGGTTGTCCATCGTAGTGGACGGGGGTGGTGCCTGAATCAGGTTGAAGGGTGATGTCTCAGTCGAGACCGGCGGAACGATCCGAGATAACCTTCCTACCCCACATTCTCAAGATAAGAGCTCCCCCGCACGATAAGTAACTTGCGATAAGGACCAGGCCAGGAGGTGTCATGTATAGCATAGTAGCACACACAGAATACGTTGATTGTACACCCTCACAGGCGGTCTGATAGAAATTACGGCTCCAGATCCCAGAATAACGTCGGGGTTGTTTGTAGCAAACATTCACTACGTGGATAGCCACCTTCCTACGAGGCAAAGGTGACTGAGCTTGATATAATAACAAAAAAAAGGGGAAAAAGGTGACATACCATCGTAGCATCACGCTGGAAGGGAGTATTGATGCCTAGACCTTCCTCTGTTGTCTCAACGATGACGTTTCCACAAAAATCAACCAACAAATAATATAGCCACAGCTAAGTCATATATCAGCAGGCGGAAGACTCAATGTGCACAGAATCGCCAATGATGCAGTGTAACAAGCATGCAATTGATCAATCTAGTCCTCGGCTCGTCTTTTGGTATCGTGTGTTGTTGTCGAAGTCATGCTTCGGTGCCGGAATGGAATAGAAACTTGACGCGTTGTTCGTGAATGGATTTTTGCTTACTTCCCCAGGGCCTTCATGCTAGCAAGGCCTAGTTTCTCTGGCGGCTATCGTTTTTATCTTGTCTTCATAACCTTTCTGAGCTGTTCTGGTCGCTCCTTGACGGCCGTGGCGGATCTCGTCACACGTCTCACGCAACCCCCCTCATGTCAATGCAATACAAGATTGAGAAAGACGAATGTATTTCAATGGAAGAAGAAGAACATGTTTAAGCGAATATTACGCTTTTTGTGTCGCCTTCTGACGCACAGCCGCCTCCAACACTGCCTTCTTGTTCTTCAAAACGTCAACCATTTGTTGGAGACGTTGCGCGGTATCCGGGTCCTTCTGCGCCATGTATCTCCTCTGGACTTCGAGAAGGTTGATGGAACGATTCACACCGCCGACAAAATCGCCAGTGAGGCTCATAGCCGACCACTGATCGGCGGTTGTGGCGATGTCGATCAGGGTCTTCCCAAAACTCGCCTCCAAACAGGTCTTCTGCTGCTCGAGATGTACTTTCTGTGCCCTCAAGGTGCCGGATTTGCTTTCATTGTCGGATAGCTATCAAATTCATCGAGACAGCAGCGCATAAGCGCATAAGTAAGCAGTTTTTTCTCTTAAGAAGATGGACTGCTGACGAACGGCTCACCTTGCCATATGCTTCAATCTCCTTTATGAAACGGATGAGATCGTGTTGCTTCTGACCAAGATCCCTAAGCAGCGAAGTGGCTGACGCAATCTGTATATCCAACGCTATAGCTTTGTTACGAAGATCGATGAGGCCCCTCGTCCCCTGAGGTGTGTTCTCTAGGACCTGATTGAGGAAATTGGCAATCATCTCGAGTGCATTGGAGTGGGCCCTCTCAAGCGTCTGATCCTCATCCCTCCTCAGCCTCTCTTCCTTGAGCTGCGCCTTCTTCTGCTTGGCGGCATCCAAACTGTTCAAATCTGGATCCGGCTTCCCCTTGCGGCGCTTTTGGATGCGTGTCTGAAGCGCAAAAGGGTTTTCAAGGGTGTACTGAGCAGCATTGGCGAGAGCAGGAGGGAGGCCACCATACTCGCAGTCGAGATTTGCGAGCGAAGCGCAGTTGGTGAAGAGCACAGCGATGTTGTTTTGAAGCTCCTTGGGGAAGATCTCGACGAGAGCGTTGAGGGCGTACTCGGTGCCGGCCGAGAGACGAGCAAAGGTCCCGTTGGCAAGGATGAGGACAGCATTGAGCGAGGTGACACTCTCCTCTATGACCTTGGCGATGCTCCCCTTGTGTCTCTCGTCGTAGTCGCCGCCTCGAGTATCGTTCAGACCGGGAGTGTCGATAATGGTGAAATCGACACCATTTTTGGAGGTAAAGGTATAAGACTTTGCAGACTCTGTCTGGCTCTGGAGCTGACTCTTGCTGCCCTCATTCTCTTCGTCATTTATGGACTTCAAGTTATATGGGCCATTTCCAGAGAGGACGTTGTAGAACATATTCAGAACAGAGGTCTTGCCGACACCCGTCTCGCCGACGATGAGGATGGTGAACGAGGTTCGGTTCTTCTTGGGGTCAGTTGCGAGTCGACCTTGGCTGAGATCTTCCACAGTGCTGATTTCAAACATGGAGTGAAGAACCTTGGTCAGAATCGAGGTTTATCAAGACATGATCTAAGTCAATGGACAGACTTTTCGAGGATAACATTGGCAACACCCGACGGGGGGTTTCCCGTAAAACCATCCATGTTGGTATTACTGGATAACACACGGATGAGGAGGATTAGACACGGATTTGAATCCGAAGCTTGAGAAATCGACAGCACCACTCACGCTACTTGGGTAACCTTGCTCAAGATGAAAGAGGTTCAAATCAACAGGGGAGTGGATGCGTGAGTGACGGCTATTGGTTAAGCTGATCAGTCAGACGATGAGAATCGAGCTATAAGTCGAGTCAACAAAACGAGCTGGGGGGGGGAGGACTGAGATGAAAGGGAGTTGGTGATTTCGATCGTCTCCTTTGGAGCAGTTGCCTTTAAGCCTCAAAAGACGAGTAGGAGTGACAATTCCGATCTTTCAGGCACCAGGTCGATGCCTGTCCCGCTCTGGGGCATTCGGATCATGTGGACGAAAGGCAGCCTCTGCCCCCGATGCCTCAAGCGGAGTGGTAATGCCGTAGAGTGTTGACACGCAGTGGGCGAGACATCGTCTGCTATAATCATGACGCTCCAACACCAGCACCGCCTGCCGACTACTGGCGCGGGTGGTGGGCGCAGTCTGTGCTCTTGCTGCTTCTGTGGTTACGCCAGAAGGACGTCATCCTCACGCTGGGCTATTTTGAGCACCAGGAACAGTTTTGTTTTTGTTCTTTTGTCTTTTTTGCTCAAGTTGAGAATCCCAGCTCCAGGATTCAGCTCCCACTCTCTATTGGTATAGAATGGAAATACGATCAACCGCTCATCATGAGTGCTGCAGAGAAGGCAATCGTCAACTACAACGAGCTCATGGGTTTTCGTTTTGGACTGATTTGCATGGTCCCGGGCGGGCATTTCCAGTCTCTGAGACTCTCCTTGGGCGATCTTGGATCTTGCCGATCAATCTCGCTAATTTCTGCTATTACTTTTTCGTATTTTTGCCGTAAGGCACTGCTGCCGTTGCTTGTCACGAGGGGCGGATTCGTCTTCCGGAAGAACGTGATGTGGCTCAGCGACAGCATGATTCCGACGACGAGGACATGGGGATAAGCGACGCCGGCAACCCAAATGAGGTGGCCGCGAGCCCTGTAAGCTAGTGTATCCTCACCGTCACGAGGATGTATCCAGGTGTCGAAGAATTACGGGCGAGATACATCCAGATTACAGCATGTTGTGGAATTGTACCTACAGACGAGTGAGCTAGCCAGAGCGCAAGTCTAGGAAGCTAGGTGCACGGAGTAATGAGAGAACTAGGGACCTCACGCCTCAAGACTCGATGCAAGAGAATCGAGAACCGAGGAAGGTCATCTCCGCGAGAGTTGCCAGTATAAGCGACAAGGACGAATCCTGGTATTACGGCAGGCCGAAGCCACAGCCGTGATGGCGATAAACGGCTGGAGGAGGAGGAGTTTATTCGGAACGGCGGTAGTGAAGGCAACCGTCAGGAACGAATAAAAAGAATACTGGAGAATATCGACAAGATCTCGAGGAGATAAATTTGAAAGACCAATAAAAATTTGTGACCTGGAAAAGTGACGAAGAACAGTAAAAAATAAACGGCATGGCGGGATCCCTCGGCTCGGCTTTCGTTATCGTTGAGTTGAGGGTCTCGCAAGACTCGTGCAAAACCGGCGAGCCACGAGTGAAGGAACCGAAAAGGGCGTTTTGCGCCAGTCAGCAGAGGCACGAACTTGAAAGTGCGACATCCCAGCCATCAGCATCCCCCGATCGATTGTCCACCATTTTGCCCAGTTTGATCGAGTGGTACCATATATGTTTGAACGACAATCTTGACGTCCTCGCTCTCTCTAGCTGACTTTCTTGCCTCCACCCGGCTCATGTGGGTCAGCTTGCAATATTATTGACGCAAATCATGACCCTCTCTTCCTCCCCTGGACGTCCTTGATCTGAGCCCTTCGTCGACTCAACAGCTAGGCCAAAGCTTTCCCACGGCCCAAAGAGGGCTTCTCATTCCACCACCACCACGTCACATTGCCCATGCGGTCTGGGACCCTCTAGATTATCAATT
Source organism: Clavulina sp. PMI_390 (assembly GCA_015039315.1). NCBI lineage: Eukaryota > Fungi > Basidiomycota > Agaricomycetes > Cantharellales > Hydnaceae > Clavulina > Clavulina sp. PMI_390. The sequence continues at coordinate 5,179 of WIDE01000097.1, forward strand.
TTTGTGTCATAAATCTTCGTCGGCTTTGTATGATCTCTGAGCATAAGTGCCTCCCTTGCACCCACCCGTCTCGCTACCTCGCCATCTGAATCATCGTAGAACATTCATATGGTGGGCGAGCTGCGTGCGTGCCGTGTGTCCTCTATCTTCCCCCCCATCCTTGCTAGTTTCTCCCACTTGGTATACTATGTTACTATCTATCCATTCATTGTAGCTACTTCCCTATCACTCCAGCTCACCTGTATGGATGAAGGACCCCCACCACCACACAGGCAAGCTGTGCGGAGCGCCCGAGCCGCTTGTATCGTATATCCAAATCACGGTCTGCAGCTGGGTTCTGTCTGCCGCGGGTGTTCTTCGCATCTCACTGCAAGTGCGAGGGTAGTCAGCTGTTACTGTTGATTCTCATTTCCTCATAAGATAAGCTTTGCGTCCTTGCTACTCGCCACCAAGCTGTGAGCGGCGCGGACTGTCAAGGCACGCTGAATGGAGTCTCACTTGAATCCTTCTACAAATACTCCTGCACCCCGTTGGCAATGACTCGGCATGTGTCGGCACTCTACGGCGTTACCACTCCGCTGAAGGCATGTAAGGGCAGGGGCAGACTTCCACGCGGCCACTCCTTTGATCTCTCGTCGGTCTCCCTTTCTTCTACAGGACCTGCATACTTCGGGAGCGAAACAAGCAATGGCTTCGTGCCTGAAAGGTTGGATTTATCCCGCTTTCTTGTCTTCTGAGGCTTAAAGGCAACTGCTCCAAAGGGACGACGACCCATCGACTTCCTTTCTTCTCAATCCCCCCGCGGTTCGTCATCTTCACTCAGCCTACAGCTCCATTCTCATCATCCGAACGATCAGCTTTATCAACAGCCATCACTCATACGTCTAATTTCTCGATTTGAGCCTCTTTCATCATGAACACGGTTAGCCAAGTTGGGTGAGTACTCCTCTTAATCCCAAGCTTCCAGGTCAGAACTTGTGTCTAACGTTATTCATTCTTGTGTTGCCAGTAACGCAATCACGAGTGCTCTTAAAGGCAACCCTGGACCTCGTGCTGCTAGTGTGGTGAACCCTGTTATCCTCGAAAAGTTCGTTCTCGAGTTGGGCCATGTCTTGACAGATCTAGATTCTGATCCATTGCCCATTCTTGAAATTCAGCTCTGTGGCGGACCTGAGCAAAGGTCGACTCGCAACTGATCCCACGAAGGGCCGAAACGCGTTCACCATCCTTATCGTCGGTGAGACAGGTGTTGGAAAGACCTCAGTCCTGAATATGTTCTACAACGTCCTTGCCGGAAACGAACCGGACAAGTTCAAACCCATGAACGACGACAAGAACGAGGGCAATAAGAGTCAGCTCCAGAGCCAGACGGAGACTGCGAAGGCCTACAGCTTCACCTCTAAAAATGGCGTCGAAGTCCTCATCATTGACACTCCTGGTCTGAACGATACTCGAGGCGGCGACTACGACGAGAAACACAAGGGAAGCATCGCCAAGGTCATTGCAGAGAGTGTCACCTCGCTCAATGCTGTCCTCATCCTGGCCAACGGCACTCTTGCTCGTCTCTCGGCTAGCACAGAGTACGCCCTCAACGCCCTCACTGAGATCTTCCCCAAGGATCTTGAGAAGAATATCTCCATCCTCTTCACCAACTGTGCTTCGCTCGCAAATCTCAACTTCGAGGACGGTGGTATCCCTCCTGCTCTCGCCGATGCTCCTCGATACACCCTTGACAACCCCTATGCGCTTCAGAAGCGCATCCAAAAGCGCCGCGAGGGGCAGCAGGATCCAGACCTGAACAGTCCTGAGGCCGCCAAGAGGAAGAAGGCGCAGCGAAAGGAGCAGGATTTGAGGAGCGACGAGAACGAGACGCTTGAGAGGGCCTACTCTAAAGCACTCAAGATGCTTGTCGAATTCTTCGATCAGGTCCTTGATAACACTCCTCAGGGGACGAAGAGCCTCATTGAGCTTCGTGACAAGGCTGTAGCGATGGATACCAAGATTGCGTCGGCCATCACGCTGCTCGATGAAATTAGTCAGAATAGTGCCGAGCTCAAGCGTCTCAAGGCAGAGATCGAAAAGAACGGCCAGGTAAGCCGCTCATCACTCGTCGATTAACAAGAAACTTATGGCGCTTGCTCATGTACCTACTTCCCTCGCTGGACTTGGCAGCTATCCAGTGATTCACTCGTTCGCCTCCAGAACTTCCGCAAAACTACACGGAGGATTGTCGACAATGGCCCAGGCGATGACCTACATACTACGTTGTGTTCACACGATGGCCAATGCCGAAGCAATTGGTGAGCCACGTCCTGCTTTGTGGAGTTCTGGTCGTTATTCATCCGTTCCGACAGCCATGTAAATTGTAAACTCGAGTAAGTCCTCAGTCTGCTTGGTATTCGTGTCCTTACTGCTTATCCCGTTTGGATCTTTAGCTTCTCTCTTGAGTACGTTTGATGCTTCTCTAAAACGTGGAGATTTCTCGCTGATTACCCATGTGTCTTGCGCCTGCGCTATTTCATTCTTGCTCTCGACTTCCAGCGCCGATGCTCTTCGCGGATGTGGCGCATTTCAGAACACGACGACTCGTGACTACGAGGATAACTGCTTTAAGTGCGGGCACTCTTGGGAATCCCATTACCATCACAAGGGCCAGTGGAAAGACGTTCCGGATCAAACTCCGGCTGAAATCGAGGCTCAGGAGCAGGTGTACAACACGAATAAAAAGAATGTTGGCGCCTTAGAGGCACAGCAGGCGCTTATCGCGCAGCAGAAGTCTGGCCTGGAGGCGCAGCGCGAGAAGACCCTGCGTGAAATAGCCACAATCACCGAGCAGTACTCACAAATGAACCTCACTGGCGATTTCATCAGGGGCGTGAATCTGTCTATCAGCCTCCTCCAGACCCAGAAGAACGCTCAGGCGCAGAAGAACCCGGATGTCGCGGAACGTATCCAAGTTATGATCAACCGTCTGGTTGAGAAGAGGAAGATGTTGGAGGAAGCTGCAATGGAGAAGGCAAAGCAAAAAGCATAATCTTCGCTTATACTTACTCTTCCTTCTTCGCGATTGTATTACATCCATCTCTCTTTCCATCTTGGGTTACATAGTATCATTGTTTACCACGGGTCACTTCTTAACTCATGGCGTCTCTGCACATCGTTCAGCCCGTAACATTACAGGATGTGAAGCAGCTCAAAATCCTCTCGATTCCCCAAATGTTTGATCACACCTAGTGTCCTAGGTTTTGATGAAATATGATACTCAGTCCCTTGGATGTCGGCGGCACCCTTTTCAGTGAGCTCGCATTCTAGATGTTTGGTAAGAAGCCCATTAATATTTTCGCAAGCCTGGTCGTGATGGTTTCCAGAACGCTTGGCGGCGTGGTGATGGAGCGAACATACTCTATAGGAGCAGACGTGACGTCGACGTACGTTCCACGAGAGGGAGCGCTGGTAGGTTCCGAGTAGTCAATCGGTGAAGGACGGCGATCAAAGCACGCTATTGAGCATCGGCTGTGTGTACAAACTTGAATTGGTCGCGAGGGGGCGCTGTGTTGATGTGGACGAACGGTGGGGGCGGCGTCGAGCTCGCATTACCTTCGTGGCGCTCCTTAATTTCGATGAGAGGCATGGGACTCATGTATTTGCTGTGCCTACTGAGGCGGAGGCAGGAACGAAGGTCCGTCCGAGGAGGGTACTGAGGTCACTGGAGTCAGGAACTAAGCATATCGCATGCGGTACTGGACCAGCGTCTCGTCATTTCGTGGAGGAGCGACAGCATCCTCGATAATCCGCTTCCTGGCGTCCATTTCGGCCTGACTATGCTTTGCCGTGCTTGATTCCTCTTGGGCCGCTCTGTGGGTCGGACATGTGCAGGCCTGCGCCTTCGAGGTGTTGTCAGTCTAAGGGGCTTCGCCACTTCGGACAGATCCATGGGCAGCAGCAAGTCGGACAGAGGGGAGTCACTTGATGAAGAAGGCCATCATTACGCTCAATGGGCCGATGATGGCGTGTAGTCGGTTGTGGGTGTCGCGAAAGCTCTCTAGGTCGAGCTCAGGACCGGTGCGGACGGTCTGGCGAGGTCGACAACAGAGAAAAACTACCTTAGCGAGAGTTCAAGTGATATCCGCGTCGACTCGCGAGTTGTCGGCGATTGCCCAAGACATCACTGACACGTTGGCGCTGACGGGAGCAAGTTCATGCATCACGGATTCAAGCGCGAACGTAGCATCAGTAGGGAAGTTCCAACTCCTTCCGCGGCAACAAACAATCCAGATACTCTCCACGCTCGGGGTCCAGTTACGACGCTCGCCAAAGTACGCGCACCTAAGGTGAGCTCGCAGATCACAATCAATCTACGTTGCCCATTCAAGATTTCCGCCATCAGCCGTGGGTTATACACGAGAGGCCCGTACAGGACCCCGACCTAACCGTTGATCAGTGTTGAAATAAGATGTTCGGGTTAGTCAGCGGCATCGCGAAGATTCTAGCATTTACTATAGGTCGAGTCACGGACTAACGGAAAAGTGTAGAACTTTCTAGTAATATAGTATTTTGTGTATATAAGGACCTTTGGTCCAGCAGTTAACATTTTGTCGTAGCAATCCTATCAGAAGTCTACCTAAAGAAATCCCAACAATCAGCAACCCTGAACGAACCACACGATCTGGAAGAAAGTGAGGACCCACGCCCGCCAAAGCGTCTTTGCACGAGCTCCATTTCATTCAAGCAACCTTCTTCTCGAGCCAATGCAGGTACTTGAGCCTGCACTTGAACTCGGGTCGCCGTGTGGCCCATGCCAGGCCTCCGTCGCAGCTAGCTTTCAGCTCGGTGACGCGAGGGACGTCCGGATCAACAAATCACTGCATTAAACAAACTTCTGGCCAGACCTGAACAGGTGTTCGTCGAGCAGGTGGAGACGCAACTCTGGCCAAAATTTATTAACAGATGTCGATGCAGGAAATCTAAGCCGACACCCGAGTAGAAAACGCTGCCTGGGCTGTCCATTGCCTCATCGTACACGCATTTGCCTTCCACTTCTCTTCGTAACTCGCTGAGCACCTCATCCGAGTGTTGCATCCAGCGAAGCAGCCCTATGGCATGCCTCAGATCTTCTCTACCCGTTTGCACTATCTCGCAGAGCCCTTCTAGCCAGGGTATTCTGACAAAACGGGGTCACTAATCCTGCTAATCATCAGGGCGAATAACGATGTTTAGATAAACTCCGATACTGTTATTATTGACAGCGCCAACGATGGGGCCAATCTAGTACACCCCTATACTTATTCGCGCTGGGCCGTTCATCGCATCACAGTGCCTAAATGTGATGCCGCGTTAAACGCAAGTGCCCTATTCATCATCAGCACCTTGTCGTCTTGGCCCAAGACTCGGGTTCGACCACCTAGTCACCGACGAACCGCGTTGTGGTTGCTGGACAGCGTAATAGCCAACGAGAAGTACCTGAATGAGTGTAGCGGCCATAATTAAACCCCTCTGAAGGGCATAAATGCACCCTCAGCCAGAAGTCATCCGGCTTAACTAATGCTGTGCCTCATGGGGATGGGCGAGACATCATCCGCTATTATCGTGGCGTTCCAACACTACCACCGACTGCCAATGACTGGAGCGAGACCACGTGTACACCCAATGGCAGTTCCAAAGCTCAAACAGGGATTATCTTCAACTTCAAGCGCACGTCCAAAACTCGAGCTGTGACGTTCGGCTAGATCAAGCGACCGGACCGGGGTCCCGCTCAAGGTGAGAATCCCAGCATCAGTGTGTAGCTCCCACTCTCTATCGGTATCGGATGGACGTACACATAGCCGCTCATCACGAATACTATAGAGGAGGCACTCATCAACTCCAACGAGATCGTGAGTTTTCTTCTGTACTAATTTGCATTCCTCTGGCGGTCATTTCCAGTGTCTGACACTCTCCACGGGTAATCTTGGATCTTGCCTGCCAATTTCATCAATCTCGGTGGTTACTATTCGTTTCTTTTTTTTTTTTTTCCTTAAGCCGTAAGCCACTCCCGCTGTGCCTCACCACGAGGGGTGGATTTGTCTCCCGAAAGAACGTGATGCGGCTCGGCCGCAGCGTGATGCCGAAATCGAAAGAGCCGACCAGAATGCTCAAATGACCACCCATCCTCTTGCCGAGGCTGCTCGGCCACGTAGGAGAGGACCTCCGGAGCAACTTTTCCGTGAGCATTGTCCCGAACAACACAGCACCTACTACTAGTTCCGCAGGTCGGGGGGCCTTTTTCGCCCAGGCCTGAATGCTACCGTGCCTCATCATACCCCAAGGTACCCGAGGTACGTAAGTGCGACTGTATCGCTTGTTGCTGCTCGCTCTGTGTCTCATCGTGATTTCTCATCGTGGTGCCTTCGAATTTTTTGCACCTAATGGCACTTGATTATCTCTCCCCGTCGTTTCTTTTCCCACTGTCCTGTTGGCTGATCGTCACATGAGCCAATCATCTCTCATGTTGCTCTCTCGCCACGGTATCCTTTCCTACATCCCTACTTCCCTCCACTGGGAGCTCATTCTCCACTATTCTTATTTGTATTCTATGAGCCTTACTACCCGGCTAGAACAATAAACCCCTGTGATTTTGCTGTAAGTTCTGGCTTGGCAATTGCAGGACAAAATGACCAGTGCGGACGTACAAATAGCACCTTTGTGACGCGAGTAGGAACAGTGAACACACACACCGTCCGGGAGGTTCACTCGACTCTGCTCGACTATAGATTTAGTTGTCGTTGACTTGAGCGGCCCGCGAGACAAAGGCACAAGGAAAGAGCCACGAGCGAAGGCACCGAAAGGGCGCATCCCCGATCGATCAGGCACCACTTTTCCCAGGGTGGTCGGCTGGAACGACCTCTTTTCGAACGACAATCCGGACACCCTCGCTCTCTCTAGCTAGCTGTCTCGTCGTGATAGTATACATTTTGCTTAGCTTGCAAGCGGATTGACGCAGATCATAACCCTCTCTTCTTCCCCTCAACGTCCTTGGACTGGGTCCGCTATAGGTCTATTGACCTGATCAACATCTTTCCCACGGTTTGGGAAGAGCGCTCCTCCCTCCACGTCGCATGGGCTCATGGGTCCAAGACCCTCTAGATTATCAACATTTTTTCCTCGTGGCCCTCGTCAGGTGTGTGAGGTCTCTGGTCGTAGGTGTCTCCCTCGCATCCATCTCGCTACATCACACAACGCTGCGATGGTTGGAGGGAGCCGCAGGCATGTCCAATATTCTCTCTCCTCCCGCGCACACTCCCTAGTTTCTGCTACTCAGTATCTTATAATAATCCCTCTCTATTCCAGTTTCTTCTCTGTCACTCTAGCTGAATCTTTATGTGAAGAACCGTTATTTACCCACAAGTAAGCTGTATAGGGTGTCTGTGTCTTTCGTGTCGCGTAATCAAATTACGCTCTGCAGTTAGATAATGTCTACTAGTACCGCGGCGATGTTTCGTATGTTATCGCAAGTGCGAGGGTAGTCAGCTGTCGCGATTGATTCTCATTACGCTACCAAAAAGGGTTTATGTGCTGCCTATTCGCCACCGAGCTGTGAGCTACCGCAGCGGCTTGTAATCGCTGAATGTGAGGGCCTACTCGGATCCTATGAACAGTGCCCATTCTGTGTTTTATCGGCAATGGCTCGGCATGTGTCAACATTCTCCGGTGTTGCCACTCCGGTGAAAGCATGCAAGGGGCAGGGGCAGAAGTCCACCACGTTTCCTGGATTTACTGCTGATCTCCCTTTCTCCCGCATGACCTTCATGCCTTGGAAGCGAGATGGGGAGTGATTTGGTGCCTGAAACGTCGGACTTGTTTCTCCTCGTCTTCCGACGCTTAAAGGCGACTGCTCCAACAGGGACGATCGAACCCATCAGTTTCCTTTCACGTCAGTCCCCCAGCTCGTCTTCTTCACGCAGCTTATAGCTCTATCCTCATC
>WIDE01000097.1:20391-76023 GCA_015039315.1 Clavulina sp. PMI_390
TACTCTGAACAACATCACCACAATCGCCCATCAGTATTCGGCCATGAACCTCGCTGGCGATTTTGTCGGCGGCCTGAATCGGTCTATCAGCCTCCTGCAAGTTCAGAGGAAAGTTTATGCGCAGAGGGATCCGGATACAGCAGAGCGTATCCAGAAAATTATTGAAGTTCTGATGAACGAGAAAGCAATATTGAAGGAGGTTGCGAGCCGGAAAGCAACGCAAAAAGCATAATTCTCGCTTATCCTTCTCGATTGGATTACACTCGTCTCTCTATCTATCTTGTATTACACATAGTATCATTGTTCATTTCTTAACTCACGCCGTCTCTTGCACGGCTCAGCATGTACCAGCGCAGCATGTAAAGCGCCTCAATATCCCCATGTGCAATCATATTCAGGGACCAGATAGCGTCGGGACCCGGTGCAAACAACCCCCAACTCGGTTGGGCTGCAAATCCGTTTGCGGAACTTGACTTTCTTCAATATACCAGTTCTCGGCCTCAGTTCTCTTGCTTGCTTCTCCAAGCTGATGTTTCTGACCCGTGATGGCCTCTTTTGGCTATCATCGGCACGTCCATGGCTCATTACGACGTTTCGACACTGCCTGCGAAGTGAGGTCATTTATCGCTGTTGACACACACCTCATCTATTTAGCGCTACATGATACCAAGGGGCTTCACCTATCACAAGGTTGCTATGTAATTCAATGCTCCACAAAGGTCCATTGTCTTTTGTTCAGTGCGACTTCCCAAGTCTCTGCTCACTCTTGCCACCTTTCTCCTCCATCCACTCCCAGTGCCTGGCCCCAAGAAGTCCGTCCACCTTGGAAGAAGAATCAAGATCACTTCAGCGCATAATCAACGCGCGCCGAGGCCTAGTCGTCATCTAATAGAATTCGTCACCTGAGAAGCTCAACTGCCGCTGCGACTTTCACCTTCGTGCTCCCAAGGGGCTAATATCTACAAAGCTGTTCTTATTGACACCTTACCACAATATTATATCTTTCCATCTGCTACCGCGCATCCAGATTGTGACTGGTCGTCCACCTTCTGTTTCGTCTTAACCTGTAGGTGTTGGCGCCTCAAAGTCCCGCAAAAAGTCTACTTGGTATATTCATCTTTGTTCTCATGCTTGTTTTTTAGCTTATTCTACGTGTCTTATTGAGCTATTCGAACAGATAACCCATCTGCTATCGTTGATATCGATCCCGCAAGTGCTATCTCCGCGGCATCACGAACCCGTCAGGAGCAACTTATCAACAAGTCTTTACAGGAGGTCGAAGAGGAACCAGGCAATGATTACAGCGACCCAAGCTTCAATGGGGATCTATGTCAGGTATGCACAGTTTTTTGCGCTCTTCGTTGCTCCTGTCTAACGAGGCTGAATCACGTAGCCCTCTAATACCAGCGTTAGCGGCGGCGAGCATGATTCACCTTACCGCGTTAGTCTTGTGCAAGAGTCTAAAGGATCATCGCCTGGTATGTCTCTAGTCATTGCGGCTATTTCCCTTCCGTACTCATCGTCTAGCTGAACTCTCCCAACGTAAAGCGGTTGATGTGACGCCGTCTGGCCTCACCGTTTCGGCTCGACTGCTTACATTCTCGTCTGCTTGTGGCCCTACCTCCCTTCAAGGACTAGCACCGACCCCATTCATGTTACTCACACGGCACTGCAATCTCATTCCGTCTCGAAGCGGTGCTAATCTTTCTGAACATCTACAGGGTGTCGTGCAGCGGCAGAATGCTGTCGCGAACCTCGGTGAGAAGGGCCGTTGCCTTAAGTAAATTCTTGTAGCCATGTTATGTCACTTCAGGTATCACCCCAGGCGTCAAGAATTACCAAATTTTATAACGCCCTGGTCGATGCATCCGCAGCGCTGTGAGTCTCATTCATTCAAATTGAGGTTGAGAGGCTTGGGTAGGTCTTCCTGGGCGACAAGACCAGGTAATGCTGGTTCTCTTATAGGATGAGCTTGAGTTGGACAAGGCCATATACACTTTCGAGATTCCAATCACTATTTGTACGTCGTGACAGTCCTAATTGGAATGCATTCGTTTTGGAGCGTATAGTTATGCACAGGTAGCCACCGGCGGAGCCTACGGAACCACTGACTGGATCGAGTTTGACTCTTCAACAGAATCATCGAGATCCTGTCGAAAACCTTCAAGGACTACCTGACATATTGGCAGCTCTACCGAGCACAATTCACAAGATCAATCATAATGCAGTTTCCTGGAGGCTCTAGCAGCAAGACTTCTTCTGTTCGGGATATACGTGGTCGGTGATCGGACTCATGAAGACGAAAGAGAGTACATTTCTGGAAATGGACTGCATTAGCAGCGTCGCTACATATTATGTACAGAGGAAAGATAGAAGATTGGGGTTTCGACATGTACATATATCGAAAGGACACGGACAATCTACATTGTTCCGAGTTAAACGAGAGGGATGGAGATGATAGCGAGCGTCACAAGATCACTTTGGATGACTGGAGTAAATCACTCATCGAGTCCAAGGTACCCAACGAGGAAATCAACAAGGATGTCGCAACTACCTTTGTTGTTGCACACAGTCGGATAGTGTTCTTGCAGAGCGGCGGAAGTCAGCTCCATCAATGACGCTCGGTCCGTCGCGTCTCTGATGTAAGGGTCCAAAGTGCGGATCAACGTCCAGTTCGCCGAAATATCGACTTGGGTTGTCCTCTTCTCTGCTTCGGAGATTTCTGGACTGTTGCCCGCTGGATCAACCTTTTCAAGGACTCGAGAGACATAGGTTACACGGTGGAAGACACGCCAAGCCTTCTCCCGAGCGTTGTCATCAAGTGTTGCGAGCCGTTGTTGAAGACCTTGAAGAGCAATGGCGTTGCTATCGGTGGACTCGACGAGCCAGAGTGGATCAACAACTTTGTTGAAGAAAACATCTGTGCTCTCAGCAGAGGGTTCAAGGAAGAACGACATCCAGCGATAAGCATCCACCTGTGAAGATGTGATGAGTGTATATGCGGGAGAGCCAATGTAATGTAGCACTTACCGTCCCGGGCCGGGCTTCAAGAAGGCCCTGCGCATTCTCTTCGAGGACGCCGATGGCTCGCGGAGGGTCAATAACGAGCTCGAACGACGTCTCCGAGGATTTTTCCTTCGTAACCGACATGTTGTAATGCAAACCTGCCATGACATCGAGGTCTGCTCCCAGTGCTATACCCCCGGCCGACATATGCGCATCCACACCAAAGCCGAGCATTCCACGGAAACTCAGGTTGCCACCAACTTCGCTTTGTCGGAAATCGGCTGTGGAGACAGACTCTTGATAAAAACCACCGGTGGCAGTCCAAACTGAAAGCGAGGAGAAACCACTGAGTAAAGGTTGGATGGAACACATTTAGTTATTTCACTCACCGTATGTGTTACAGATATTCCGCTGGGATCGGGTGGGTAAAGTATCCAACAAATTGCGTTTGTCACTGAAGGTGATATCTTCGAGTGCGCTCATGGCGAGGCGACTGAGGGCCGAGGTCTTGAATTGCTCGTATTCGCCGACAAGCTGTTCCTGCTCCCGCCGGATGCGATTCTTCAGCGCGTATGCTGCTCAGGATTAAAGATCATTCAGCACTATGTGACCTGAGTAGAAGTTTTGTCCACACCTTCTTTTGGTTTGAAATAAGAGCAATCGTTGCTGTATTCGAGCCGCTGAGGCGTGAAACATGGCGTCAGCGTTGTCATCTCTGACAAAGTCGCGTAACTCACATTTGGGTAGTCAGGGTCCACCTCGCTGCCAATCCTGCCGTCAAGAGTGCCTTGTTTAGTGTAGAATGGGTTGATCTTGAAGGTCAGAAGGTTAACATCCTTGGGAATGTCAGGGTTTGGAGTGAGTGAATAGGCCACGAGAGGCATCCGATCCTTGCCGTTTAAACGAAGGGCAAAGATGTCGGCGGTTTCGCTCTCGACCAGAGCGAGACCATAATTGTTGAACTCATAGGAGACTGCGTTATCCCCTGGTAGCCAGTTACCCGTGGACTCCACGCGCATCTCCTTGCTGACCGATGTGGAGTTGAACACCGACGCGTTGTTGATTTGACTGTTGCTGAGATCAATATTACTTTTGACGTGTGCACGAGCTTGACCCTTGGAGAGGAGGGTTTCCACGCCAAAGCCCCCGTACACTTCCCATTCAAGCCCAGCGTAAAGGTCGGTATTGACAAACAGATTGGCGCCAGATTCGCCACGAGCATTATATGTGTGAACTGTCCTATCAGCTTGGATGAATCGCACTGAGGACTGCATTGGACCCAGAGGTTCAGCAACAGCGATCGGACAAACCAAGAAGGAAATATTGCTCACCGATGGCGCTTCTTGACTGATCACGAGAGGTAAGAGGATGATAAAATTCGTCAGTAATATAGAACGTGTATTGCTGTCTTAAACGACTCACCCGGACCAGTAGTTTTCTTTCGGGATCGGCGGCGCGCCTTCCACATAGCCCATCAGCGTTGGATTTGTCTGAACTTGCGCCACCCATTCGGAGATGAGAGTGCCGATTTTGAAGCCAGTGGTCAAATGCCACTTTCCCTGCACAATTGTCGAATAACAACGCTTGAGGGTACCTCGAAGGGGGCCATCGGTATTGCGATACACAGTGCCATACTCGGTGACCGAAGGAGTGCTCTGTGTGCGATCCTCGGGGCCCGTCCACGCCGAAGGGAATGCCCCTAATCCATCGCAGACCAAAGGCGCATCGAAGCTCACGGGAGCGGTCGATGGTACCACTTCAGGCAGTGAAATGATCCCAGCAAGATGCCAACCGGAGCCTGAAAGATCTGGCACGCACGTCTCGCCGTCGATGATCTTCGTCTCATCCATGCTGTAGTATGCGCACAAGCGAGTATCTGGTTCATTTGCTTGGCCGTGCATTCCATCGGAGATCTCCTCCAAATCTCGCGCCGCCCTCCAAATCCGCAACTCATCCATCAATAGCCATGGGGTTGGCTTGGGCATGTCGTTGATACCAATTTGCAAAGCTAGATCGGATAGTGGTGGGGGCCGAGCGGCGGAGGCTTGCGGCTGGATAGGAACGGTTTTGCCATTGATGAGGACCTTGAGACGGGAATCCAGTGGATTGGGAGCGCAACACCAGCTGAAGGTTTCTGTGATTTTGCCGTTATTCTGACCGACGTCGTCACTCAGGACGCGTCCCGTGCCTTCGTTGAAGCGCCACCAGCCAACCAACGATGATCTGTTCACCGCCGAGGGTGCAGCATACATGGAATCCTCCAGCTTCAGCGCCGAGCTGAACACTCTCAGCTCCGACACCGTTCCAAAGACTCCCCGTCGACCATTTGCGTTTTTCCCCAGAACAAGAGGCGCATTGCAAGAGGGAGCATCTTTCGAAGGACTGTCGGACGTCGAAGAGATGTGATATTCTCCTGATTGGGACGGCCGTTGGCTGAATTTTGCCGTTGCGCCCGATTGTCCGAGAGGGAACTCGCCAGCTCGCGAGATGAGATAACTAACGCGCTGAACTTGTACTGGGGGTTTACTGGAATCGTTGGATTGTGACACCGATTGGCGTGTGATGGAGACTCGATAGGGCGTATTTGCTTGCAAGAGGCCTGGTGCTACGGAGCACGTGGTAATCGCGCGATCATTACTGAATGACAGTCGTAGGGCTTTGTCCGAGGCACTGTACATGAGATCCATCGAAATGACCGGGCCATTCTTCCCGCTACTCGAGCTCTGCGTCAGTATGCTCATGTCTTCACCAAGCTTTGACAAAGTGAAAGATATTTGTATCGTGAAGTCACCAGCAAGGCTCAGCTCGGATGCATTGCCAAAGTTGACTGAAGCCGAGCCGTCGAAAGCGATCGCAAATCCTTGATGATGAATACACGAGAAATGGGTCCAAGCATCCAGTGCGACGGGAGTTGGTGCAGTGAAAAAGACTCCGTTCACGGAGCCTTCGAGCTGGCAGCGATTATTCCCGACGGGGCGCGCCGATAGCACAGCGGATTGCGGACAGTTGACTGGCTCTTCATAAGGATTGGTCTCGAGCTGAACACTCTTATCTTGGTAAGCGAATACGACCCTCGGCTGAGTTTGCATGGGGACTTGATTCAGGGGCCACGGTTTGAATGAAACCCAGGTTTCGATTGTCATCGCTCGACCACCAGTCGACACTCTTCCACGAAGCCGCTCGGGTTTGAGGAGTCTGAGAGAGTTCAGGCTGTTGACCTGAAGAGCGCGACCGCAATATCCAGGTTCGAAATGTGGTTGCTCCTTTGCAACGCGCACAGTGACATCAACTTCGTTCGAGACAAGATCATCACCAGGGCCTGCCTGGGGAACAAATGTCGCCAGTGTTGATCCTCGTCTGAAGTCTGTGCTGGAGCTGGATGGGGATGCTACCAGAACTTCGTAATCATAGCTGCGCTTGGTGACTACGGAACCGGATGGAGGTGGCTCATTCACGCTCGTAGTGAGGTATGGCAAAGAGACGTGGATGATGCTTTCCCCAGGAGCTGCCGGGTCCAGAGCTTGGAATCGCCAACCCTGAATGATCAAGCTTTCGGCGGCGGAGACTGGGCTTTGGATACCTTCGGCAAGCGTGAGAAGCAAAGAGATCTGCAAGGGCCTATATCAGAAAGAGTCTGGGCAGGAACAGGTAGAGACGCAAAGACCCACCTTTGAAGAGTCCTCAGAAGCCGGAGCCCGGGCGATAGACATGAGGATACCAAGTGACACATCGGGTGCGTTCTTGCTGCCATCAAGTACGGACGCAAAATCCTGCGAGAAAATGTAAAAAGGTCAGCCCTACGTATATCCACCGATCCAACAGACATTGACGGGAAAATAGACTGACGTCTGCAGCACTAGGAACCCCCTGCCAGTGCTCCGTTTTCGTCTCTCCATTCTCTTGGACAGCGGTGATCAACAAGTTGAGCGCAACGTCGTCGGGTGTCCAAGGACATGGGGAGATTTGCGCCCTGACGGTAGAAGAGGCTCTCCCACGTGGCATCAACAGTAAGGGTTTTTCGGGCTTGTCTGTTGGAAGCTTCGTCGACGCCCGATGGGAGGTCGTATTGTAGTTCAGAGCCATGAAGTAGTCGGAAGGTCCTTTGAAGTACACAGTTGCGTTGCCATTGGCACTTGAGCAGACGAATGGAGCCTGGGCACCGAAAGTTTTATCATTGTGTTGCATCAGACCAGCATACGTCTCTCGCCCAAGCGAATCAACGTAAGAGAGACTCATGTTGACTTGGGCGCGGGCCGATCCAGGCTGAAGGGATACATCCAGCGGCTGTGCAGGTAATGCAAGCAATCCTCCGTCTGTAACTGGAACGTCAATGGCTAACATGCAGCCCTGCCCGCCCAAGTCAACCGAGCCGAGGCCAGACGCCCCAACAATCATTGCCACTAGAAGACGTCCGGTTCGCTTTAACGGTTTCTTCACGTCAGAGGGTGGCGCAGCATTTTTTGTTGAATCTCCATCGGGCGCTGATGGGGTGAGAGGCGATGCGAGATGCTGTTCGTATGTGATTGCAGCAGATATACCGCCGCCGACAGCGAGGGATTCTGGCAGGCGGACAACAGCGCGATAGACACCGCCAGAGCCAACAACAGGGCAGTCTGAATGGACGAATGGAACAGGCTCCCTGACTGGAGGCTCGCCAGCTTTTGGTGGGCTGACCCTAACCTCATGATGAATAGCGATCCGTTGATCGCCTGTGACAGGCGATAGAAATGGCAAGATTGCGATAAAACTTTGTTAGACTCGAAAAATTAGTTGTCAAAATTACAAGGCTGCTCACCGACGCAATCGAAGCTGCGGTCACCGCGACCCTCGTCGAAACGCCACAGCGAAAACAAGCCCTTTTCGTAGCCAGCACTTGAAAACTGGAGAGCCTGTTGAATACTTCTTGGAGGGCGAGGAGCCTCCCAGATCTTCAATTCTTTCAGTCGCCCGCGGAAGAAGGCGGGTTGTCCTCGGATGGGGCTTTTGCCGACGTATTGGAAAGAGGCACCATTCTTGGAGCTCTTCTGCTCGGCACTCTCTCCTGCAGGTTTCCCATTGACAATGACGCTGTATATCCGCTTCTCAGCAGTATACGTGATAGCAAGATGGTTCCAGGAAGAGGGATTGAGAGAGATGGAGGAGGTGACGAGTACAACCTCAGAGTTGTTGTCGCCGAGGGACTTGAGGACGACGCGGTATTTGGCGTCGAGGAAGACGGAGGGTCTGTTACTCTTCTCAGATCCAAATATGCAATATGCCCCATCGACAGGGGCTTCACCAGAAGACGAAACGACGGTTGCAGAATCTGTTTTTGCTGTAGCTGCGTCAGCCTCTGGATCGCCACTGACGTCATCAAGGGCAAGATCATCTTCAGCTTCCTTTGCTGGCGGGACAGCGCCTTGACTCGAATCACCGGCCTGAGAAGGTTTGTCGCCCGTCGACTCCGCCTTATTCTTGTCATCATCGACTGCGTCGTCATTATCGTCATCGTCGTCGTCGTCGTCGTCGTCGTCTCCATCGCTCAAAGAATCTTCTGAGGCGAGCTCCGCCTGGTTCTTTATGTCCTGGATTGCTGTCCATGTCGCAGGTTTCCAAGGCATCACATCCTTCCGTTGCTGAAGCTCTCGAGCCTTCTCGCTGGAGATGATCGGCTCTGATCCCTCGAGCTCCTTCGAGCGCGCGAACAGCTGGTTATAGCCGTCGACAGCGAGGTCGGGGATATCATCGTAATAGGCGGTAGCAAGAAAGCCGTACTCAATGATGAAAAGGCGATCGGGGTCTGGCGTGTTTCCAAGTTCGGTGATCATCTTTGTGCGGAGACGACGCTGGGCGAGCAGTTTTGCCTCTAGCTCGCGGCACTGGGTAATATAGACTGGTTCTTCGGCGCCTTGTAGAGCCTCGTTGCGGATGCCCTGAACCTCTTTCCACAATTTCGGATCCCAGGTCATTGCGTCCTTGCGACGCTGGAGTTCTTGAGCCTTCTCGTTCGTGATCTTTCGATTCGGCCCTTCAAGCTCCTTTGAGCGCTCATAGAGTTTCTTGTACCCGTCAGCGGCGAGATCGGTGATATCGTCGTAGTATGCCGTGTCAAGAAAGCCGTACTCGATGATGAACAGTCGAGCAGGGTCAGGCGTGGGTCCCAGTCCAGCAATGAACTTGCCTCGTAGACGGCGCTGGGCAGTCAACTTGGCCTCGAGTTCGCGGCACTTGGCAAGCATCCACTCTCGAACACGCGCATCAGGATCGTACTTGGAATAGGGTTCTGGAGCGATCCAAGTCTCGATCGTGAAGCCGCGCGAGAAGGATTCGGGTTCGGTGAGTGGGATGGTCGAATCGAGTTCGAGGAAAGTATTGTGGTCGGGCGACTCGAACGAGAGCGCGGTGGTCCTCTCGACGTTACGGGGGAGGATGGGCTGGAGCAGTTCAGCGCAGGGATATCCGTCCTCCTGTGCAGCGTTGCAGATCCCGCCATGATTCTCGAAGACATTATCGTGCGTGACGCCGGAGTTGACGCAACTGTAATACTGTTTTCCACAGACATCGAAGAGCCCGTCCTTGGACATGTCGCACGCGTAATACACGTACTGTTCGAGAAACGAATTGTAGCTGAGGATCGTCCATCGACTAACGTTATTGGTCATCGTTGGAGTCTGAACGATCGTGAATCGACCCTTCTCCATGAAGTCGACAAAAGAGACAATAGTGGTTGGTTCAATGAACGATTGGTCGTTCATGTCCTTCGCACCTAGTCGAAATTCAGTTCGGTTGATCTCATGACGAGTGTGCATAGTTTTATCCTCACCTAAAGTGTCCTTGGTGTTCAGAGGAGTCCCCTTCTGACCGCTTCGCCTGTAGCGAACTTCGAGCTTTGGGCAGAGGATGTCGCCGACGAGCATGAAACGGTCAACGAGGAGGTAAGAATCGACTATGGGTTCACTAGTACCGTCTGACAAGGAGGAAGAAAGGGACGGTGATTAGTCTTCAAGCTCAAGCACATTGAGCAGTTTTGCTTACCGAGCTTGCTGGCGCCACCACAGTTCGCCGCAAGGGGAGTGCGAGCATCAGCTCCAGTGCGACTTTGACGAAATAAGTAGATGTATTTTCCTTAGGATAAAGAGCTTCAGCATGTAAAAAAACAGCAACTTGATATGACGATGGACTCACCATCAGAGACGACTTGGAACTCCTCCACGTTGGGAGCAGTGAGAATGGCAGTTGAAGAGGCGAAAGCATCGAGATTGCTTCGCATGCCCTTGAGGGGTCTCGCCTTGAGCAGACCACCACTCAAGTCGCGTGGCGGGATGACGAAGGGTGGTGCTACTTCTGCACCGACAACTCTGGCCTCGAATGGGAATGGCACCTCGAGTGGGGAGTCTGACCACTCATGAACGTCGTGCGGGTCCTTCTCCTCTGCCTCTTGCTGGCCTTTGTTCAGCTTTTGAGCAGCGCCTGCACCGCTAGACGCATCGGGTGTTGAGGACCGGTTGAGGTTCAACACTGTGTAGAAGAATCGCGGCTCGGGACACATCCGGAGCGCGAAAGCGACGACGGTGCCAGAGTGTGTAACCACACGACTCGCGACGAAGCGGTCCACAACATCGCTGGCGGTTCCAGACGAACGCTTGGGATCGTAGACGCGAAGATAGTTGTTGCGCACCTCGCTTCCGGTGAGGACAGGCATCGGAGTCGGTCGTTGATGGGGCTGGCTTTGGGAGATGGTATGAATGTTGGTAGGTTTCAGAATTTTTTAAGTAAAGACCCCCTCAGGACGTTATGGGGGCTCGATGATGAGTCCGAGAGACTTCGGGGAGTGGTGAAGAAAAGTGCTTCCTAGCACAGTCTGATGGCGTTTTGACTCCGAGATCGGCAGCACACTAATCTCTACAAACTCCGATGTTAGCCCAGAAGAGAGTTTCCGCATCCAATTTCAGGTAATTCTTTCATGCGAGCACACTGCGTTTCACCAGGCTTGCCGTAAACCCGTGACAAGGAACAATTTAACGTTTTATTTGCATGACTCGGCATGTGTCCGGAGTTATCAATCCGCTCAAAGGCACGCAGGGGAAACACCCCCACGCAGCCGCCACGCCCCGTCCATCTCGTGATTTGCATAGCTCGGATGCGAGAAAGGTGACGTTCTGGTGCCTGAAAGGTCTGCCGAACGGTTCCTTCTTCGGACATCGAGCCATACTCTTCCACGCGCTCCTCTCAGGCTCCATCCTAGGGCAGAGTTCACGCTCGGACCCGTTCCTCCCTAGTATATTTTGAGACCTGCCGACTTTCGCCCCTCGTTTGCGCCCCACGAACACTTCGTTCTTGGACCTCCAACCAGGCTACCAGGGATCGTGCTGGTATTGACTCTTATCGTCCAGGCTCGCTTCCACCCACACGAAGGGAGGGCACTTAGGATAATTGTGAGCTGCACTACGCAGTAACAACGTTTTCCTCTTCGCTCACGCTTCGATTGTCCTTCAAGGAGCTCTACCGTCCTTTTACTATACTAGACAGCCATGAACGATAATAATGATCACGAGAAACCTCGTGAATCTCGTTCGCGAACAATGGGAAGCCGCACACGACTTGGCTCGTCTTTGGCCCGTGGTCCGAATCCGAGTCATCCTGGTGGCATGGCCGACAAAACAAGTCCGCACCAGCACGGCCGCCCTACGTTCAACATCAGCCTAGGTACCCGCGAACGATTCCGCTCGTTTATCCCCCATCCGAATCCGATTCAAACGCGTGATACGACTGCCGAAGCAAATCCACTCCAAACCAGTCGCTCTCGATTCAACACCAACGTGATCAAGCATGACGTGTCTCAACACCATGGGCATGGAGCGTCTAATCCCCTGCTGCAATCTTGGCGCCGGCAACCTGAGGAGAGCGTTGCGAGAGAGTGAGTGTCAAGTTCTTCAAGAGTCTTATTTTTACATTTTTTGGTTGAGATTATTTCTAAATGGTTCGAATAACTCACTGATGATGAGTTTTGTTTGACTTTGCCAGTATGAATATGACTCGTCGCTTTGGCTCTAACAGGACTCTAGTGAACGTGTTTGGCTCCCCTCTGAACTCTCCCCACGATGGACAACACCTGAATCATGGTAGACCAGCTCTGAAAATCTTTGAGCCAACGGCGATGCGTCACGAAGACGCCCAGAAGTTTCTGGTGGGACACGCGACCACTAAGTCCATTGGGCGGAAAACCCTGAGCGGTTCGGTCCAGGCTGGTGACCACGATCATCACTTGGACAATGAAGACCCCGACAGCAGACTCCGGCTCCCAACAATCCAGACCCGCCGTGCCTCGAAGCGTACCTTAACGAAACCTGTGAGTAAAATTGAGATCTATCCGCCCCCCATGGAGGCCATTCACTATCACCTGATCCGTTGGGTCGTGCATCTTTTCTGATTACTATTTCCCTGTTCCACATGCAGAAGTACGATACAACACTGCCTAATATCGCCAAGGGTAGCCATGGGCATGATCCGCTCGACAACAAGGACCCTCTCAATGCGGCCGTAACCCTGGAAGATTTCTACAAAGGGGTAAGTTCAGTCAGATTACCATTATGTGCATGCGACAACACTTTATACTGACGAAAAGTCTGGACAACAATTCATGCTTCTCGAACTCTCAGATGGGCAACAAGTCCCAAATCGCCCTCCCTAAGAAGCTTCCACTGAGCGCTCTCAAGGCCCATCTTCTGCGCCAAGCTAGGCAGTATAATGACCCTTCGCCGCGTTCCGACTCTGTGGGTGGTGGGGTCTTCAAACCAAAAGACGACGAGCTTTACGGCTTTGACTCTTTCTACAAGACCAACGGGGGTCATCATCGAGATGCCCTCTCGCGACTCCACCCTGATAGGGTTGCCCAGCTATATGCCGGGTTCACCAATTCGCTCCAAGGTGCGGCCGACTCGGCTCGCGATGTGATGCGCCACAATTACAACCTCCAGGCGAAGCAATGGATTGTCTCGCCCGCGAAGATAAACTATGCTCAGGCTGAGCGAAGAGGAGAGACATATCGCATGGATGACGAATACCGTCATGTGCCGTACGACGAGAATTCGCCGGCCAGGTCAATGCTCCATCAGCTTCGCAACTTTGCAGTCTCAGTCGCGGGCGAGGGGATCTACGGCGAGAAGGAGCAGGAGAATCGCAGGCTGCAGGTCTCTATCTGTCGCCGCCGGATCGGGGAAGAGCATAGACTCCGCGAGCGGGACGAGCTCCCTACACAAGACCTCGACGAGCGCGAGAACAAGGAGCTTCGTGCGCTTCAACATCTCGTACAGCAGTACGACTTGCACAAGGAGATGAGAAACGTTCACCGGATCCGGAATGTTCGAGCGAAGAAGCCTCTCGTCCGCACTGCATTCGTGCTACAGCACGAGGAGGCTCAGCTGCAGACGATCGTGAGCAGCAAGTTATCCGGCGCTATAAGGCCTAGCGAGACGAACGGCTCTGTGCTCGTTGGTCATGAGGCAATGGACGCTTGGTTCGCTGCTGAGGGAAAGGGTGCCGCTCGAGCTCGAGTCGAATCGATGAGTCCGACAGCTCTCGAGGCTCGCAAGGTTCGCAAGGCGGAAAGGCATCTGCTTGACACGTACGTCGCCGGAATGAGCACTCAAGCGCAGGAGCAGGCGCTCCGCCTCAATAACAAACAAGCGCCTGTTCTCGTTCCCCTCCGTCAATTCGTACTCCGCAAGCGTGCAATGGAGCACGTCAGCGGCGCAGACAACAACGAGCTGGCATTGGCGTACGTTGAATCGAAAGCCATTGAAGACAATTTCAAGACCTCGATCACGAACGCTAAACAGGGCAAGAATATGAAGGCTAATTTGGACGCATTGACCAATTTTACAACAACAAACCTCAGAGAGAAGCTGGACGAGGCAGAGGAGCGGGTGCGCAAGGGAGAGCGGAAAGGAATGCTCCCGCAGGACCGAATGCTTAACGATCTTCGCGACTTCTACTTCAAGCTCCACAAGGCTATGAATCGCACCGGAAAGGAGACACCCAAGACCATGGAGAAGTATCATGAAGAGGCGGAGCTTGCAAGCCGGAAGATCACGACCTATCAGACACAGATGTTCCGCCCTCCCCATTTCCACGTTGACCCACGCGCCGTGAATGGGAGGGAAATGCCACGAGAGCTTGCGCTCTTGATGGCTATCAAGGAAGACTATGACGTGATCTCTTCTCTCACCGCTCAGAGATCGAATCTCACCAAGGGTACGTGGAAGGATGAAACACATTACAAGCCGCCGAAGGGAGTCCAGAACAATGGGAACGCAAAGACTGTTGATCAGATCGTAAAGGGCATTAAATTGGCAAGTACTGCAGCCAGCACAGCCAAGAGTCTATACAACTTGTTCGAGTTTGGACACACTATCCTTGGTATGATTCCCTAGCTCGTTGACATCTGTATCCGAAATAAATAGTTCTTTACCGTCGCAAAACAATATGGTCTCTATCGCCTCAACTATATAAGATGGGTCGGTGGCCGTATGTTAGGTGATAGGAGCCCAAAGCGTTCGTTCGAGATGATCGGGACATGGGGGATCGCGTACCTATCATAACGAAGCTAAACTTTTGGTAAACAGCAGTATAATGAAAAGATTAGTACTCAAATTCTGTTCTTCAACTCCTCCTATTCGCTTCCAGTGTTTCCTTCACGGCTCCTACACGTAATACCCGCCATTACATCCTTGCGCGGTTGTTTGGTGGGTATGAGAGGGCGTGGAGGCAATGAACGCTATCGAAAACATCCTAAAAATGCAGTAGAAACACCTCGTCAGCATTTTAACGGGTCGTGTATTGGGGGTTGAAGTGACTGGTTGGTAGGACGTGGGCTCGAGCTCTGGTTGACCGTGGGAGACACTGTCCGGGAACGACCATCAGTCCATTCGCGCGCTGTGAGGCTCTTTGAACCGAACTTATCGCGATGGTCACAGGTCACCAAGGCTGATGGCGTTGGGAGCTTATGAAATAGTCAAAATTCCTAGAAAAAATTCACCATAAATTCTCGAAAATCCTCGAAAATCCTCGAAAAGGGTGTTGACAAGCACGAACTAGTATTTGGGTCGAGAAACGAGGAGGGGGATCGCCCCCAATGTTTTCTTCATGTATGCGCGCCAATTGGTCGAGCAAGATATTTGTCTGCCGATGGATATCAAATGGAATCAAACGCTGCGAAGGCGAGCACGATCAGGCCCCAGGATACGTTTTATTGTAGGTTCCCGAGAGCGCTGAATCGGCGACAAATGGTTTGGCTACGTTCGAGCTGTGTACGAGGGGGCGTATTCTTCCTGGCCACATGTCACAGCGGGGTATGGACTAGTGAACTGACGGGCTCTGCCTCACAGGTCACAACCCATGAACTTATGCTTGTTCTCGTACAGTAGTTCACCAGGTCGTTCTTGGCATCGGCAAACAGCTCCCAGCGTTTGAAATAACTAATAAACTAGAATTCAAAAAACAATAAGAGCAACGATACCTTAGGGACTGGTGAAGAAACGTGCTTCTAAGCACAGCCCACTGGGGTTTTGGCTTCGAGTTCGGCAGCATACTCTCCAATATGCACCCAGGAGAGAGTTTCTGCATCCAATTACAGGTAACTCTTTCATGCGAGCATGCTGCGTTTCACCAGGCTTGCCGTAAACCCGTGACGAGGAACAATTCAATGTTTTATTTGCATGACTCGGCATGTGTCCGGAGTTATCAATCCGCTCAAAGGGACGGAGGAGAAAGACCCTTACGTAGCTGCCACGCCCCCTTGATCTCATGATCTACATAGTTCGGAAGCGATAAAGGTGATATCCTGGTGCCTGAAGGTCTGCCGAACGGCTCCTTCTTCGGACATCGAACCATCCTCTTCCTCGTGCTCCTCTCCGTCCAAGGCCCAAGTTTCACGCCCGGCCCCCTCCTCCCCAGGGTATTTCGAAACCTGCCGACTCTTGCCCCTCGTTTACGCCCCACAGGCACTTCATCCTTGGACCTCCAACAGCTGTACTGCTGATATTAACTGTGATTGTCCAAGCTCGCTTCCAGCGATACGAAGCGACGATTCTTAGGGCGACTGTGCACTACGCCACCCAGTGATAAAGTTTCCATCTCCGCTCGCGCTCCAACTGTCAGGCGAGGAGCTGTACTATCCTTTTGCTGTACTCAACAGCCATGAACGATCATGAAGATCACGTGAGACGCGCTCCCTTGCAGACGAAGAGAATCCGCAGACGAATCGTCTCCTCGAACACCCGCGCTCTAAACACGAGTCTTACGGGGGACACAGCCACCGGAGAGAATTTCCCCCAACACGACCGCCCTCGTCTCAACACCAGCCTGAGCAAATACGGATCCAAAGTCCCAATCAAGCGCGAAGCGCCTGTGCTTCATGAGCATAGCGGGCATGACAAAGTGTCGCACCCTCTGCCAAAGCCTCAGGGCGAAGAGGATAGGGAGCACCGACCTCGCTTGCGCGAGAAGAGCATTGCGAAAGCGTGAGCGTCTTCCCTCTCTCTTGTCTCCCAAGGTTGTGATCTCTGCATTCCTTGGTCGAGACGATTCCCAAAGCGGGTTCGCATAACTCACCAGCGATAAATATGATTTGATTTGTCAGTGGCAACAAGATTCGTCCTACCGTCTTCAACTTCAACAAGGCCGCGTCGGATCAACACAACAACCCCTTCTACTTCGCTTCAAACTCCAACAAAGATAGTCAAGAATTGAACCGCAGCAGACTAATTCGGGAAAAACCCGAGCCGACGATGGTACCCTATGAGGAGGTCCAAAAGTCTCTGATGAAATACACAAAAGGCCCAAAGCAACGCACAAGGAAGATCATTACTGGGAAGAAACCGAAGGGCGATTCGGTCCAGGCTGGTGACCGCGATCACCACTCAGATAATGACGATTCCGATAACAAACCCTCAAAGGTTACCGTGAAGAAACCTGTGAGTAACTTCGAGATCTATCCGCCTCCATCGAAGCTATTCTTTATCGCCTAATCCATTCGGTCGTACTTCCTTTCTCGTTGAAACTATCGCCCTGTAGGTGAAAAAGAAGCTCGGTACAAAACTGCCTCCGATCAGTAAGGGTGGTCGTGGACACAATGCGTCCGATGAAGACGACTCTTCCGATGATAGCGCCCCTCTCGCCGTGACCTTGAAGGATTTTTATAAAGGAGTGAGTGCCGCGAGGCCACTTAAGTGCGCATGTAGGACTTGATACTGACCAAAGGTCCGCACTACATTCGTGCCTTCTTGAATATCTCAGGCGGGCAAAAAGTCCAAAGAAGCGCTGCCTAAGAAACTTCCACTGAGCATCCTCAAGGCTCATCTTCTCCGCCAAGCCAGGCAGTATAACGCCCCATCGGCTCGTTCGGCCTCTGTGGATGGTGGTGTCTTCAGAGTGGAGCCGGACGAGATTTACGGCTTTGAGTCTTTCTACAAGACCAACAACGGTCACCACCGAGATGCCCTCTCGCGGCTCGACAGTGAAAGGGTTTCTCAGCTTTACGCTGGATTCGCCGATGCGCTCCAGGGTGCGGTCGACTCTGCTCGCAAGGTGATGCGCCGCAATTATAACCTCCAAGCGAAGCAGTGGAAGGTCTCGCCCGCGAACATAAACTATGTTGAGGCCGAGAGGAAGGGAGAGCTGTATCGCATGGACGACGAGTACAACCATGTACCGTACGACGAGAAATCGCCGGCCAAATCAATGCTCCACCAGCTTCGCAACTTCGCAGTCTCGCTCGCAGGCGACAAGATATACGGCGAGAAGGTGCAGGAGATGCGCAGGCGGGAGATCTCTGCCTGCCGCCGCCGGATTCAGGAGGAGCATAGGATCAAGGAGAGTGACGAGCTCCCTACACGAGATCTCGACGAGCGTCAGAGCAAGGAGCTTCACGCGCTTCAACATCTCGTACAGCAGTATGACTTGCACAAGGAGATGGCAAAGGTCCAACGGATCCGGAACGTTCGAACAAAAAAGCCCCTCGTCCAAACTGCGTCCGTCCTTCAGAACGAGGAGGCTCAGCTGCGGAAGATCGTGAACAGCAAGTTATCCGGCGGCAGAAAACTCAACGAGACGGACACCTCTGTGCTTGTCGGTCATGAGGCAATGGAGGCTTGGTTCGCGGCCGAGGGAAAGGGCGCCGTTCGAGCTCGAGCTCAATCCGTGAAACCGAGGGTTCTCGAGGCTCGCGAGCTTCGCAGAGCCGAGAGGGCCATAGTCAACAACTACGTCACAGACCTGAGCACTCAAGCGCAGGAGCAGGCGCTCAACAAGGACCCTGTTCTCGTGCACCTCCGTCAATTCATACTCAACAAGCGCGCAATGGAGCACTTCCCAAGCGGTGCGAACGCGAACGAGGTAGCGTTGGCATACAGCGAATCAAAAACCATCGGGGATAGGCTCAAGGACTCGATCAAGACCGTCAAACAGCAGAAAATCAAGATGGAGGTCAAGTTGGATGCGTTGACTACTGTTACGAAGGCAAACCTCAGGGACAAGCTAGACGCAGCAGAGGAGCGGGTGCGCAAGGGAGAGCGGCAAGGCATGCTCCCGCAGGATCAAATGCTCAACGATCTTCGCGACTTCTACTTCAAGCTCCGCAAGGCTACGAACCGTACCGGAAAGGAGACGCCTCAGAATGTGCAGAAGTACCATGAGGAGGCGGAGGATGCGAGCCGGAAGATCACGACCTATCAGACACAAACGTTCCGCCCTCCCCACTTCTATGTTGACCCACGCGTGATGTTTGGGAAGGACATGCCGCGAGAGCTTGCGCTCTTGATGTCGATCAAGGAGGATTATGATCTTCTCTCTTCTCTCGATGCTCAAAGATCAAGCATAATCAAAGGCACATGGAAAGGTGACACGCCGTACAAGCCCCTAGTAAGGCCGAGCGGCAAGGGAAGTAAACTGACTGCTGGTAAAGCTTTGGAGGGCGTCAAAACGGTCGGTAGTATATACCAAGGAGGTAAGGGTATATACGAGGGAGGCACGGGTCTATGGGATCTCTTTCATCATCACTAGCTTTGTTTCAACATCTGTATCCGAAATAAAAGAGTTTTCTCAGTTTCACAAAGCAATAGGATAATCTTATCGCCCTCGACCCTTCCCCGATATCTTTCCCACGGCTGATGCACCACCTGCCAGTCATTCCACCACCACCACCTCACATGGAACTCATGGGTACAAGGCTCTTTGGGACATTCATCTATCCTCGTCGCTCCTAAAGACGTGTACACGGGCTGTGGCCCCGCCTTGTGCCCACTTTGACGCACAACACGATGTTGGAGGCATTCATCACCCACAACAGCCACATGGGCTAGAGAGTGAGTGACTCAATAGAGTGGTAGACAGGTCACTAGTGAGTATATAAAACTCTTTTGATGCTTCATGCCATCTACTAAGAATGTTCCTTGTTCTCTATCTCCTGCTCAGAGCAGGGTTCGCAAAACTTACACTATCGTACACCGTACTATATCAGTGATGAAACTGGAGACGTCCACTTCAATGTATGCAACGTTAACAGCGCTACAGTGTTCCCGAATGCCAGTTCCGTCCTCTTCAATCCAGCGCGCAGCACAGCCGTCACTCAACCGAACACCACCTGCCCGCCCTAAATGATCTCTTCTCTTATCACCCCAGCTACGGATGTGGTGCTGTGGGGCGCCGTGGTGATATGGTTCTCGATCATATTCCACAATACTGATCCAGCCCCCACGACTATCTTGGGTGCGACACATTGCCTGCCGGTACCACCACCCCAGCTTCATTCCTAAACCATCCGCCACAACAACACACGTAACTCCCAGAGGCACTGCGATACCATTACTTGCTCTTCTCATCGACATCTATCACCTCCATCTCGAAGGAGCATACGACATGCCCTGGCCAGCAGAACCAGGGTCCTCTCGGCGCCCACTGTGACCCGATCGATCGCTAGTCACTTTCCCAAGCCTATCGCACCGCGCTCGATTCGTCGATCGACTCTTCATCCGATTCAGTATGCTTTACGCCGCCATGTGCATTCAGTGCCTCCAGGTACTGCAGTAGTATCATTCCTATAGCGCTCTCAGGCACGACCCAATTGCATCCTCCTCCGAATCATAATGATGTTGGCTCCACTCTCTTTCGCTGTGATCCCCACTACCTGTTACGACCTTGCTACAATTACACTCGGATATTTTGCTATCAACTGTCCAGGCAGAGAGAATCGGCCATCGATTGAGCGTCAGCCCCACCAACCCGCATCACCTGGCCCTTTTTTCACTCGATCTCTTCCTAGTGACGTTTATTTCGCTACATCGAACTCTGGAGCAAGAAGAGTTGAAGACCGATAACGGCGTCTGCTTTCTGTTTTCCTATTTTTCTCTCTTTCCACCCTCCCGCGCACGTATATGTGGTTCTCGTCCCAGAGTCCACACGACTCCCAGAACATATCCGTTTTTTCACTATTTTTCTTACAGGAGCCTCAATCTTACTATTTCTACTCATCGAGTACCAGGAATCTGCAGGTTCTTGTTGTTCCCTAATTTTTCCGGATTTCCTCCAATTTTACCCGCCGCGCTGCGGACGAGTTGTGTAACCTAATACACAGCTCGCACGCAGGCTGCTGTCGTAGACACCGCGTCTCTTTCCATCTTCGTCTTCTTTACTCAGTCATATCTATTTGACTCATATTCGACTCCTTTGCTCTCCAAGAGAAGCACCATGTTGTGTTGCAGTCGTCACTCTACATATCCTGTCGCGTTCCCCTGAGGCGTGTGTGATATCTCCTTCCACCCTCTCTTCCCTTTTTTTCTCCAGCACCCACTGTCATCCTGCGACTTCAGAGACAGCTATTCCTGGCAATGGCTAAGTAGCGACTCATATACGTAGAAAACTGCCTCCCGACTGTCAGTGGTTTGGGACATTCATCCCAGCTTTTTCATGAGAATGCAACAGAAGGCTCATGATCGATCTCCAGAGTCTGGCGTTGGAGGTGTCTGGGCTATCCTTTGTAGTGAGGGGACGGAGTAGCGCCTGAATCAGGCTGAATCGGTGATATCTTCGTCGACCCCAGCGGAATGATTCGAGATAAGCTCCTGATGCACCCACTTTCCCAAGATAAGGCCTCCTCCACACGATGAGTGGTTTTCGATGATGAACCACAGCTTTCATTCGCAACAGAGCAATACACATAAAAGACATTCATATCCTGACAGTCCGCATAGTGGAAGTCATCGCTCCCGATCTCAGAATATTTTGAGGAATGACTCCCGGCAAGGATTCTCCACGTATCTGGCTTCGTTTCTGTGAGGTATAATGAGTCATAATGTGATCGTCGGGTGTAAGTTCATACACCCATTGTACACACACTGCGATTTGTAAAGTGTCAAGAATTCCCCTAGTCCCCAAGCCTTACGAAGTGCCTGCCAAATCCATATTCGTACGTGTGGACGTTGCGCACTGAAGCTTGTGGAACCTCTTCCAATCTCTAGAATAGCAAAGGTCGCTGCATAAGTTGCGGTTGGCGCCGTAACAAGAATCGGATCTACTCACGACGTTTGACATTCTTTCGAGCAGTACAATTGTGTCTTACAACGCGCGCACTGCTGACTGACAACCTCCAAGGTTTCGCATCCATAGTTCGAACAGAACGGGCCCTCTGGAATCTCGACTGCTTGGGCACGAGCTTCACGATGAACAAAGTCGGCCCATCGCTTCCGAATTGGCAAGGGAACGTTCTCGTTCTGGTACATGCGACCATGTATGACCACCGACTGGCGCAGAAGCTTCTCTCTTAGCGGCCGAATTTCTGGGACTAAATGGTGCGAGCGTCCAACTAAAGAGGTCAATGTGCCGTTGATGAGCTCCTGTAGGCGATCTTCAGGGGGAAAAAAATTGTGCAAAGTATAAGTGATAGTGTGTGTAGCCAAGCTTGGGACTTACCACCGAATTCCCAGTGAAGGAGAGAGGCTCTCTCAAGCAGAAATAATATTCCGCCATGGACGCTTTCGGATAGAAAAGCAATCCGATGGGCTGGTTCGGAGGATCTATTCAAGCAAACCGCCCAGCTATGGCCGAGTATTAGAAGAGGGGTAGACTCTGGAAGGTAGTTAGATGTGCCCCGCGACGGGAATTGATGCTCCTTGAATACCGTTAAAGAGCGACGAAGATATTGGTGTTCGTGAGCAGCGGAAATCATTAACTTCGACGGTTCGTTGGTAATCATCGTGGCAGCGGCACAGTACCCGTCGATCTGTATAGTTCCACCGCATGCATCTGCGAGGTACAGTGTGTCTCCAATAAGTTTCATCGGAGGAATCCCCGTAATGCGAGTCACCAGCACCCTGATCCGCTCCGGACGAATCCCACTATTCTGCGCTCGTCCTCGAGCGGCAAGAACCGCAAGCCTCAATAAGGCGAAGGATGGTTCCAGAAGCTTGGGTGCTGATTCGATTTGGAAGAAGTCTTCCCCTGCAGAGTTGCCCGGGGGCAAGAGGTGGTGCTGATTGAGGATAGTAAATCTAATCAACAATTCGTATATCTGGGGACTGTGGAAGTTTGAGCGGAATAAAGTGGAGCATATAGGGTATAGCCACGCTCACCTAAAGCTGAAGACCATTAGCGGGATGGGGGGAGGCGGTTGAGGATTCAACAGGCAGCTGATGATCCGTAAACTCTGGTAACGGTGTGATTCAACAAAGTGAACAACAGTCCTCGACTCTTCCGTTAGAGGAACGGGAGATGCAAAATGCTTGAAATCCAAGAAGAGTATGATCAGTCGCTCAACGACGCTCCCCACGACGATTGGATCGAGCGTGGTGGCGGAAATGGTTGGATCGTCGGAATTTAGGGACCCCGCATGAACAAGCTGGTGCAACATGCTAAACAGAGTCCACCATTGGATATCCATATTACTCTATATGTTCATTCCGTGAGGGCGGTCTGAACATGCCATCGAGCATATACGACTCACAGTCACAGAGGACTCGCAGGGCAAAGGCTGCAACTCCGCCTGCGGTTTCAGAGCCTCTAGCTCAGAAATAATATCGTCGATGAGGCCAATACGAAACCAAGCCGCCAACTTCTTCCGTTGCGCCGTCCTTAGCTTGTAATGTTTCGCCTCGGGCCCTTCATGGACCGCTGCCCACCGACGCTTCAAGTCTATAATGGAAGATGCGGCGCCGTGGGCTTCATCGATATCGCTCGAAGCCAAAAGAGCCCGCAAGAGCAAGGCAGAGACGACATCAGTGTTCGGAGCGTCTGGGTTGTCCATCGTAGCTGACGGGAGTCGTGCCTGAATCAGGTTGACTGGACGATGTCTCACTCAACCCCGGCGGACCGATCCGAGATAACCTCCTGATATCCCCCCACTTCCTCAAGATAAGGGCTCCTCCGCACGATAAGTACCTTGCGATAAGGGTCACGCGGTTTCCTTGTAGCAGGGTACTACACATAGAAGACATTCATGATAGTGGGCCCAACAAAAGGCATCACATCCGATGCCATAATAATAGAGGAATGGGTCGTAGCAAACATTCTCTGCATACATCGCAGCATTTCCCCAAGGTGATTGAACTTGAGACAGTGTAAGAGAGAATGACAAAAAACGGCGACATACCCTCGTAGCATGACGCTGGAAAGGGAGCATTAGTGCCCAGAAAAGAAAGAAGCTATTGGTAAGGAAGAACGGAATGAGTATGACGTATCACTTGATAATATTACCTACTTGGCAGGCGCTCAGAACCCGTCGTCTGCTGGTAATGTTAGGAAAACCTAGGCCAGAAAAGAATGCGAACCAAAAGAAGGACAGAGGGGGGGGGGGGGGGGATCAAGCAACTGATGACTCCATTGTTGATAAGGCATCGACCCAGGAGGCCTCAAGGTGTGCACAAGAGTATTACAACAGAGAAGAAAACACCATGAAAAAGTGAGCCGAGAGCACGATACTAACAGCCCCAAACCTGAGGATATCGGTGCTGTTCATGAAAAAGTCCTCGCCCGCCCGACGTAGATGAGCAGGCGGCTCAATCATGCGCTGCTCTGGGATGAGTCGGGGGGAACAAAGGACTCTGGAGAGACACCACCAGATTTGGGGCTGAATGAGCACGCTTCTCTGTATCCCTTTCCTCCCCCCACATGCAGATTCGAAGCGTGAGATAGAAATAGACGGAGAGATAGATTAGCGGGGTATCGAGGACATGAAGCGAATTAGAGGGAGCAACTCGGAATCTATGAGAGCATTACGCGTCGGAACCCGAGTATGATTATTATTACTCTAGAGTCCGTTCGCCACCGTTAGTACCCGTGCCGGAGCTAGTCTCAAGCTCAATTTCCGTTGCGAGTTTTGCGCTTATTCGTGAGATCTCGGAGAAAGCTGCCATGAGCTTCTCCATGTCTGAATCGAGGTTTTCTGCCCGAGACTTCATCTGACACGTGGGACGTGGGCAAGGAAGAAGAAGTGGAAGAGTAAAGTAAGTAAGCGAGCTGATGGGTTTCTTGGTTTCGTTTGAATGCAGGTTGGTGTGGGATGTTGGGTGGTACGGAAGTAGAAGGGGAGCCAAGGAAAGAACGAAAGAAAGAAACTGGGGGGGCCATGCGAGGGAGCGACGTACCGCGCGGATGGTGTCAGAAGCACCAATCAGTTCGTGGTGATGGTTATAGACAAGCGATTGCCGTTCGCCTGCAACAAGAGGTGATGAATGAACGAGTTGAGAAAAAAGGGTCGTCGGTGTGGGCGATGGGGAATCATTCACCGTCGAGCTGACGTATTTCTGGGTGGGAAAAACAAAAAGGACTCATCAACACCGAGAAAAAGGATGTGGAGGGATATATTGATTAATGAGTTTTACCCTCCGAGATTGTGTTTTGCTGTTTCAGCAGCGTTGGGAGTGATGAAGTGGCGAGCATCTGATTGTAATAGTTGGCGGCATCGAATGCGGACGAGTCTACATACATGATGTTGTTTTATACACAGTTCAGGTATTCGCATGTACAGAGCATGGCTTTCACCACAGAAAGCGAGCGTACCCATGTCTAATGGATCGTTGGGCTTTCCTGATGGTACTGGGACGCTTGCCCCGAGGCCGTAATGCTGTCTGAGCAGGTCTCGTGCGCGACCTCCACCGCTGCCAGAGACAGACCTCCCTAGAGGGACTGCCCCACCACCGTTAGATACACCGGGTCGCCTCGAACCATTGCCGATGGGCGGTGGTGAGAGAGTGCTGCTGCGTAATGGGACATTACTACTGTTATTTGCAGGTGAAGAAGAAGAAGACGGGGTGGCCATCAAAAAGATTCGAATCTTTCAGTAGCAGTTGGTTTCAATAATCGTGTGCAGAGAGAGACATGAGGGCCGGCGGGTCACGTGTGCTTACGCAAGCATTTTTCGCTAGTATTGGGCGTGTTTGGGCTCATTCATCTGAATAGGGTCCGCCTGATTGACGGCGACGACGCCAGCGCTCGCAATCAACCTGCATCTCTCTTAGACCCTGTGTCGTGCATCAGGGTCCTCCCGAGGCCTTGTACTCTAGATTTTGCTGATTTCTTGCGATTTGTCTGCCTGCTGCCCCGTCCGAGTCGGGGGCTTGAGACAGGGCGTTTATTAAGGGTTTTGCTTCCCTGTCGTCGCAGTCACACGCGGCGTGGCAGCCACTACAACGGGCAGCGCCGACACACTCGGTCAGTCGGGCGTGGTTCTGTTCCTCCCTCGGCGTCGCTCTCTGACGTCTTCTCTCTCTCCTGTCTTGACCCATCGTCGTCGTCTTCTTCTTGGCTTGGTTGTTGCAGGTGTCTCTCCTAACTCTCTTGTCGTTCGTTGTCTACTCGCGGTGGCATGCCCTCTGCCCCCCATGGCGCAGGAGCGCACCACCACCACCACCAACAACCTACGAACGCTAATCCAGGCACTATGTCTCCAATGGCGATGATGGCGCACCATCCCCAACAGCAGCAGCAGCAGGGGGCCCAGATGCCGATGACGATCCAGCCGCACCAGACGCTCACCTCGTCCTTTGCTGCCAAGCAGCCCCGCGCCGTGCCATGGTCTTCTGCGTTCAGCAGTGGCCAGGCCTCTATTGCCAAAGCAGCCATGGCCTCTGTGTCCATGTCGCCCTCCGTATCGTCTTCCGCGAATCCTGGTCCGCCCTCCACCCCATCCTCCTCGGTCGCGCCCAGAGAATCTCCAGAAATCACCCAAAAATCAGGACCGAGCTCCAATGCGTCTCCCATGATGTCTCATGTCGCCGACTCGTCCGTCTCTGCCCCCGCTTTTTCTGCTCTTGGTCCGAGTGCTCCTCCTGTACCTGAGGCCGATCATCCCACCACCCCATCTACCCCGATCCAAACACCGTCCACCGTATCGGCATCCGCTGCATCCACCTCAAAAGATGCGCCCGAGCCTCCTACGCCTACCACAGCGTCTGGAGGAGAGAAGCGTAAACGCGGGCGCCCAAAGGGATCTAAGTCTAGGCGCGGCGGTGGTGGGCTGGGCGGAGATGACGATGCGCCGGACGCGCACGGCGCCGATAACGGCCTCCCCGAGGCATCCACGAGCGCTGCACCCCTTGCAGATGCTCCTCTCCCCCCACCACCTGCCCCAGCGCCTGCAGTAGCACCAGTTGCAACAACACCAACAATAACAAAGTCCAAAAGCAAATCCGCCAAATCCTCGGCTTCGTCTTCTTCTAAAGCGCATCCGAATGGAGCGCCAGCTCCGCCTGCCAATACGACCTCTTCCACTGCTTCTTCCACTACTGCAACTTCTCAAACGACGACAGCGAAGCAGCGTGCTTCTTCGTCGAAGCAACACTCTAAAACGACTTCGTCTAACCCACCTGGCCCCGCCCCGCCGCCAACAACAGGCATGGACGACATTAGCATTTCAGACATTTTCGATGACCCAACTCCAGCTCCATCCGCACCTGCTACTCTTCGATCGAACAATCACACCCCACGTCCTGGCCCGGGCCCCAGTGCATCCATTCGTGGATCGCGGTCACAACCCCCAAGACCGCTCTCGCCACTCCCTTCTGACGCGGCGGACCCCGCTGGTGGTGCTTCCTCTTCTTCTGCAGCGGCAGGCTCTGTCTCCAAGGATGTCACAGCCCCTTCAACATCTACTACTACTACAACAACAAAATCAAAAACAAAAGCTGGGGCTGCAGCCGCCGCACACGCGAACAGAACGAGGACTGGGAGCACCAGCATGACGAGCAGCGAGGCGCCAGCGCCAGCGGGCAAGGCAAAAGGTGCTCAGCAGCAACATCACTCTCATCATCCCAAGGCCCTGGCTCCGGCGCCAGCCCCGACGGCCCCGGTTCCTCGTGCAGCTTCGGACGACCACATGGATGAGGACCCACGTCCGGCTGCTGGGGATGATTCGGAGATGAGTGAGATCAAAGAGGAACCCAGGGCAGATCCTCTTCCTCCGAACGCTGCTGCTGGAGTTGGTGGTATTGGCGGTCTGGATCTGGATGGACCGCATGGAGTGTACCAGTTCCACTGGAGCATGATGAGCCTGTGCGATGGGTTTTTGGATGCTGTTGGGGAACTATTAGTGAGTCGTTTCTTTCTTTCTTATTGCGACACGTTTTGGTGTTCTTCCTTGAGCCCATTATGTGACTTGTTGTTGTGTCGATCTTTCTCGATGTTTTTTTGGTGATCGCCCTGGTCGGCCTGCTTGCCTGCCTTTCTCCATGCATTCACTGGATTCTTATTTCTTATTCGGATCTTGCTTACTTTTTGTGTTTCGTTTTGCTCTCTCGTTGGATGCATATATTTAACCGACCTATCTATCTGTGCGTTTAGGACGCGGCACCCCCAGAGGTCTTGGCTAGGGCTCTTCCACCACCACCACCCTCATCGACCCATCCATCCTCAAACAGCGGCGGAAGCGAAGCGAAGGAGCAACAGCATCAGCATCCTGCAATGGAGCTCCTGAAGCGAACAAAGGAGCTTGCCAGTCGATTGGTTCGTGTCATCTTCTCTCTAAACCAATTTGGCGGCTTCACATTTTGATGCGCGTAACGTTATTTTTTTCTGTCCTGCTCGATGAACTCTATTGCACGTCACTTGCCGCCATCGGGTGCAAATCCCTTTGACCCTGCGTTCCGCAAAATTACTTATCGCTCGCCGCGGGGGTTTTTGCGTTTTTCTTCTTCTCTGACCCCACCACACGCACACACATGATAGATGTCAGATCCCTCCTCCCTCACACATATCCCCATCCCACCAGCAGACTCGGATGTGCCTAGAGGGATTGGCTCGACGTTGGCGGAGTTTAGGAGTCGGCGGGATGCGAGCGTGCCGTGGTCAAAGGAGGAACTGAGCAGCAGTGCGGCGATGTATGAGCGTCCGCCTCCGCCTGCTCATCCACAACAGCAACCGCCTCCCTCTGCGAACTCGGGCTATGGATATTCGTATGGATATGGCCCTAATGGAGGCTATGGACCAGGGCCCTCGTATCAGTATGCTTCGCAGTACCAAGGACAGCAAGGGCAAGGGCCGCCGTACAAGCAATACTCGTCGTATCATCCTTACCCTCCTCAACAGCCTCCGCCCCCACAAACGTGGCCGCCTCCTCCTCCTCCACCTGGGCAGTCATCATCATCGTCCTCTTCATATCCACCACCAGCTCCCCAGTCACAACCACAATCGCAACCTGCGTCCTCTTCACAACCACAGTCTCAACCGTATCCTCCTGCTCAATCGCAACAACCGTATCCTGGACCTGGGCCGTACCCTACGTCACAACAACAACCTCCCCAGCCACCACCTCAGTCGAGTTATGCGCCTCCATATGATCAGCAGCAGCATCCACCACCTTCGCATCATCCTAATTCATACCCGCATCCGCCAACCGCCAGTGGCCAATCCCAATCCCAATCCCAGCCCCCGCCTCCATCGCAATCTCAGACTCAATCGCAATCATCGTATGCTGGTCAATCATCTCAATCTCAAGGTGCGCATCCACCGCCGCCACCACCACCAGGCCAGCAGCTGTCATCCTATCCACCACCTGGATATGGGTATGATTCGCACCAGCCTCCGCCACCACCGTCACAGCAGCAGCAGCATTATGGGCAGCATCCACCTCCTCCACCTCAAGGACAGTCGTCCCATTCCCAACACCCACAGCCGTCGGGCTCGAGTCAGGGACCACCACCACCACCACCACCGTCTGCATACCCTCCACAGAGCCAGCACCATACTCCTCACCCCCCTCCGAGCACCAGCACTACAGTATCCGGGCCAAACTCGGCCACTGATGCACAGACTGCGTCGATCGGGAGCGGAAATAACAGTGCTGGTAGCACGGGTGGCGGAATGATGTTGACGAACGCGATGCAGAATCCCCTACCGTACTCTGCAAGCGCGGACGCTGAGTTTAACCAGGGGCTAGGACAAGGGCATCCGATGGGAGGACCACCGCCAGCTGCAGGAAGTGGTGGTAATGGGGGTCCTGCGATGACGCCTAGTGCGCCGTTCATGAATCCTCTACCACCTGCCTCGTCCTCATCTTCCTCACATAATGGGGCTGGGTACGCTCCACAGCAGCACCCACAACATCCTCCGGCGCAAGGACATGGGCAGAGTTATGAGTGGAGTAGCTATCAGCATCCTTCAGCTTCGGCTCCGGGACCAGCTCCTTCGCATCCCTCGAGCCAAACTCAAGGTCCGCATGGTCATGGCGCGCCTCAGAATGCGAGTAATCCAACTGGTCCTCCATACGGGGGTTCACAACAACCGCAGGGTCCATACGGAGCTCGGCAGGATCCTTCTGGGCCGTATGGTGCACCTTCCTCAGGTCCGCAGGGTCAAGGACAGCCGCAGCCGCATCCGTATCCTCCTCCCTCCACATCAGCGCCGACTCCGGCGCCGGGTTCGGGGCACGTATCGCATCAGCAGCCTTACGGTCGGCCTCCGGCTCCGAGCTCCGCGACGCCAGCTGGTGGAGCAGGTAACACGGCGCCGTATCCGTATTCTTCACACCCACAATCGCATCAGCAACAGAGCCAGTCAGCGCGAAGTGGCCCTGTGGAGAATTCATCGCATGGCCCTATCCCTCATCCTTCGAATCCACCACCTCCGTCGCATTCACAACCTCAATCTCAACCCCAGCCTCAGCAGTCTCAGCCACCACCCCCAGCACACTCGCCGATGACTCCGTTCCAGCCCCATCCGTATCATAATTCGTCAACGCAGTCCTCGCCTGCAAACACGTACCCGTATCCTTCACGCCCACAATCGGTGGCGCATGGAACACCAGCTCAGGCGCCTGCTGGTCCCCCTGCTGGTTCGACGGTGCATATGCACGCTCCTTCGCAGCCACAATCGCAGACCTCTAAGGAGGGGACTCCTCTACCTCAGTATGGTGGCGGCTCGACGACATCCTCAGCATGGACATCGCCTGCTCTACCTATGTCGTCAACGAACCAGACATCTCATCCTCATCCGCACGCGCATCCACAGGCATCACCGGTGTCACACTCGCATCCCCCTGACCACCCTCCTCCTCCTCATGGCCAACAACAACAGGCTGCTCCCGTGAACTCGAACCATATCCTCACCCCTGCTCAATTACTTTCCCAACAGCAGCAGCAGTGGTACCCAAGTGGGCCTGGAGGACAAGCTCCGAGTGGTGGTGCCGGTAATGTTCCCAGAGCAAAGAGCAGTATGGATGTCTCACCTGCGAGCACTGCTTCGAATACTGGCACGGCGTATACGAGTGCGAGCGGAGTTTCTGCCGGAGCCTCGACGGTATCAGGGACCCCTCCTGTTCATGCGAGCGTCCCTCCGATGCAAGCTGCGCCTCAGCAGGTGCATATACATCCTTATACGCCAACACCAGCGTCTAGTAGTGTTGGGGCTACGAACATGACGAATGGAAATACGAATCCGAATCCGAATGGTGGGGGTGCACATATGTCTCCTACGACTTCGTCGGCGTCAGCGTCGTACCATCCGACCCCGACGATGCCGATGGCCAAGCAACCTGCGCCGAGCTCGCCGTTGAATCCCGCGTATCACCCTCAGCAACAGCAACAGCAGCAGCAGCAACAACAACGAGGGTGGCCAGAGAGTGCAAACGCAGCGAGAGCGGGCCCTGGTTCCGTTCCTCCTCCCGGTCCTGGGGCGTATGGTCAGGTACAGCTTAGTCCAGTTCAACTGTATCAGGCTGGACAGGCGCAGAACTATCCAGCACAATATCCAAACCAGAACCCGTACCCTGAGCAGTATCAACCACCGCCTTCGTCAACGTCTGTTCCTGCGTCCAGTTCTGAACAGCAGTACCACTCTGCTACTGCGCGGGCTCTGTCACCTCCTCTGGAACGCCCCTCGGCCCCAACGCGTCAAACATCATCAGCTCGAGCGACGACGACAGCGAACATTATGTCCGATTTAGGCGAGTGGACAGCAGTCGAGGCGGCCAAGCTGATGGCTACGATTCGTGGCGCGACAATGGCCAATGGGGCTATTGACTGGGAGAAGGTCGTCGAATCTACTAAGGGCAAGCCTCGGTGAGTTCTGATTATTTGATACGCTGATTTGCGTGAGCTATGCCACCTAACAATTGCATAATTTTATCAACGTGTATAGACATCAAGTTCTGAACAAGGCTAGGGTATTGGACCATCACGTTCCAATTGAACTCATATATGCCTCCTCCAGCACACCCTCCACTTCAGATAACTCTTATCATCCCTCAGGCATGAATAAGCGCCGGCGTCTCGACGGCGCGCAGGCTTCTCCATCACTTCCAGGGGACAGTTCATATGCACACTCGCCAGCTGCTCCTTCGCCCGCGTCTACTGGGCACGGGGCAGCTATGAGCCCCGCACTGGGCTCACAGGCTCAGCCTGGTCGCCCTGGCGCCATAAATGGTCATGTTGGTGTCATGGGGCCACCTCCCATTAGTGTTTCTTCTGCGTATCGATCTGCCACAGGCGCCGGTAACCCTCCTGCTCCAGGTGCTATGAACGGGATTGGCGGCCCCATGCCCGTCGCCGTGCCCGCGATGTCACACTCGGCGATCAGCATTTATCCTGCACCTTCCAATCCTGTTATGGCGAGAAGTACTGGAGAAGTGGCAAATTCGTCGCCTGCTCTTCCTGCCATGGGTCCCTACGGTCCGGCCACCACTGCTCCCAATCATGCAATGACTTCTGCCACCGGCACGCCTCCAACATCTGCACCAATGCCTGGCAATTCACCCATCTCGACACGTGGTCGCGCTAATGGAGCCTTACCTCTGAGTCAACCCCAATCTCAGCCTCCTCCAACAAGCACCTTCAACGTCACTGGAGCTAACATTCCGAATGGCCCAACCACAACTTACTCCCACCCGTTCGTAAACTACAGTGCTCCTGCCTCAGTCTCTCAATCCCCCACACAATATGTGAACACGACCTCTACGGCGCCGGGCTCGGGAACGAGCACGACATACCCTGTACCGGGAATAGGAGGGCCTGTGAAGAAGAGGGTTGCGGGGCCATTGGGAGCTTCTCCGACACCCCTCCCGAACGCTGGAGGGAGTGTCATGGGTGGTCATGGTGGCCAGAAACGAAACGCCGCCACAGCTGGCTTCGATGGGATGCCAGGAGGCATACCTGATAGAATATCGAATAACGTTCAGGCGAAATGGTGACAAGCCCGGATAGGATTTCGCTTGAAGGAGATTACAATCGACCAATCAATCCTTTCCAGCTAGGGATCTTCCCAGTCTCTGCTTCTTTCTCTGGATTATGATCTACCGAAAATGTGTTCGACGCGTGTTCGAGCTTCCTACCCCAATCCTCCAACTTCCACACTCACTTTGTTTCTTCATTTTTTTCCCCCTCTCATGTCTATAGTCCATGCTTTCGATGCTACTTCCCACGATCTACCACTCACTTTCCTCATTAATCTTAACCTCTATCTATATGCTCTGCTCTGCGCCGCTCCTGGAGTCCATGTCTCAAGTTTGTGAATTTCACCATCACCAGGTCTTCGCTGTTTCGTTCCCTAGGGCAATTCCTCCCTCTGCCATTGTCGCATTTCTGTTTCTGTTTCTCTTTTTGTATCTACTGGAAATACCACATGTGCTCCTTCCTAATTCATGAGGTCTCTTGGTCACTTCTATTAGCGAAAAGTTGAGAGAGATTATTGGCTATACAGGGGTATCATTCCACGATTAGAGGAAAGATCTAAGCTTGGCTATAGGACAAAGCGTAGGTAGATTTAGGATAGAGGAGGCGGCTCGAAGTGCGAGCAATTTGACTAATGTTGCTGGGAAGTGGTCATGAAAAAAACAACACGCTGCTCATCCGATTGTTGGCCGCGTCGTGGTAACCATGCTTCGTCATTACGCTCAGAATATTTCCGAATACGAACCCCTTCGGGGACTATTGGTGGCTTCCCTTGGAGCGTGAGGGCAGGTACCAGCCTGATAGCATGAGAAGGATCCCTTGTGAGCCCGGTGCTGGCGTTGCGTCACAATGTTAATCAACTCACAGATTTCTGATTCCCTCAGCGACGTCAGGTGCAGTCCGAGAGTAACTCCACATTGCCATAGGATCTTTCCGCGCAATGGAGGGATTAGATTCAAAGCTAGCCACCAGGTTGAGTGCGTTCCGTAACGCAGCGTTGTCCACTGAGCAAACGCGAGCACGGTCGAACGGTTGTGCATCAAGGAAGGAGGCGAAGCGGATGTTGACGTGGGATGCCCAGCGATCAGTACTAGCAAAGAGTAATGGGGCTCCATTGATCCACTCAAGCTGGAACTTGGAGGTAACGTAGAATGGCGCGTGTTTCTCCGCGGCAGACATCAGCATTGGAATAGAGGAGTTGGTTCCCTGGCGGAGAAGAATAGGGAGAAATATGAAACGGGTGAATTGCAAGGTGGAGTGAGAATCGGAGTTACACAAACCTGCATTATGAGGACGGGCTGTTTGATGCGCGCAAACTCCTCAGGACTGGGTGATAGGCGATACCTGGCGGTAATCGCAGCGACAAGCAGTCCATTCGTTTTATCTCCTGGGCCATGACGTACACGAAGATGTTCCATGAATCTGTCCATCTCGTCCTCATCAAGAGCATTGTAATCCTGATGTGGAACCAAACCATCGGACTATTAGTGCGAGCTTTGCGCAATGATATAAACGGACGACTTACTCGATCTGTAAAGAAGTACAGCCAAGCAAATGCATTATGAGCTTCCTCAAGGGTGTCGAGGTCGGTAGCAGAGGCCCAGGTCATAGCCCCTTCTTCATGGGCTTCATGGAACCACAGCTCGCTGTGTCACGGAAACCAATACGGACGTCAGTGGACGGTGCTGAATCGTTAGGACGGGCTGAACTTACTCGATCGGCGGAAATATCCCAATAAGAGTGAGCGAAAGGTATTGCTGGGGGAAGAGTATCGCAAACTTGTTCGCAATATCGCAAGCCACGACGTGTTCAGCAAAGATATGGAAGGGGGGGAGGTGTAGTGCCTGGGCGAACAAGGCGAGCATGGCTGCTTCTGCCCACGAATCATGCCTCGAAGCATGGTCGTGAGTCAAATATGTGGTACACTTGGACCGACCATTGTTTAGTGCATCAATTGCGATCATATAGTAGGCTTCATGGAGGTAAGGATCCGTGAGCTGGGGCTCTCGCCAGTCGGAAGACAGCATAACGGGATGGAGCAGAAGGACGAGGGGTCTGGGATGAGTTCGAAGACGGCGCAAGTCATGTCCAGGTATGTTACCTGTACGATAAAGGAAGGGGGAGGTTAGCCACAGCGTCGACACGATTCATGTGTCCACGGCTCCGCGTAACTTGTCCAGTACAATTGAACCTCAGAGAGTCGCAGATCTACGTAGGGCATTTCAGGTCGTCGAGGAAAGCGGGCTATAGGCAGATCTCAATGTTGCGGAACGGGGCGAAAGCGGATGAGCAAAAGGGCGGGCGATGCTTCGAGCTACGATGAGCGGATGAGTGGCTCATGTAGTCAAGCTATACATGAACACGGATGTTGCCATGTTACGATGAACACAGGCTAGTTTGGGGCTAAACGCTTCTTCAAACTTCTGCATTGACACCGACTATTGAAAGAGTCATTGGACGGAGACATTAGCAAAACGAGGAGGTCGAAACAAGCAATAGAAGCGGTGTGGTGCATTGATCGGTTACTCAGATGAATTCCTAAGTCGAGTTATCAGGGCCCATTAAAGTTCCAGAAGCTTTGAGAGCGCGGGAGTGCGGGGGAGATAGCAGTTTGTTCCCAGTCCCAGTGATAGGGATTCGAGCACACCACTCTCGAAATAGATCTCGGTCCCGAAACCTGTCGGAGCGGCGCTGCCCGAGCTTCGAGCCACCAAAATCAGCCTTTTCGAGGTATTGTCGGTATACTTGATATAGGTATAACGATCAGGAAGTGAAGTGGACTTCGTTATTGAGCTAATGGGATTATCATATAAGCTTGATCCAAGCCCCTCTTCCACTTCAGGAACACTTTGTGCAGGCCAATATTGAGAGCAATAAACTATCGTGCAGGATAAATTCGGACTCAGTCATACTCTCGGGAAAGGGACTCAAGATTCCTTTGAGCATATCGGCTAGATAGGTCAATATGAGTGGAATAGGTGGAGGTATTGTACATTGTACAAGTACAGTGATATGAATGTGAGGTAGAGTACAAATGCGTGGGAGAAGAAAAGATTAGAAGTGGCTAATAGCGGACGAGCAAAAGGTGAGAAAAGGCTCCTTAGGCATGGGAAGTCGTCATCGAAACAGTACTGTAAAGGGGGCATGGGCCTAGAATATGAGGGGTTGACCACTTTTCGTCATGACGCTCAGAGTATTTTCGGATACAATGCCCAGGTGGGATCATGGGTGGTTTTCCTTCGAGGGTGAGAGCAGGGATGAGGCTGGTATAGCGAAAATACACAATCGTGAGTACATGCATCGACCAACAATCCTTTTACTTTGCATGTAAAGCTACTTACCGAGCCCGAATATGTTCAGCTGTTCCAGCAGCTACACGAGAATAATTCCACATCGACATAGGATCCCTTTTTGCAATAGAAGGTTGGTATTCGGATTCCGCTATTTGCTTGAGTGCGTTTCGTAAAGCAGCTTCGTCGATCGAACAGAAATTGGCAGGGTCGAACACTTGTGAAGTGATGAAGGAGGCAATGTTCTGGTTGACAGTGGGAGCCCAGCGCTTGGTCACGCCGAAAATGAGTGGAGCACCGGGGATCGGCTCGAGCTGGACTTTCGCGCTAGCGTACAAAGCCGCTTGTTCTTCCGCGGCAGACATCATTGAGATCAACGAGTTTGCTCCCTAAGAGAAGCGAGTAAGGAAGAAGCTATATGAGTAGCGGATCGAGATAAAGATTTGGGGTTAGACTTGACACACCTGCATTAGAAGGATAGGTTGCCTAATGAGTGCTAATTGTTCAGGACTAGGCGGTTGGCGACACCCGGCGGTGATTCCAGCACTGAGAAGTCCATTTGATGGATCTCCCGGGCCATGCCTGGTACGGAAATACTCCATGAATCGGTCCATCTCGTCTTCATCAAGTGAGTTATACTCCTAAAGTTGT
Source organism: Clavulina sp. PMI_390 (assembly GCA_015039315.1). Taxonomy (NCBI): domain Eukaryota; kingdom Fungi; phylum Basidiomycota; class Agaricomycetes; order Cantharellales; family Hydnaceae; genus Clavulina; species Clavulina sp. PMI_390. The sequence goes on from WIDE01000097.1 coordinate 56,963, forward strand.
GAACAAACGTGAGAAGCGTCTCCTGTATTGAAATGACAGATTATTGCAACTCACTCTATCCGTGAAGAAGTATAGCCAGGCGAAGCCACTTTGGGCCTCCTCTAGTGTTTCGAGATCCTGGGCACCGGCCCAGGTGAGAGAAGCTTCTTGATAGGACTGATGAAACCCTGGGTCGCTACATTGTGACCAAGAGTATCATTAGTTAGGTCAACCCAAGGCTCAGGGAGATAAGATGAACACTCACTCAACGGGAGGGAATACAGCGAGGAGAGTGAGGGAAAGGCATTGTTGAGGAAAGAGAATCGCAAACTTGTTTGCGACATCACAAGCCACGACTTGTTCAGCCAGGATGTGGAAGGGAGGAAGGCTGAGGGATTGGGAAAACAAGGCAAGCATAGCTGCTTCTGCCCAAGTGTCATGTTTGAGAGCGTGCTCATGAGCCAAATAGTTCTTGCACTTGGATCGACCACTAGTGGGCCCATCAATAGCAATCATATAGAAAGCTCGGTTCAGGTTCGGGTCCTCGAGCTGGTGTTTTCGCCATTCGGAAGAAAGTAGAACGGGATGGAGAAGGATAATTAGAGGCTTTGGATGTGTGTGTAGACAATTCAAGTCATCTCCAGGAATATTGCCTACATCAAAGATAGCAGCGAGTTAGCAGGAATGCGATATGCTTCGTGAGGTTGGCTCTCGCAACTTGTCCAATACAATTGAACCTCAGAGTGTCGCAAGTCGACGTAGGGCATGTTGGCTCGAGATGCTGAGGGAGGTACGATGTGGCAGAAGAGGTGGGTGTTTGGACGGAGGAGTTGAAGAAGATCAGAACGATGGCCGGGCAGTGGGCGGAGCTGTGGAGGAGCCATCACTTAGATACGCATCCGCGATCACTGACGTTACCATGTTATGCCCGGATTCAGGTTAGTTCAGGTAGTGGAATGAGATGAGAGACGTTATTCTCGTCTGATGGGCTTTTGGACTAAGTCTGATGGGTGAGGGCTTCCTCCATTTACAACATTTCTGCCTATTGGTCTATTTGCAGATTGTATGAGTACATCTCAGGGCATATTATAGCAAAATGAAGCAAGTTCTGGGCCAAGCGGAGCAGTACAGCGGTCGGTTGTCCTATCGATTCCCTAGCTCTGGTCATCAACGCTGGGTTCATTCCGCCATCATTGATCGACAATCGTATTAGATCAAAAGGATTGTGCGCCTGAGTGAGATAGCCTTCAATGCAGTAATTTCACCTATGGATAGAATCCAACTCGAGCGGGGCATTTCCATAGAGGGATTCAGGTGAGATCTGCGGGCAACCACAATCCGTTGTAGCAACGGATGACGTTCTGTTTACGTCGAAGGGGACATGTAAATATATGTGACAACACGGACCCACAACCAACATGGATCGTTCAACAGAACCTTTACGCATCGCGTACTACGTGAGCGGTCACGGTAATACCTTCGAATACATTCATAATCGCTAGCGGTGTATCTAAATCATCATGACGCTTGTGCAGGGTTTGGTCACGCAACGCGAGTATCTGCTATTATAGAAGCAATTCTTGACCTCCAGGCTTCGATAGAGGTTACAATATGCTCGACCGCACCCTCTTATGTCTTCAACTGTCTTTCAAAAGGCGCGTACTATCGCTATGCGGAGGTTGATCCAGTGATTGTGCAGCCTGTTGCATACGCGGTCGATCGAAGAGCGAGTCTCGAGGTCCTTCGCTCGTTTCTCGAAACGCACGATGAAAAACTGGTGGAAGAAGCTCGCTGGATGTCTGAAAATCGTATCGGCTGTGTTTTCAGCGATGCTGTCTTTCTAGCTTGGTGCGCTATCGTGTCTCCATGGACGTCATCGGGAATAAACGGCTGAACGTAACGTGTTACAAAGTGCCGCCGCAAATCTAGCATGTATCCCAAGGTCCGTATGATGCTCCACTGGGATGGTCTCATGGGATCCTAACCGTCGTCGACACTAGTGCAATGATCACCAATTTCACGTTAGTGATTCCAAGGCTAGCCCCTACCCCCTAGCCTCTAAAGGGTAGCCTCTATTTGTAGATTTGATTCAAACTGGTCGTGGCTCTCAAGTGATATTCCAAACGACACCCCTTGGGCGATCATCGAGAACCATCTCGATCATCACCACCTGATGGAAGGAATTCCAGACGATCCTTCGGCCTACGATCCTCTCCGCGAATCCGATCTGGCGCCCCTCGTTGAGAAAATGCGGCAAGACTACTCATGTGCCGATGCACTTTTTATTCTGCCTGGGGCTATACCATTTCCGTCGTTCTCTCTCGATACCCCACTCCCTGCTACTGGGTGGGTATCACACGATTCAAAGTCCTTCGAACCACCAATTATCAAAACCCTTCTCAACTATCGAGGGGCTCCCGACGCGCTATCACTTTATCCTGTGATACCATATCCTCCCTCCAAACATGTGGGGAAGAGGCGGAGACGAATCATCCCCGCTCCGCTGATCGTCCGGCATCCAACACCCTCAGCATTTACGCCATCAAAACGTGCAGAGCTACTGGACTCATGCAATGTACCAAAGCATCTCCAAGACCCCAATACAACAAATATATTGATCGTTAGTTTTGGAGGCCAAAAGTTCAAGCGGCCTAGCAGTGGCACAAATACACCATCCTCGTCCGTATCTAGAAATGGATCTCCCGAGGGGATTTCGGAAACGCAACCACCCAAAGCCACCCCTCCAATACCATCTGATCTTCCCCCGCTAGAGATGCCTCTCGTCTCCAGCCCCTTGCGCCCAAAACAGGTACCTCACCCACGAGTCGCGTCTGCATCAGCCGCGCTTCCACTTCCACTTCCCCGTCCCCATCCATACCGCTCTCAAACATACCTCAGCCCGACCCCATCCAAGACTAATATCGCCAGGCGGCCACGGCAGATGAGCGCACCTCCTAAATTTATCACGCCAACGCATATTTTTGTCCCTGGTGCGCCCGGACCTGTGCGGAATCCTGCTTCGCCGATCGTCGGTGCAGGTTTCGGTGCATCGAAGTCTCCAAGGACACCGAGAGTCTCACGAGCTGGCGATGGTTCGCGTTTCCCACCGACGTTGCCAGAGGAGTCTGAAAGCGACGGTGATGGTGCTAGCAACATCAAATCTTCTGTCCTGTTTTCAGCTACACGAGAACCTACTGTGAACAAACCCACCGAGTTGCCTGAGACTGCATCAGAAGGAGGGAAGGTAGCATCAGAACCAGAACCGCGACTGCTCCCACCAGGCTGGATTGCTATCATCTGTGGTGGTTCTTCTTGGAACGAAGAAGAGCTGCTACCAGAAGACCTATTCATCGCGCCGAGAGATATTTATATGCCAGACTTAATGGTCGTGGGCGACGTGCTTCTGGGCAAGTTGGGCTATGGAACCGTCAGTGAGGCCATTGATTCAGGGACGCCATTTTTGTTTGGTGAGTCCGTGTCCTTGCCAGTCTCCCGTGCTCTCCCTACTGAGGTCTTACGTATTTCTTTCTTCGCATGTCATGTAATGGTGCCATGTCAACAAGTCCCTCGCCCCGCAATATGTGAGGAGATGGGACTCAAGCTGTTGCTCGCTCAATCAGGTGTCGGACTTGAAATATCGCGCGAGAAATATGAATCGGGTGACTGGGCAGCGCTGGTCTCGGAGGCGTGGAAGATGGGAAAATCTTTGAAAGAAGATAGGAGGGCGTTGGGGGAGCTAGGAAGGGAGAGAAGAATGCAGGAAGTAAGGGCATTTTCTGAGAACCTGGTTGGATGGGTGAGGGAACAGCAAGGGGATAGGGTTCCAAACGGCCTAGAGGCGCCGCATAAAGGTATAGAGAATGGCGATATAGGGGTACTCGAGCAGAAGGTCCCTGGTATCAAGATCCATCCATGATCAAACGTGCGTAACTCAGTGTCCGTGTCGAACCTGACTCATTTGGGATCGCATTTGCATCTTCCTAGAAGTACTGGTGATTGTGGCAACCTGAAACCCAATTTCGCCCGAAAATATAACCCCCAGTCCCTTCACGATCTCTAGAACTGTTTTGAGCCTGCATCGCTGTGGTTTCATCTTGACAAGAATTCCTGTACAATTTCATATTTCATCGACTCCCGCCAATAGCTGTTGTTCATGTGAGACCCTTTCATTATATGGCGGACACTCAAGGACATTTCGATATGCAATGCATGTGACTGAAGCCTCTTGTACCACCAATGACATCGCTGCTAACTTTGTGAGATGCAAGTTGTGGTGGGTAGCAACATAGGTACTAGGCAGTCTACGGGCCGCAAATAGGGCTCCAGCTATAACATATCCCATAAATTTCAAAGGCCTTTATCATGATTGTTCTGCAAACTGCTGGATGGTGGTTGGGAGACGATCGAATGAATTCGGACCTTGTGGTTTCCCACGGTCTCCGGTCAACTTCATCCCCGGAGCGAACATTATCAGCATCTGAACTTTGGCTTCGCATCCCGCCGTTCACTTCCTTCTCTCTCCCTTGTACTACTGCTGGAGATGGTCGCTGCATCCAAAGTCGCTGTACCACCGCCCACGGCACTAACACCGTTCGGCTATGCCCTCGCTGGCGCGTTGGGCGGAGTGTTCTCCAATGCGTAAGTCGTCATCTAGATTCCCACAGTTTTCGCAACTCATAGGCTGTTTTCTTAGTGTTGTCTACCCCCTTGATACGTGCGTTGACTAGTTTTTGCTACTTGATCCATGCTGAGTTGGTGTTCTGGGTGGTAGCGTGAAGACACGGATCCAAGCCGGGTCCGGCAAGGGCAAGGCTAAGGATGCTAATGTTTCCGACCTCTTGTCTAAGATTCTGAAAGAGGAGGGTGTACTTGGATTCTACAAGGGCTTCGGTGCCAGCATGCTGAATACCTTCTCTATGCGTAAGTTTCCTTTCCTCATCGGATCGTTGTTTCGTCGCCTAAACAATCGTTTATTGCATCTTTCTTGTATATCACTTCTGCACAGAATACGCCTACTTCTTCTTCTACAGCTTGGTACGAACAACCTACATCAAAGGAAAAACTGCACGTCTTCCCCCTGGATCAAAAGCACCCACTCTAGGCACGGCAGCAGAACTCGCCCTAGGGGCGCTCGCTGGAGGCCTCGCACAGATCTTCACCCTCCCTGTAGCTGTCATCGCCACCCGGCAACAAGTGTCGACCTCGAAGCCACTCACTGCAGAGGAGAAGGCTGCTGGCGTGCAGCGCGAGTCCAATGGGTTCTTCGAGGTGGCCCGGCAGATTATTGCGGAGAGTGGTGTCACAGGCTTGTGGCTTGGGATCAAGCCTGGTCTGGTCCTGACTGTGAACCCCGCGATCACTTATGGGATGTTCGAGCGCATCAAGAGCATTGTGCTCAGTGACGCAGCTGCGAACGCGAAGCTGTCGCCTGGGATCAGCTTTGTTCTTGGAGCACTGTCCAAGTCGCTCGCGACCGTGGTATGTGTTGATATCTGAAACTCCATGAGTACGGTGGATGTGTGGGACTCACGGATCTTCGTTCGTTTGATACCATTAGGTGACATACCCTTACATTATGGCGAAAGTCAGGATACAAGCTCAAGGCTCGTCGAGCGCATCCGAAGACTGCCTTAGTGAGTTGGAGAAGGGCAAGGCGCCTGTAAAGAAGCCTGCCCGATACAATGGCGCGATCGACGTTTTGCAGAAGGTCTTCAAAGAGAAGGGTTTCACTGGATGGTACCAAGTAAGATTCTCTCCTACTTCCGATCTTGCCAACTGTGGCTAAACTTTGACTACACTCGTCCACTTATCCGCGTCTTCCTCCTTGTTAGGGCATGAACGCTCAAATCACCAAGGCCGTGCTCTCCCAAGCGCTGCTCTTCATGTCAAAGGAGCAGTTCGAGCGTTATGCTCTTACTATCATGATCGCATGGCATGGCGTGACTCATTAGGTCCCGCCCTCCCACTTGTGATTTTCTCTATTCTTTCTTCCCGTCTCACGTCATTCGAGGCGGGAATTGTAATATCGCTCGACGCTCCATTTGTCGAGCTAGATGCGCAACCTACTGTATGTTATGGTGCACTACAACCTTCCTTGTTTCCCTTCCATTCATCCGTCAATGATCAACAAATTGCACTGGACATTTATGTATCTGTGATTCCTGAACTTTTTCATTTGAACTTTGCGGACGAATGAGTCTCAGAACACTGCCTATGGAAAGATCATTCTCTTGACCAGCATTTTCGCTCTCATTCAATCCATACCGTCACTGATGAGAGCCTACCTGACACAATGATAGGGTACAGTCCAGGTCTCATGCCTTACTAAGCGTACAGTTGACGAGAAGCATGTCACAATCGTTCATTTGAAATGGTGAATAAGGTTCAAAAAGGCTATCGTAGAATGTCTCAGATGGTCGAACGCCGGTATCGTTGGTGGGACGAGACGCGGGGAAAGAAATTAGAGCGGCAACAACGGAACCAGGAGTCATTGGCCAGGCGTCACAAGCACACGAAGCAGACATCATCACATTAGGAAGTATCAAACCAAGAGTGCGACAGCTGAGGGAATAATGATACATTATGAATACACATATGTATACCAGACGAAAACACCAAGAATCTGAATGTGAAGGTTGATGATGTAAGTCGTACAGCAAGGAGACAGTCTCAGACAGATGAAGAAAGACGACACATACAGATGGGAAAAACCAACGTCTCGTACGCTTCTATGTCCGGTACATTCCTTGGGGTCCGTTTGCGCGTGTCGCCCGTCGTGGGTTGCGTTCTGGGGGTATATAAACGTCTTGAGGGTATCCTTGCATATTAGGTGGAGATATCCCATGCATTTGCTGGGGCGGTCCGCCGTGCATGTGAGACATCCCATTTTGCGGCGGGTATGCCCCAGGTGGGAACTGTCCTGGTTGCGGAGGATAGCCAGGATAACCAGGTCCACCAGGCATACCGCCCATCCCGCCTTGACCAGGGTAGCCTTGGGGTGGCATGTGCATGCCTGGATTACGCATTTGATCCGGCATCATGTTAATATGTTGAGGGGGAGGTTGAGAAGAGGGTTCGGGAGCTGGTGGAGGAGGTTCTGATTTGTCCTTGTGCACTTCCATAAGCGGCGTGAAATTGTAATAGATGTCGGAGCCTCGGTCAACCATAAATCTATGTGGGCAATAGAGCTTAAAAGTTATATCAGCATGAAGCATTACATTTACTCACTGTTGCGAGGTGACATCCCATTGTGGGCCTCGTTGGGCGCGAGCAGTGAGCAGAAGACTGTTCCAGTCGGACGAGCTTTCCTATATATGCGGGGGAGCGATGAACACATATTCGATAGCATGATGAGTTTTGGATTACCATTTCATCATCGAATGCCTTGGGTTGAGCAGCCTTGGCTGGAGGCAGTACGAGTTTCTTCCCCTTCTTCTTTGCAAGCAGTCTAGCCATTCTTAGAACTTTTGGAGACGGCAGAGGAGCAGCACCATGTCTTGGTGCTAGGATGACTATATCTTGCCGTTTAGACGATGCTACAGTCGTCTTCATGTTGACTTTGGAGGCGATGTTTGGACCGACGATGGTCACGTGAGCTCATCAATCGCGTGACAACAACCTCCAACAGCGACGAAGTCATGGAATCCTCTCTCTCTCTTGAGGAAACGAACAAGATCCGTATCAGCCTGGGTTTGAAGCCCTTGGTTGACGACGGAGCCCCTGCCGACGTGACAGAGAAGACCGCTGAGGACAATTTCGCGGATGTGCGCGAGAAGGAGAGAGCGGCCAAACGCACAAGGTTCGTCACTTCTCTGTACATTGGTGCATACTCACTAACTACGAAGCATTCCATGGTGTTATATAGTGAACTAAAAGCGAAACTTGATAAGTGAGTACCTTCGTTTGACTGCAGTCTTTGGAGGAGCATGAACCCATCGTATCTCTCCCCAACTCTACACAGATGAAGATCCCATTCTGACTTATGGAACCCACCTTGCACTTCTATTAATGCAGGAAAAAGAATCAACGCGAGTTGAATCGCAGACTCGTCGGTACTACCCTTGGGGACGAGGATGGTGGGGACGATGCGCGCAATTGGGTGAAGCGAAGTAAGAAGAAGGAAAAGGAACTTGCCAAGAAACGTCAGCAAGATTTGGACAACATGGACCAAATGCATCTCGCTGAGTACTCCGAAAGTATGTCTTAACGATAACTTGGTGACGGAAGAACAACTCACCAACCGTTTCCTATCTGCTTAGAGGACCTTGCTGGACTGAAGGTCAGCCACGACTTGAGTGTCCTTGAGGATGGCGAGAACCGGATACTCACACTCAAAGATAGTCGGATCCTCGATAACGAAGGTTTGTACGTACCCGCTTTATTTCGTTGTTGCATCGCTCACATCATCTTCGTAGAGGACGAGCTACAAAACGTCGACATGGCCGAAGTTGAGAGAGACAAACGACGTAACGAGCTCAAGAAAGCGCGAAAAGACTACACGGGCTTCGACGATGACGAGTTTGGACCCAACGCTGTCGCTGGAGTAAGGAGAGGAGTGTTGATGAAATATGACGAAGATATTGATGGACCTACTGAATCGGTATCTCCACATCTCCTCCTGCCGCTTTCGGCCCTTACACGTATGCTTCTTCCCCCTAGAATTTCAGATTGGGAGCACCTGCGCCGAAGTCTGCCGCTGCGCTTGCGGAAGAGGTTAGGGCAGCCGAGATGGTGAACAAGACGCTGCTGACGATTGATTACGCTAGTGCGTATGCATATGCCTCTTCAGAACGCGCAAATAGGTGATCAAGCTGACTAACGCTTTTATTAATCTAGAAAACCAAGAATCAAGCGATTACCTGCAAGAGGGCGATGTGGGTTTCAAGAAGCCTAAGGTTTGGAAGTTCATAGCGATTTGGCGCGTTTCCCTCAGCTTACCTTGGCTTACCTTGGTTTTTCCAGACCAAAAAGAAGCGATCTACCAGAAAGCACGAACCTGAGCTCGTCGATGCCTCGTCAGCACCAGCTGCTCCCTCATCCTCAATGGACGTTGACGAGAAGCCCGTCATTCCAAACATGGACTCCAACTTTGTTGATGACGACGATCTCCAGAGCGTGCTGGCCATGGCACGGCGACGGAAGCTGAAGAAGCCGAAGGTCGCTACCGCAGACGAAATTGCCGCTAAAAGTACGTACCCCACACGACTCCGCATCATCTGGTGAGGTCTAGCGGCTCACTTCTTCCTGTAATTCAGTTGCTCAAGATCGGCAGGCCGAAGCTGAAGCAGAGGCGTCTGCTCCCGCAGTTTCCTCCGAGGCCAAGCCTGGGGTACTCGAGTTCGACGACACCTCTGAATTTGTTCGCTCCATCACATACGATCCCACTGCCGCGGTTAAGAAGGAGCCCATTGTCGTCACTATCAACACCAAACCCACTGCTGACGATGATTCTGATGACGAGATGCAAGATGGTGATCAGGCTCTCCGTGAGATGGACGCTGGTGTCCGCGTTAAAGAAGAAGAGGAAGATTCGGATCTCGAGATGGGCGAGGAGGCAACTGAGGCTATGCTTAGCGCAATAGAGGATGCTATCAAGCAGTCAGAAGCTGCGAACGGCGGCGATGTGAAGCCAAAGGTTGATGAGGCAGCAGAGGTTTGTTCAAAATTCTCCTATAGGTTGACCAGTTGCTCATTTGATTCTTTATTTTAGATCGGTACCTCGAGCCAACAAACTGTTGGGCGAGGAATGGCAGCTGCGCTCAATATTCTCCGCCAGCAGGGTCTTCTCCAAGGCGCCTCTGCCGAGGTTCGAGACCGTGAGCAGACGCAAAAGGACAAAGACACTTGGCTCGCCGATTATCGCCACCGACAAGCGCAACGTGAACTTGACCGATTACGCTCCAAGGGCGGTCAGTCGAAAGACCAAGTCCAGCGTGAGTGGGAGAACAAGCAGCGCGAACAGGCTGAGGCGCGTGATACCATGGAGCTCTTCGCCAATTACCGGCCCGATGTAGAGATCAAATATCATGATGAGGACGGACGGGTGCTGACGACGAAGGAGGCGTGGAAAGCGTTGAGCCACAAGTTCCACGGCAAGGGCAGCGGGAGGGCCAAGTTGGAGAAAAGGTTGAAGAAGATCGAGGAGGAGAGGAAACGCGAGGCGATGGGTAGCGGAGACACGCCGCTGTCGATGCAAGCTGCCTTCCAGATTCGCCAGGAGAGGGCAGGGCAGGCACACATGATCCTTTCGGTAGGGAATCGTGGGTACGTATCCGCCATTTCTGACATTTTCGTGGGCTGTTGGTCGCATCATTTCACTTACTGACGCTTCAACATTGTCATTTCTCTTCCCTTCTAGTGCTGTCCCTCAAGCGACGGAATTCCTCGATGCCCCGATCACCAAGAAAGATAAGGGAAAGAACAAGAAGAAAGATGTCACGAAGAAAGAAGCCGTCTCGGACATCACTGGCTTCACCGCCAATTCACTTCCTATTCTTGGCGCCGATACCATCATCCCCTCTCGACCTTCCCCTTATCCCTCTGGCGCTTCTGGTGCTGTCATTTCAGGAGAGCCCACTGCTGCATCGAGCCCAGCACCCATGCGCTCTGGCTTCACTCGTATTGGGAGTACTACGGCGGGCGATGCCAGTGCACCGGGTTCAGGTTCCGGGACCCCTGTGCTGGCTGAGGAGAGGAGTAAAATCCAAATTGGTTTCGCGCCCATGAGTGCAGCGAAAAGGAAGGCGGTAGATCAGCCGTTGGGATCGCCTCCGCCAAAGAGGCGATAATCTTACTATGCTTTGGGATCTTGAAATTTGTGTTATTGTACCAACTTGGACTAATACTCTCCTTACTCTCCTACTTATATCATCGACTGCATATTATCACACGTGAGCCAAGGCACAGCTATGAGCGATCGCACGTTGTCCAACCATGGTCAAGTAAGTGGTTATGCGATTACGAGTTGAGGGTATCATGTAGAAACATAGAAGCTGAATCTATGGATTCGCTCGTGCTGGAAGTGGTGGAGGGCTTGTAATCGTCGCTGGACTTTCTACCTCTTCTCCGTGATGAGCATGCTCATCGGTGCTCATGTAACGTCCTCTTGTCGATTCCGTCGTCGCATCTGACTCGGCGAGCGAAGCCCTTTCAGGGTCAGTCGTGGTGGCTTTGAACCCTAACTCATCAACGTCCAACTGCTTCGCATCAGGGTCATAACCCTCCTTAGCACCTAATGTCGAGCCCGACCCTTCTCCAGCGCTCGACAGGGGCGGAGGAACACGTCGCGTCGACATGGAAGAGAATCTACCCTTCTTGGGCATCGTTGATCCAGATGCTGCGGAGCTCGTAGATCCAGATCGTTTAGGCATGAACGAGCTCAGCGAGCGTGCCGTTCGCTTCTTTCCAAGGCTGAGCGCCTCCAGACCTTCCCTGAATTCTTCCGTGCCCTTCTTGGCGACATCAACCCCACGCTCCCCGGAAGCTGAGAGAGGGGTGGAGTCTTTCCGTCCAGCGAGTTTTTCTCCTGCTGCGTCCACGAAGGCATTGATATGACCTCTGACAAAGATGGAATCAGAATAGGTTAAGGTTTAATTAAAACTAATGGGGTGTACCTTACGGCCTCTCCAGAGCCATGGAGGATTTTAAGCACGCCTCTGAAAGTCGGAGGATGAGCCCAGAGGGTGTGACGTCATTTTGGGTTGTGTGCCCGTTTGCGGGGAAAGATTATATGGCCAACATCAGAAAATTAGGCGAGAACTCTGGTAGAGTAGACTCACGTCACTGCTTGAGTGGCGACGTTTGGATTCGGGTCACTTGACATGGTGTGGGGTAGTGGAGTCAGAGAGGGGGAAGGTTGTTTTGGTCCAAAAGCAACTTGACATCCAAAAAAAATAGTTGATGGGATGTCATTGGATTAGTGAGACTACATTTTCACCTGAATTTCGTGGCGTTTGCGTTAGAAAAATCTTACATTGATAAAAGCCGAGGTCAAGTTGAGCGTTTTTGGTCGACGTCGGAGGCCAAGTGAGCCAAACATGTGGGGCCAATTACTTCCCACGTGAATCTCGCCATCTCCGCCCACCTCTAATGATCAAGTCTAGCTACTGTAAGGGGGCTAGCGCCCAGGTTACCTATTCAAGGATACTCAATCAAATACGCGCTACCAATATTTGCTCAATCAGAAGAGCACAAAGCTTCTCAAGAACATCCAAAACAGCCCTCTTGAATACGATTCATCGATTATCACGGCACCAAGGCAGCACTAGAATGTTTGTATATTACGCTATTGTTATTTCGATTACGCAATACTATGAGCGGGTGCACGCCCCACAAGCTAATCACGATAAGGACCTCAAGCCTGGCCACGAGTGGTCATAGGAGGAGGTGCGCCAGTACCTGTCGTAGCGGTGTTCGTCTTCAAACCTGCTTGTGCGGATTGGGTCGGCGGCGCAGCGGTGGTGGTTCTTGTTGCGGTTGTGTCTGACACGGAGCCCCCTTGCAGTTGGGACATGCCCTGCATGACTTCCGCTTCCCCTCGCTTGGCGACGCTGGCGTTGTGTAGCCCAGTGGAAGTAGTGGGAGCCGTGTTGGTGGAAGGAGATGGATTGGCGGGGTCACTGTTCACCGCACGCTCACCAGCGGTGTCGGCGAAGGAGTTGATATTGCCACTACGGTAGGCACCATATCACAAATTAACTAGGAGAGTACAGGGGTGGAGGTGGGAAAGCATTTGACTCACCGGATGGCTTCACCTGCACCATGAACAGTCTTTACTGCTCCGCTATTGTCCTCCCAAGATCAGCAGGGTACTGCCTTGGGTGTGAGTTCTGACTGACCTGACAGCATTGGCCGCCCTATTTGCCGCATTAGATCCTTGGGACATGTTTGGTTTCGAGACTGTATTCCGTGATTTGCCCATCAGCTTCGATCATCACTGTTCCACAATGATACTCACTATGGAAGCAGAATTCTGGAGAATGGAGTATTTGAGACGAGGACGCATCTCTTCTTGGACCTACATATATATCCCAAAAGTAGGAGAGTTTCCAACATGACTTCACCTAACGTCATCGTCATAATGAACACCAGACGCGGAGAAGCAGATGGTGAACACAGCCCTCACTTTACCCAAATTCTCACCAAGGCATTGTTTACAATACTATCCTTGGCAGCACGTCTTCGATTTGATACCCATACAGATATGTTTCCACAAGCTCAAGGTGTCTTACCGTCTCCAGTTCTCCGCCTGAAGCAACGAAAGTTCAATGATGTCACGAGGGCTGTGGAGTTCGGCACCGACACAGACGGCCTTCGTCAAAGACAATCGGAAAGCCGCTAGCGGAATAGCTTCGAACGATATTAAGTTTAATGAAGTCTTGCCTTTGCTCATTCAGTTCGATATTGATGGAGGAATTCTCGTCGGAAGATAACTGTTTGAAACTGAGTAAACCATTTACAAGTAGTACAGAACTAGTCGATATCAGCCACTGTAGCAAAACTACACCATTTAGAATGGAAGAACACATCAAAGCGAGAGCAATGAACGAGAGTAGGAAATTTAAGCCGATCAAGACCGTGCTTTGCATAATCAACTTCATGGCAAGGCGGCAATATCTAAGATAGTGTTCAACCATGCAGCGAGGCGATACCCGCTCTTGGCGATTTGGAGGTCAACAATAGGTGCATTCTTCTGATAGTAGGTTGAGCCAAGGTCACTGGCCGTGTACCCTGAGAACACTACCGACCCAGGATATAAAAAAGGGAGACATGGTAGGGCGTTGTAAGATGGGCATAATGATGGGAAGAGATCGGGGAAGGGTAACATACCAGTGCTGCAAATATAAGCATTCGAGTCCTTTGCCCACTCAAGAGGACATTCCAGGTCCGTGGTGGAAGCACGCGCGAGCAGCGGGAACTCGCTAGTTGGGTCAGCAAGTAGAACCTGAGAACGACCCTCAAAGCTTGTGTTACGATACTGGGGTAACGTGGGGTTGGTACAGTTTATCCAAGATGCAGCTTCCGATTTATAGGCCCCAGTTTTGATCTTGGCGACGAGGTCAGCTGCATAAGTGGTGACGCTGTTGGCTATAGGAAAAAGTGGTTCGATGAGGAAATGATCGAATTTAGATGTTGCAATTGAATTGAGTAAGGTCTTACAGTGGTTTAACTTGATCGTTTTTTCGGGAATGTAGGTGTCCCAGCTAGCAAGGAAAGAATAAGTTACGCTAACGGGAAATACGCTAGCAATCGACCCACACAGCATGCAACTCAGTGTTGACGCCATCAAACTTCACCTTGATGTCGTTCCCACCAACTTTGTATGCCTCGCAGTGGAAAGGCTGACCGATGTCTCCAATGAGGTGAGCTATTAGGCATAACGTGTTAAACCACCATGGGTGAAATGTAAGAGGAAGCAGCGTACTCAAGAATTTCAAAGCAATGTCCTGCTCAGAGACTACACTGACGATGAGACAGGCATTGGGCGTCGGGAAGAATATAGCACATACCGCTCAAGGCAGGGTTTGCTACGCGCGAAGTATAGTTTGTCAGGGCTGTAGGGGCCATAAAGGTTAGACCCGTGGTGAACCAATATTCTCTTTGAGCCAGTAACTCTACCAGTGAGGATACAATGACCATCACAATCACGCAAATCTGAGACGCTGCACGAGCCATTCAAAGGTCCATCGTTGGCATCGATATAGTGCAGAGGCTTCGTCCTGAACGAACAAATGGTGAGTGGTGTGGGGCAATACGATGAATTAGATCTGGAAAGAGTCACACCAAGTCCAACCCTTGGTGTATTTGACACTGTCAGCCCAAACTGCCGCAGGGCCGAGCTGACCATGATAAGAAGGGTCTAGGGTATCTTCTATGAAGGAAAGCGTCTCAGGTCCGAGGAAAGCTTGGGCAACGGAACCGACTGCCTCGTGACCTGAGTCGCTTCAGGACGAACAGATGTGTCAGTGACAAGTTGAACGGGGTTCTTAGCGAAGCCCATACCCCCAGGCGTGTACCGATATCACGTAGGTGAATAAAACCGCGCTCTTAATGACATAAGCGATAGGTAACATGATGGAAGAGTGGAGTAAAGGTGCTGTCTGTGGTTCTCGAGTAAGGCGACGGAAATCCGGTACAGACGCCCAAGCTCAGGGGCATTGACAACGCCAAGAGCGTCATCAGGAGATCACGAACGTTGGCATCGAGGAGATCAAATGTTCCTCAAAGCAGGAAGGCACAGGGGCCTGATTATGGAGAAGCATGCAATCTCAATTGAGATATGTCATAGAGGCTTGGCATGGAGTGGGCTGTCAAATGCACGCAGCACATGCAATCCTTCGGATACGAAAGGGAGAAAGATTTTGAAGAGATCACAGAACTATCAGGTGTTACTTCCGACAGTGCGCATGGTCAGAGGTCTGTCTTGATTCCACAATCGGATTCGGTCGATGGGGGCTTCAGTTGGAAGTGGAACTCACGGAGGACAATCCTATTGATTCAAGTCTTGGCACGGTCGATGGCCCCCGACCGTATTCAAGTTATTGTAGGCGTTTATATCATCTGGAGATGAGATGGTCTTCTTCAGCATTCGCAATTCATAACCTCAGTGCTGGATTGAGTCACGCGAACATTTGTTCGGACTTTGAGGTCACTTCAGTACTTTACCGTAGGAATACATGAAAACGAGAAGGATGACGTGGCCATGAGCCTCTTTACTCAGTGTAAGAGGCTACCCTCGAATATGGAATTGAGCCAGGCGGCAAGGCGGTACCCGCTCTTTGCAATCTGGAGGTCAACAATCGGAGCATTCTTCTGATAGTAAGCCGTGCCGAGGTTACTGGCAGTGTAGCCAGAGAGCACTGAGGTACGACGCATAGAAAGGCGATGGGACAGAGCATTGTCAGATGCGCGTCACGGGAGGAGCAACTGAGGAGGTGCCAAACGCACCAGTGCTACACATATATGTGTTTGAGTCCTTCGCCCATTCCAGAGGGCACTCCAAGTCCGTGGTCGAAGCACTCGCAAGTAGCGGGAGTCCACGATGTGGCTCAGATAGGAGGAGCTGAGGTGGTTCTTTGAACTCGATATCACGGCCTTGGGGTAGAGTGGGGTTGGTGCAGTTTATCCAGGACTCAGCTTCTGAGCTGTATGACCCAATTTTGATCCTATCAATGAGATCACTCGCATATGTGGTAATGCTGTTCGCTGTGATAGAAGAGTAGAGCAATTTAGATGAGGAAAGCCGCCTGAACATACTTCACATAAATCGAGCAAAACCGTACAGTGGCTCAGCTTTATAGTTTTTTCTGGGATGGAGCTGTCCCAGCTAGAATGCAAAAGTTCAGTTCACCAGAAAAGAAAAGGACGACTATCGAAGCTCACACGGCATGTAGGTTGGTGTTAGCACCGTCGAATCTCGTCTTGATCTCGTTTCCACCACGTTGATACTCTTCTATGTGGAGGGGCTGGCCGACATCTCCGATGAAGTGAACTAAAAATTATAAACAATTCAGCTCGACAAGTGATTTCACCACGAGGAAGAGCGCACTAAGAAACTTCAGAGCAATGTTTCGCTCAGAGACTTCGAAGATCATCAGGGGGCGGTCGGGGCAGCAGATTTCGGTAAGCAACATACCACTCAGGGTAGGGTCCGCAATACGGGAGGTGTAATTTGTGAGAGCTATGTTTGGCCAAACTTAGTATTGCCGTAGATAGGAAGGTAAATTCATACGGGCAAGCCTACCAGTGAGGATACAATGATCTTCACAATCCCGCGAGTCTGAGACACTACACATGCCGTTCAATGGGTCGTCATGGGCATTGATGTAGTGAAGAGGCCTCGTCCTAGGCGAATGTGGGACGTTTGAAATGGAACATTATAGTTGTTTGAGGTAGGGTGTCACTCACCAAGCCCATTCTTTCTTGGATTTGACAGTATCCGCCCAATTCCCCGCACGACCGAGTTGACCACGATATGAAGGGTCTAATGTATCCTGAATGAACGAAAGGGTCTCGGGCCCCAGGAAGGCTTGAGCAACGTAACCGACGACCTCATGGCCTGATTCACTACAACAAGAAGGGTCAGGTCAGAGACGACAGAAGCTTGGCTTACAAGAAGAACATACCCCCAGGCATGCACTGATGCCCCATAAGTAAGTAGAAGGGTGCTTGCGATAAGCTGGAAGGGGGCCAACATACTGGGTGGGCGAAGCAAGGAGGTCTCTTCTGTCTGAGTTCTTGCTATATACGTTATTCGAATCTTGCCACGGCCGCTTACGCGCAGAGCCATCGAGAACGCCAAGATGAGATTACATTATTCAACATCTCATCTCTGAAATTCGCCTCGGACCAGGGGCTGCGGGGATGACCATTGTGAGGAGCAATGCCAATCGAATTTGTTATCAAGGCTTGGCATGTAGGCGCAGGCAACATACTGGGCGTTCCGCAAAGTTGTGAGATCAGAGGAAGGATAAAGAGAAGTCGTATCGTGCTTCCAAGGACCTCGCCCATCTATCCAGACAGGTGGAGGAACCTCAATCGCATGTTTGGTTGAAAATTGAGTCGACACCACGCGAGCGTCAAGTTACGTTCCACCTTGAATTCAACCTGAGTCTTGGCACGCTTGGTGCTCTTAGATCTGTCCGCGCGACCCTCTAGCGCCAATGTGACATACTCTCGTAGATGAGTCGCGGGTCTTGTGAATGCGGTCCCGAATCGAACCACACGAACACATGTTCGGGTCCGAGCAGGTGGCCTGCGCACATTTGCTAGGGTGTCGATTTTGCGATGGATATATGCTTGTGACGTCAAATGAGTGCCGATTGGCTACATTTCTCTACGTTTTATGGCCGCTCGGCTCTGACTACAGCTCTGCTGCCACACGGCCGTTTTGAATGGGAGGTTTGCGGAGAGGCTCTCAGTGTCCTCTAGAGACTAATCCGCCGAGTGTAGAAAGATCACAACGTAATCGCAAGCGTTATGAGAACAGGAAACGGACAGGAGTGAATAATAGATCTGTGTCTTTCATGCTTTGAACATAGGCCACTATGGGGTGGTAGGCTGGGATGGGTATGAATAGAGCGTATAGTAGCCCAGACTGAATGGACTTAAAGGCACATTAAAATTATATTGATCCTATTCAACTAAATAAGCGCCCTATTCATGGGATGTGATTTTGACAGCAGCAAAGATCCACCCAGATTTGTTTAGATTTGTTTCAGTCCAGCCGAACGCACGCACCGCTGTCGAGTTCTCTCTTCCAGTCAAGGCTCCTGCACGCTTCGCTTGGCATGGCTGTGGAGTATTATGGCCGAGGTCATCTCGTCCAATCATCACATTAAACCAAGTCAATGTCAAGGATCGTGGAGCCACCAATATGCTGAATCTTTTCGCGGGTTTTGCTGACTCTCCGCAACTAAGCGACGGAACTTTCTTCACCGCTGAGCTCTTCCAAGGCCATTGGCATGATGCTTTGGAGTATGGTTTACTCCATCGTCGTTCCCCATGTTTTCAGCTCACGTCAGGGTTTTTGGTCATGGTTTCGGCCAAACCCTGGATTGACGTCAGGCAAATCAGACTGACTGAGTGAAAACAATACAATTTTAATGTGCCTTTACGTCAATTCAGTCTAGGCTACTATGGCGCTATTCACGGTAATCCCAGCCTCTCTTATAGAGAGGCTGGAAACCAGCCTAATGGGGTGGCTCTTGGATGCAGGCATATCAAGTTACCTTCGAGACTCGTGCTTGCGTTGGATGCTCTGGGATTTCCACCTTGATCAAGACATTACCCGCGGTCTTATGTTCAGTGTTTCCCCGGTCAATTGCTGGGAACGATTCAGTCAGGTCGATTCGACCTCATGAGATCTGATAAGAAATCGCTTCCTCCAAAAGTTGGGGGTCCCCACTTTTTGCTCGAGACTAGAGTCATGTGTACCCAGAATGTGCGAAGTATATTAGAGCGCTCAGAGCCAGAATGCTTCTCTATACATAGACATGCACGATGCAATCTAGATCATCCTTATGTGCAAGGAGACATTACAATGCGTTATTAGGGTGTGAGGTAAGATAGGGACGAGGCGTTTA